>JAUYWG010000045.1:11842173-11888499 GCA_034779775.1 Enteromius afrohamiltoni
ATATATAACATCATACAGTGGACTGCCAGCAAAATAGCTATAAATGTTGGATTACAAATTATTCGGATACTTTGCCCTGACAGTGTTTTGCTTTAGTGTTTTTTCGGTAATTGCTAATGCAACCTTTTACACTACACTGAAAAAAAGCATTGCTTGTTAACTGTTAAATTATTATTATCTGTGTGCTTAAATTTAACAGCCGACAGCTATTCAACCTAATTCTTTATATATCTTTCTATCAAAGTTATTTGACATCATCAAGATGAATTTGTTCATAGTTTAATTCTGAGTTTGTGTCATATTTTGAAATGTTGATAGTGTTTGTGTGAATTTTGTTTGACTGTATATACACAAATACATATGTCTTTTCTACAAGACAATTTTCTAAAAAAAAACCTCAGCACAATTTAGAGTTTTATTTTATTTAGTTTCAGTTTGTATTCCAAGCGTCTGCTGAAATTATCAAGGATGAATGTTATTTGACAAGGGCCGCCCTCCTAAATCTTTTCACACACAAAAATGACTTCACATGTTACACATGCGACTGCTCATGCGTTTTACTGTACTCTAGCTTTCCTATGGAGAGATAAGAATAGTGGAAAGAACTTGTGTTAAAGAATGTTTAAAACGATTGCGTCCCTGATAGACAGGTGCAGTAGTAAGCATACAGTTCGGTGAGAATGAAAATGCATTAGAATAAAAAATAGAATAAAAAAAACATTATACAAAAACCAACCACATTTATCTGAACTTTACCAAAAGAACAAAATTTGAAAGCCATTTGTGTCATGTAATCGAATACCAAAGAATTTTCCAAACAGTGACTTCAGCACACGCTCTATTCGTGGTTCACCCTGTCCAACGCCACATAGAAGCTTTTCTTGTCATCCAGGCAATGCCAACCAATGGGTCCGATCTCACAATCTGCACAAATAAGGTACTTCACTTTGCCTACATCTTTTGTAAAGCCCACATTCTCAAATGTGTACATGTCGTCAACCAGCCAGTGAGCAGTCAATGTGTCCCCTTCCAACGTCCCGTCTGACTGACCAATGGAGGTTTTCTTTTTCATTGCAGGCAGAAACAGCTGGGAAATGGGAATGGGTTAAGATAATGTTTTAAATTCAAGTCAGTTGAACAAACAGACTATAATTCTGTAAATTATTTACTTAGTTTAAATTATATTTAATTATTATGCCATGTAACACATGAACCAGAACTATATTTTAAATGTTTTACCTCTTTTTCTGCAAACAGTGCCATGCCTGGGCAGAGCACTTTGGAGCCACATCTCTGGCACAACACTGCTTTCACATTTTTACCATCTTCTGACACGAGAGAGGGGTCTATAGATCCCTCGGGAGAGGACGTCTGTTTGCTGTCATCCATGTTAGTAAGCAACTTTGTTCAAACTGTAAACATAATGTACAGTCAATTAGATTTTAACATACATTAATTGATAAAGATCGGTCTAATATGGTATTAATATAAATAACGTTAGCTAACTGGCTAAACAAGTAACAAGTAGGGAGGAATACTTGCCTCTGAGTCAGATCATGAGGAAAACTGATCTGGTATAAGACAGATGTATTCCCCTAATATAGTAGAGATATTGAGTACAAATATGGCAACTTAGCTATAAACAATAATAGACACTAGTTAGAAAATACTAGCGGACTACTGTCGGCTATTGCTAATTTTTGCACAACCGCTAAAACAGACCGGTCGAAAACAAGATACAACATTTAGGTTCCGCTTAAAACAACACAGACTCCATTTTTATGCGTTGTAGTTGTTGTGTTGACAATGTCCGGAAAATATATCACACATGGATTATTGCGTATATTACATTATTTATTAAGATATAATTAGCAATCCTCTGTTCGGGGGAGAGGTTTTTTTTTTGCAAATATAAAATGAAACAGACTTCCAGGGATTCGATCGCGAACATATAAATATCCCCATGGTATCGTGAACAATTAATAGTCTTCGTCATATAAATCCACCAAATAAAAGAAACACAATGTATGATCCATAAATATTTATTTAAACATTCACATTTCAGTTAAATGTAAATGACTTACCACCGCTACACATAACACATGAATATATGGATAGTTCATCTCTGTGGTAAAGCCACACAATTAGCTTATGTAGTTAAAAAGGATCAAACACTACTTTTTTTTTACAAACAGCAGTTTGAGAAAGTTCATCATTAAAGGTCAAACTTTATAATTTATGTTATCTTTTTAACAATGTGATTGGATTGCTTGTTTAAGTTAGTTAACTATGCTTGAAACTAATGAAATTTACTACACTGTAGTTTTGGCCCATCTATGTTAAACCTATTTCCAGTGGCCTAAGGCACAGGAATATTCTTATACTTTACAGGAAAGTTTATACTTTACAGACTGCACAGATGTATCCATGCAGAGCCTTTAATAACAATGATATTGTATATATCTGTGCTGTAAGGTGCAACAGTTGACCTGTATATGTTTTTATTTGACCTAGAAGTAAAGGTTAAACATTTTGAGTGTTTAAAGCAGGTAGACTTTACCAAAACCCCTCAAACCCTTATTTGTCCTTTGTGCAGTTTCCAGTCAAACACATTGCTCTATTCATCAAAGTTTGGGCAATACTTTGGGTGCACATCAAATGATGTCAAGAATTGTTTGTTTACAATAAGCAAAACCTAGATGCATTATATTATGAGGGGGCAACTCTACAGCTCAATGAAAGTGCTTTTCACTACAAAAGAAACACGTCCAACCCTAATAGATTGTGCTCAAATGAAAGTTTGACGATAACAAGGGTCATCATGTTCCAGCTATCAGATACTTGTACAGCCTATAGCGCCCTTTAACCACACAAATACTATCATTAAATGAAAAGTCATTGACTCTTTGTAACAGGAAAAGTGTCAAAACAATCAAGGTAAAAACTCAAAGGGAAATAAAAACAAATGGAATGAGAAGAAATGTGTGCACTAAAAATCCTATTGAAACATGATGTGTTTGTAGAGCTCTCAGAGGAGAGTGTCATCAGTGCAGCCTCCCTCAAGGCCATAGCGGAACTCCTGCAGGTTGGACACGCCATAGAAATGAATGAAGGCCGCTGCCACCACCAACACATGGAATATCTGGTGTGAGTGAAACTAAGAAGAGAGCAAAAGCAAGTGAGTAAAACGTGCAAATCACTGTTTAAAACAAGATTAAGGAATTCATTTCTTCACTATGACAAAACAAAAACACATTATCCTACCCAAATATCGCATTTGCCTGGAAAATAGCGCTCTGGGATTCGTGCAGCATACAGCCCAGCACCTGTGATGTACATGGCACCCATTAAATAGAACCAGCCCATCTGTCCAACAGTAGTGGCCTTGACGAAACCCTCCTCGATGGTGAAATGCATGGTGGGGACGATGCCGCTCAGTCCAAGACCCATGAAAACTCCTAAAAGTACAATGAAAATATACTTTGAATTAATACACTGTTGTCTTGCACTATTATAGATTTTGTTGATTTTAAATTAGTTTTTAATAATTTTGTTGTTTTTGTAATTTTTATTTTATTTATTCACTTATTTATTATCATTTTTCTTATTATTTTATAACAGTAATAAAAAACAAAAAGCAACTGTACAAATTTAAAACCCAACCCATTCCACTCAAACTCAACCCATCCATTCAATTCCACCTCTGATAGACGTAAAAAAAAAATAAAGAAAATCAAAAAATGTTTTACAAAGATTTTAAAAAAGATGATACAACATTAAAAGCTAAATGCCTACATTTACATTCATAAACAAATGGACGAGATTTCTTTTTTCACATTAATTTTCATTGCATCACTTGAGAATACATTACTTTAGCATTAAAGATTGGACTAAACTGAGTCAAAACTGCCACTATTGGGGCAAATAAGTGACTGCCCACCTGCTCTGGTGGGTCTGTGACGGGGAGTGGAGAAGCGGTCCCACTGGGCAACGATAATAGCTGCAATGCCCAACACACAGACAATTGTGAGGTAGATGAGACGCGGCTGAGGAGAGCAGTAGAAGGAGTAGTAAAGCCAGGGTACAAAAGAGCCCATGATCAGCAAAGCAATGCCAGAGTAGTCTAGTCTGAAAGAGAGAGAACGCGAGAAACAGTGAGATTAAAGTCACTTAAGATCACTTGAAATAAAACATTTCATAACACTTTGTTAAATTTACTTGGAGAAAGTGCGAGAGACTTTCTCAGAATGGCAGTAGACAGTGTGAAAAAGCCAGGAGAAGCTGAGGCACAGCACTGCACCCAAGAAGAACATCCCGAACACCACCTTCTCTTGCAACGGGGCCATGAAGTACATATTGGGCCTTAACATGGTAAGTGTGCCCAGGCACAAGAATAAGATTAACCCTGTGGGGAAAAAAAAAAAAAAAGAATGTACTGGGTCAATGTAATGCTTATTTTTTGACTGGACATTTAATTTATTTAAAACATTAGAATGCAGTTAAGATAGCTATATATAGCTTTTTTTTAATTTATTTTTATTAATAAAATATTAATATTAGTATTTTTTTAGTACTCTCTCTCTATGTGTAATATATATATATAGTTTTTCCCCCATCTAATAATCCTATATTATTTCATTTTAGTATTTATTTTAAATACATTTTTAATAGTTTACTATTAGGCAACTTTTTTTTTTTTAATTGTTTAAAATATTTTCCTTTTTGTTCTCATGGACGCTTAGGCCCAATCCCAATTCTACCCCATACCCCTACACTTTCCCCTACCCCTCCATTTGGCGCGTTCACATGTAGGGGCACGGGTGTCTCAATTCTCTTTTGGTTGTAGGGGTAGGGGGAAGGGCTAGATAGCCCTCAAAACGAAGATTTTTTGGGACCTCACTTCAAACTAAGGGCTAAGAGAAATGTCCAACATGGCTGCTCACTTGAGCAAGCTGACCCATAAATGTAAGTCATTTTTGCCATTAATAAGGAGTTTTATGACAAATTTTGATTATGTATATTACCATCAATCTTGGGTTTATGGTGATGTTCTGTAAAGAAACGTTTGCATAAAGACATTGCTAAAGTTTTCCAGTGGATAGCACCGATTGCACAATATCAAGAAATATATTTGTATGTCATTGACTTGACAGCATGTGGTGCTGCTTTGTTTTGTTTTGCTTACGGCCATGTGTGTACATGTAAATGAACGGTGCTTACATCGTTGCATGTCCTCTGACGTAACGTTAGGAGCTAGTGACAATTGATGATGATGTATAACAGTGTAGTAGTGGTGCCCCATTTCATAAGAGAAAATTTTTAACCCTTTCCACTTCATTTCAAGGGGGGGAAGGGGAAAGGGGTAGAAAACAGAACTGCGATTGGGCCTTAGTCACTTACCCCATTATATGTTAATATTATTTTGTATAATTATCTCGAAATCTTAATGCCAAAGTTTCTTTTCATTTGTTAATAAATTTTTTTTTTTTATATTTCTGAATAAGTAAAAGGTTCCTCCTGATTCCACATGCTCTCAAAATTAGAGTGGTGTTTGTTCTTGTAATTGATCTGCTGCATACTCAATGCACTAAATATATGCATGAGGTGCACAATAGCCACTATTCTCTGTGACAGCTGGACACTGTAACCCTAATCTTACCCAACAAATGAGTCCAGATATTCCCGGTTTCTGTGTGGATCCTGAAAATGCTCCCAAAGCAGGCACGGAATGAGGGCATGGGAGGGCGATGACCGTGCAGGAGGTAGTCATTGTCTTTTAGCCACTCTGGGAGGACGTGAAAGGGAATGACCCTCCAGCGGCCCTCCCAGACCTGCACAAAAGAGATCCAGCATGAATTTCATTCGATTTCTCTTTAAACTTTAAACCGATGATGCATGACGATCACACCTTGTGCACAAACTCCTCCATCTTCTCCATTGCATGGTGAGCCTGCAGTGGTAGCGTCAGAACTTCTCCAACTTCTTCATCTTCCTCTTCATCATCAGCGAGACCGTTTGCTCCCTGTGGTCACAATCAGAGCTCAAAAAGGAGCTTGCAACACTGCTGGCACTGAATATGAAAGACTCTGCAATGCATTCTGATTAATAATTACGTGGCTTGTCTCTGACTGGACTCCTTTGGCTCCTATGGGGCCGTTTTCCTCCAGCAGGGGACCCAGCTCCATCAGCTCCACGTCAGCTGAAATGTGGCATTCCTCTGTGACCTGGCAGTCCGCATGACTGGCAGACCTGATTTGGCCTGACATCAGTAGACTGCCCTGTGACCCGTCTCAGACCTCTGAAGCCTCCACTTCAGTTCACTGAGGGCCAAAAGTAATACATTCAATCAAAACAAAACTTCACAGTCAAAGTCAAGTCATGAGAACATCAGTCACCCGTAACAACAACAACAGAGCCTGCTTACCTCTGACAGGAGCTTTGAACACTGGCAGGTCTAAACCTGCCTCCTGATGTTTGCCTCGCTATGAAATTGCATTCAGTCTTGGGGAAGAAAAAACAAAAAACAACTACTAGGCATTATCTCTGCTCACACTGCTGCAAAGTCGTTCACACTGACTGCATTTATTAAAACCTGAAAAAGCTGTTTACAGTGATGGCTTATTCGACATCATAGGCACAAATATAATTTGTGGTTTTTCAAATCGTTCTTGTTCGCTAGCGAGTTTCATCATTCACTGGAACAGTCAAGTTTTCAAAGTAAAAATCTCATTCTTTTTCTTCAGAGGATTTGAGTTACACAATAACGTATAAACCTTTCAAATGTAAGCCTACTGTGAGCTACAAGGTTGTTCATTGGTGGGATATTCTTTTGTTTCATTCATCAGCCCACATTATTTCAAATGATTATTTTTTTAATCATGTTAACAACAGAGCTGCACCAATCAAAACACTTGAATGTAGCTGAATCGGTCTCTGTATGCTCTTAAACTGCTTGAAAAGGTGAATAAGCATATTGTGCCATGAACATAGAATATGTATTTTCTAAAAAAAAAAAAAAAGTACAAAGTTTGTAATATTTATGATTTATCTTGTAGCTTGTTGTTTTGGTGTTATGCTGTAACTCTTAAAAACGGTTCAGTATCCTAATGGAAAAAAATTTAAATCGAAACTTAATCAGGAAGGAGCAAGACATTTTGTTCGTTCAGAAGAGTCGTCAAAGTGTGAAAATGAATGACAGATGTATTTCTAAGTGAACGTTCTGGGTACTCTTAATTGTTTATTTTACAATGGTTGTCTTTTTCTCGACGGTTTTACAAAAATAATTTGTAGCAGTTGTCAAAAACGTAACAACCACAAACAAAACAAATGTATCAAAAATCCTCGTCACTAATTCGAATCGAACTTCCGAACCCACATGCCGTTCCGAATTCGCTGTTTAAATAGCTCAGGAAACTAAAAAAACAACAATCGTCATAACAAGCACTGATCTCTGTATGAAGCGGCAGCTCATACCTATGACTAACGGTACGTTAATTAGCCTGCTGGCTAACAGCGGGCTTTAAATTTTAGGAGAGGAGCAGCCAAAACACCGGTACACGTCATTATCGACACTTACGTGATACATAACATAGCAGCAAAGATATAACAACTACATGATTGTCACAAAATTGTCTCTCAACAACGATGAATTAATAAGTACGACATCAAGCCCTTTAAAGAGCCAAAGGGGTTGTAATTAGAGCAGGTTAGCATTGAGACCGCTACGCACCGCTAAACTACTGTCTGGATGCGTTTACAACAACATTATAAATCCCAAATACGCCTTTACGTTTAAATGGTGCATTTTATCGTTACCTGACGTCCGGATCTGCTGGTAAAGAAATAGGATCTCTTCCGGATGGCCACCAAACAGCAGCAGGGTGGAGAAATAAAGAGATGAAAGCTGCTGTATGTAAGACGGCGAGTTCAAACTGGCTCGCTGTTGTCTTTGAATTGACGCCGCGGTGGCGCCGCCTGCTGGAGAAAGGCGGTGTTACATTTGGGAAAGCCCCCACCGCGCTCTTTAGGGGCTCTAACCCATTTATTTGATGGTTCTTGTGAAGGTTTCCAAATTAAAAGCAGCAATCTCCAGCAGGTGATTTATTTTATTGTAAAAGACCAGACAGTGGTGATTGAACATCCATCTGAGCGCTGCGCAGAAAATCCTGAAGCGCTTTACCATAACGCTGCGTGTTTGTTTGTGTACTGGTCACATTTATCTAGCACGTGCTGGCAAGCTTTAGAGAGATACAAATCCTACTATCGGTTTTTCAAGATGGAGTATTTTGTGCTAAACCAGCTGGCCTTAGTTTACAATCTCCTATAATCCCCAATCCACATCATAGCCAGTCTTTATAATCTCGGTGAATGCAAATGCAAGCATCATATTATGATCATTATGTATTACAGAGACAAAAAGAATTAAAAACAAGAAGATGCAGGTGAAAACAATTTAATAAGCACTTCTTAGTTGCCTTTGCTTTAGTGCATTTCATATAAAACAACTGCATTGTGTTTTAAATTCAAAATTGTTAACATAACAGATAAACGTGTGTAGTGCGGCATGCATATAAAATACTCAAGTGAAAGCAAATGCATCTCATATCATGTACATTAAACATGAACGCCAATCATGTCTCACAAGCACATCTATAATAATATTCAGCATTACGATTAGCAAGCAGGTGTTTAACACTGGTGCTTTTTTAAGTGCATTAAATTAGAATTTGTTTGTAGTAGTATCAGCAGCTTTTAGGCACATCAAGCCACAACTGTCAACATAAAGCCCGAGGATACAGTAGACAGTCTCTGTTTCATATCATAGAATTATAGGCTTTTAATATGAAGAACCAATTACCTCTGGACAGACTAGCACTTAAGCATTTAATATTTATTATACACTGTCCATAAAATAGATATTTGCTGTATATATGATTAGATTTGTTTAAATACGATTGTGCACAACTTAGTATCTTTGGAGTAATTTGTAACTGGGCCCTGAGCATTAAAAGCGGTCTAATATACGAAGCGTTGGCTCTGCCGGTAGCCCAGTTTGTCCAGGTTGGGATTACAGGCAAACTGGATCATGGGTGGTGGACCGCACATGAGGATCATAGAATCATCACTGGGTGGAGGCAGGTGCTCCTGAATCATCTCAGCACTGATGAAGCCCTGACTGTACTCCCAGTCTGCAAAAAAATGTCAATGCATGTAAACGTCAAAGAAAAGCATATCACCAGGAGCAGGATTGGGCACCTCAGAGATAAACTAACCTTACCTTATCATATGAAAGGTCAAATCAACTGATATTTTATTTCATCAGGACCAGTTGTTACAAAGACATTTTTGACTTTATGAACCAAATACATTTTTTTAATATTTTTAAAAATAAAAAGTCATTGCATGTATGAATTACAATTTTAAATGTGTTTTTAAATTGTATATTAAAAATGTCAATGACCAACACATACTACCATCAAAAATGCTGGGATTAATATTTACTTTTTTGTAATACTTTTACTCAGAAAGGATGCATTCAATTGATAAAATCCTGAAACAAAAAGCCTTTCTACAAAAATATTAAGCAGCATAACTGTTTTCAACACTGATAACAATAAAGATTTTTTTCTTAAGCAGCCACGTGTGACACTGACAACTGAAGTAATGGCTGCAGAAAATTCAACTTTGCTCTATACATTTTAGAGTATAAATAGAACAATAATTCTAAATTATAATAACCTTTCTCAATTAGGGTTGGGTCGATAGACGATGCCATCGCGATCCTCTGTCCCACCGCAGCAGCAGCAACGCCAAAAACACACTTAATCTATGGCGGCAAATCTATGCTATTAATAAGCGAGCACACCACTGATGCTGGCGAGCGCAGTAAATCATTTCTGTGAGAGGAAAACAGATGTGCATGCGAAGAAACCGGGGCCGCAAGCTCATTTCAAACCCTCATGCGCTTGAAATGTAATGCGCGCGATTTCAGCGCTCGATTTTCTGTCACCTGCTGGCGCGAACACTGTTATTTTTGTCAGTCGTGGGGCGGGGCTTGGTGTTTTAGTTACATTAGACAGACATCGTACGATGCCAAATTGGTTGACATCGCCCAACCCTATTCCCAATATCACAGTTTTAACTGTACTAATGATCAAATAAATGCAGCCTTTGTGAGCATACTAGAAACACAGATAGTGTATAACAAGCTTTACCAACTTGCAGGTTAGGTAGGAAGTCGTATACCTGCAGGAGCTCTGTCTACTGTGAACCAGAGTTTGAAGCGATCCGGATGCCTCGCCTGAATCTCCTCCAGTTCATCCTTCAGCAGAATGTCCTTCTCAGTCTGGAAGACAGACGAAAGTTGAACAGACTCATTTTATACTTGCTAAGAAATGTAATCCAATACTTTACGAGCAAACCAAAAAAGGGACAATACACACACCTACAAACAAAAAATATATCATTAATACATTTGCAACAACCCTTTCTCTGATGAAACACCAACCTGGTTAGCAAACAGCAGACTGCATGTCGTTGTGTCACTTTGGTTTTTGACAATGTCACGAATCAGCTGCAACATTGGCGTAATACCTTCAAAGGGAGGAGGAGAACAAATGATAGTGATCATACAGCTTCATTTTATGTAGGAACAATGAGAGAGACGCTCTACCTGTTCCTCCAGATATAAGACCCAACGTTTTTGCAGTCTTAGTCTCAGCAGGGGCCTTCTTATCGGCCTGTATAGCAAAGCAACCTGTTGGGAGGAGATGTAGGTGTAAGGTGTGACCACTGTGTAAATGCATCCATCTAAATTCAGCTCAAATATTGATAGTAAACATGCTGAGTCAGACCTTGCCCCTTGTACTCCAGCAAACCTCCTGGTCCTCTGAAGTCAATCACATCTCCGATCCTCAAACTCTCCAAGTACTGGGACATCTTTCCCCCTTCTGGGAACTTTGGGTGCACATTCTTAAAATAAATCTGCAGAAAGAAACATGTCAACTGAGGATTCTTCCATTTCAAACCCCAGAAGCTTTTACTAGAAATATATAGAATCTGAACCTTCACAACGAGGTCAACGAATCCTTTGTCATCGTCGCTGGACACTGGTGTGTAAGGACGCACAATCAAATTACCATCAATCCTGGCAGAGAGATAAACATGCTTGCCTTGAGAAAGAAAGACATAGAGAAAGAGCACTTTACTGTTAATATAATTAGATACATCAAGTACTTGTTTACACCAGGGGCCTGTTTCAGAAAGGAGGTTAAGTGAAAACTCGGAGTTAGTTAACCCTGAGATAAGAGAAACTCTGGGTTTTCCATGGGTATTCAAAAAGGCAGGTTTGTCAAACCCGAGAAAGCAGGGTAACTCAAGCCTGTTTCTGAAAGAGAGGTAACTATTACTCAGAGTCAGTTACCGTGGTAACTTACTTTGTGAACCTAACCTGGCGGGAGATTTATTCTCTAAACTCAGAGTTTCTGTCGGTCTCCTCCCGTTTTTTAAAGACGCAGCGGTATTCCTCGCCATAGCACAAACAGAGAAGAAAGTTACGAGAATGGCTTGTCCTTTTTTTGAAGGATCCCATAGATGAAGAGGCTGTATCATTTCAAAGAGAATTACATTTACGTCGGGCAAGGATTTTGAGGCCCAGAGTGGATCTTTTTGTCTATTCCCTTGTAACGGTGGTATTGTGTGGTTGAGCTATCCGGGATAATTGTTCAAAATTTGTAGTAGATACTTAATTGGTTACTAATGTTCGGGCGCCAGACAAGTATCTACTGTGTTTTTTTGGGGGGCTCAAGTTCCATCTTTAAGTCAAGTAAAGTCCATTGGAATGTTTTTTATTTTTTGCTTAAATAACAAGTAAAATAATTGTTTTGGGCAACCAGCGTTACACCCCATAACGTTACATTTTTGTTTGAGCGTTACAGTTTTCGTTGCTATCAATTAAGTTACGTATATCCATAATCTAATCTGTTCTTACATCACTAACATCGCCAAACGTGACCGTGCTCTTACATTTCTTTACTAATGGAAGCGTTCTGTATCGGGGATGCAGAGGAAGTAAGACCACTGTAAGCACTGTATGTATTAAAAAAAAAACAAACAAAAACAAACCTTGACACGCTCAAACCTTACCTGATTGAATTATATTTTTACATTTAATTTTCAGCTGCTGCCATGTTCTTTTAATACCTGCAGGGTTGCACCTACATGACAATTATAATTACATTCAATAACATAGTTTTAAGTTTTACCTTTGATATTACGGCAAAAAATAACATTAGCTTAAATAATATTAAAATTAGCTTCAAATAATTAGCTCACTGACCTTCAACAGGGACATGTACTGTAACTATATTGTGAAAAAGTCAATAAACGTCACGCATCACATTACTTATTTTTTAATTATACTTAAATATGTGCTCATATTTGCTGTAACTTCGCATGAGCACATCAAGTTCAGCTGGAGAAAAAAATGCCAAACTCTTTTTTTCAGATGTTGCCATGGTGACTTGTAATATCTGCGCTCCATTGATAATGGCTTTTTAGACACGCTTAACTCTGAGCTAGTGTACTCAGAGTTGATTGATCTTACTCAGATCAGCTGTTCTGAAACTGAACACTCAAGAGTTTTTAATCTCTCGGTTGATCAACTCAGAGTTCAAGTTTAAACTCTGAGTTGTTTGAACCTCCTTTCTGAAACAGGCCCCAGGTATGAACATCCGGTCTGATACATCACTTGTTCTGTTAATATGTTAGTGCACGTTATGCAAAAAGGTAAAGGTAAAATAATAATAATTTTCATTGCAATTGTAATTAATAAATGCATATATTTATTATTAGTAATAAAAATACAGTAAAAACAGCAATACTGTAAAATATTAGGCTATTACACAATGTTTTTGTTTTGTGTAGATCTTTTTAGTGGTCTTGTGTGTGACAATACAGATTGAATAATGATATTGTTCAATTATGCTTATACTTTAACTGAAATGTCACATGATTTTTCGGAAATTATTGTAATTATTGAGGAAGCATTTCATAATATTAACCGAATACGAACTGCTTGATATTTTTGTTGAAACCAATGTTTTTATTTTGTTTTTTTCTCCATTTATTTGAAACAGAAATCTATTGAAATATTATAAATAACCCTGATATTTTATTTAATTATAAAAATAAAGACCTACTGACCTAAACTTTTAGTTCCAATACAGATTTGTATATACTTAATATTTATTTGTTTTTATTACACTTCCTTTGCATTGATATAAGGAAATATGAAAAACAAGCATAAAACCACTAAAATAAAGGGTTAGTTCATACTTTGTTTATCTTAGTAACACAATTTATGATATTTTTGATATAGCTTTGTGACCCTGCATAGACAGCAACACAACTAAAGCCACAAAAAATACTTTGTGTGCGCAAAAACTACTCATGCAGCTTCCTAAACTTAAGTTTGAACCACTGTCGCTTGGACTATTTTAATGATGTCCTTGCATTGCTGTTTATGCAGGGCCAGAAAACTTAATTTCTGTCACAAAGGTCTTGGAAGGTTTGACACAACGTAAGGGTGAGTAAATAAAGACTGAAATGACATTTCTGTGTAAACTATCCCTTTAAACCCTTGTTTCAGAGTAAAGTTATATTGGCAAGCATGCAATCCTTCAGCTTTTTCACTACAAATCTGTTGCTGTCCACTAATGTTGCGTCTAAACAGTATCCAAATGTCTAATGCATGTTTCAACAAGCTGCTTTTCAAACCCTAAGCTCATTTATCATTTAGCACACAGTTCTGATCCAAAGCAGTCTACACGATAGGACAGGTGTGGGATTTCAGCACGCTTCAGACCAAGCCCTGCAACCTTTGCACTAGAGAAACCGTCGACCCACCTCCCAGTCCGCAAATACTACTTACCTACAGGTAAACCCAAAACATGCTCTGGGCTGGGCAGGGCGAACCGAAACCTGCGGGTATCGTGGCTTATGATCTGCAGTGAAGAAGAAAAATGCCATTTTTTGTCAGCATCTTGTCATTATCACAAATATAAATTCAAGCACATGGAAATAAATAGACTGGGCAAATACCTCTTTGTCTATTAGTCTCAATCTGTATTTTTCAGAGGGATCAATAAGGGTAATCTGTGGTTTCCTTTTCCTGTTAAAGTAATAATAACCCAGCAGACCTGCTGTTGAGACCAGCACGACTCCAACAGTCACTGCAACAGTAGTGGACTGAAATACAGATTAGTGCACATGAACACGCAACTTTAAACAGAAAATGATCAATTATGAATAAATGTTAAACATGCATGCTATATATACCAGTGAGATATTTCTTCGCTTAACGTTAAATGCCTGATTGAATCAGCTGTAACTGTTATTTCTAATAATAAACTCTGACGTTTCTGATTTGGTATCTCATTTCAAGAACTGTCTGCTGAGCTATTTTTCTACACGACAAAACTTCTTAATACCAAACAACTGAACAGTTTATGACATGACTAGTCAATAATGCGTGCTGATAAACTGATTAGCAATGCTATGTTAAGCAAATTTGGTGGCATGCCAGAGCAGCATTTCCTCTGAATAAAAGTTCACTGCTTCAATTAAAGTTTAGTGTACTACTTTAAAGCTTTATGACTTACCATCACGTAACTCATGACGGCTGATGAGCGTCTGCGAGGAGCTTCAGTCAGAACGGATCTCCAGACTAAACATTAGTCGACACACCCATGAACATGCAGACTGAGGGCTCTGTGTTGGAGGCAAATAACGCTGCGCGGTTATTGCGCATAATAGAACGATTCGAACAGCGCATTCCGTTCTGCGTCGTCCCATCCGCAGTGCAACGCTATCTAATGTCTGTGGTCAGCGTCTGGACGATGAAGTGAAACCCGGAAACCCACAAAACTAGTTCAAAATAAAAGTCCTTAATTTCCATTTCTCAAACATTGAATAAACTAAAACAGAATTAATCGATTTCTTGATTAATTTAAAATGAAATGTTTCAAATTAAAGTACAAATAATAAATGTCTTCTGATTTTTTTGCTTACAAATGCAATTAAAGACTTAATTTGCAAATGCAACTAAAAACATGATAACATAAAAAAAAAGATTTTGTGAGTTTTTGGAAATAAACTCTTCATATATATATATATATATATATATATATAAAAAGGCAATACATTTTAAATTTTAAAAATATGAAAACAATTAAACGCCCAGAAAATATTTTATTTATTAAAAACACAAATATATTTCAAAATTCCAAAATGTAGAATTTAATTTCCTGAATAATTAATACATATTAACTCAGTATTCAAAGCCCCATGATTTAAAAATATCCAGGTGCTTTAAAAAGCTGATCATTGGTTACAATGCAATTGTTTCCCTTAATTTCCCCATTTCATTCATGCTCAAGCTATTATCTTTTTGACGTAATTGCGGACATTGAAGTGAAGCTGTTCCGATGTGGCTGAGAAAACTTCCATTGCCAGAGTCTTTGTCTCTTCCGATCCACTCCAAAGTGCCCGATAAACCGGTAACGTGTACTTTTGTTTCCCCTGAAAGCCAAACGTGAAAATCTTTTAAAGCAAGTTAAACTGATGTCTATTCATACAAGTGATCTAATCATTAAACCAAAGAGCTGAACGAATCATAAATAAATATGTAGTGACTGACCTGGCTTGTGAGGAAATTGCGAATATGCTGGAATCCTGGTTGATACTGGTTCTTTGCAACAATCTGGGCCCATCGCAATTTTAGCTCGGCATTGTTGGAGTCAATAATATGCGAGTAGCACTCCTCCAGCTTGTTTATGTGACCTGTCAATATGGGGAAATTTATTTTAGAATCTACTTAAACCCATAACAAATAAACCATAAACACAAGGGGTTATTTGCACCATCTGGAAGTGGTGACTTCTCAAGGATCTTGTCCAAGAAGTAGACAGTTTGGTATGTCTTCCATGGTTTTATATCAGTTTTGCAGATAGATTCCAAGTCTGGGTTAGGATTAACCCACATTTCAGCTAACATCTCTGCTGGCTTCATCAGCTCCTGACCAGCAGAGAGGTCGGGAACATATGGAGGCCAACCAGAGACATTGAGCCAGCTTTCAAAATCCAGACCTAACAATGCAACCCACAAGAGACAAAGCTGATGACAAAAGACAGTCTGTCTGTAATTTTAATAAAAAATAAATAAATAAATTTAAAAAAAGTCTACTAATGGTCTTTTTTCACACCCTCAATTTTATGGACATTCTTCTCTTTCAGGTCTGGGAAATACTCCAGGTAAAACTCCAACGCATCTTCTGCCAACAAACTTCTGAACTTGAACTTGTCCACATAAGCCTTAAAGAGATGCAAGTAAATTACTTTTTTATTATATTTGTTTACAAATTTTCCTTTATTTTGTCATTCAACGTTTTGGGGTACGATTTTTTTATTCAGCAAATATGCCGATTATTTTTTTACAGCTCTCTCTAAATCAGAAATATATCACAGTTTGCACAAAAATTCGAAGCAGCACAATTATTTTTTATACTAAGAGATGTAAAACTGAAGCACGGCTATTATCATTAATTAAACATTTACGGTCATTAAAGCAAAGCTGCAATAAAATAAAGTTGACAGGAAAATAAACTAAAAAAAACACGCACATATATATATTAATTACACGGCTCTCTGGAATGCTTGATTCTGATTGGTCAGTTCAGACATTTGCAGGTTTGCAAATTATAACCGCTCCAAAGTAATGACGCATAGCCGGTACTACTTATGTTTCAAATCCCTCCGTGCCAAAAAAGATTAGACAACATAAGGTTGTCAACATAAGACAACATAAGGTGCAATTTAATACTTGTGAATAACTAAAATACATCCGTTATTATATATTCATATGTAGATGTTATAAATTGTCTTACTGACGTTTGAATGTTAGTCACGTGGTACTATATCATTTCGTGGAAGGATGAAAATGTTCATTTAAAACAAATATGCCAATAAAATGTTTCAAATTCATATTCATGTCCAGTTTCTTTTCCTTATGTGTCATGTAGCCGTATAATAAGAGGGATAATGCAGAGGCAGCCGGTAGTTATCAAGCTGATCACACTGTCTGGGCTTATTTCTGCGATAACTACCGGCTGCCTCTACATTATCCCTTACATATTTCTTTTTTCATGAACAATAATAAAAATAACAAACCGACTACGGATTTAACTAAAATGAACTAAAAAGCCTTGACGTGTCTTAATATATATTAATACATATGTTTTCAAATAATATTAGTTAAGAACAGTTTCTGTGAACTCATTGTTCGAGCAACCTTGAGGAATGCGTCGAACCGGGACTGATCTCCTGTGAGGTGGGCTAGGTAGGACACAAAGCAGAAACCTTTCTCATAGGGTGTTTCATTATAGGTATCATCAGGATCAACACCTGCAAAGAAAAGACAGAAGCTGTTACAACCAATTCTGCAATAAAAAAAATATCCAACTTATGTAAGACCGCCATCTTTCTTCAGCCCACAATGTCTAATTAAAAATAGTGGCCTACCTGGTTCGATCTTAACCCGTAGTTTATTGAGAGGATGGTCCTCTCCAGTGTTGTCCATGTGCTGACGGAGAAGAGCTTTACCGGTCGCTGCCTCCAGACATGTATAAGCCTCTCCTGAGATTCAAATGGTACTTTTTATTATTAGTAAAATACTTACACGAAGGGCCAAATAATAAAGGGCATACCATATAGCTCCCTGCAAATCCTGCGCTGAGCATACATGGTGAAGCCCTCATTCAGCCAGAAATCACCCCAGGTGGCATTGGTGACGAGGTTTCCAAACCAGCTGTGGCAGATCTCATGTACAATGACGTCAGCGAGTGAACGATCGCCGGCCAGCAGACAGGGAGTGACAAAGGTCAGGCAGGGGTTCTCCATCCCACCGAAAGGGAAGGATGGAGGCATGAACAGCACGTCATATCTAAACAAATCAAAGCGTGTGACCGTTGTAATATAACCACTACTGAATAAAACCGGCTTATATAAAGTCAGATCCTTATGAAGCTGTTTAAATAAGCACATCCCACCTTCCCCAAACATAGGGTCCAAACAGTTTTTCTCCCACAGACAGGAATTCTTCAATCACATTATCATACTCCTGCTTGGCTGCCTGCAGTAAGCAAGGCTCGGTCCAGACACGTGTCCTGAAATGCAATTAAAATCAGGTGATGCATCTCTCTAAAATTCAAAAAATGACTCTTAAGGTTTTGTGGTCCATGGTATACAGTATTCAACATTTGAAAGGGGATCAAAAGTGGGTCAAAAATGTTAAGCATGCATGTTTAACATTTATTCATAATTGATCATTTTCTGTTTAAAGTTGCGTGTTCATGTGCACTAATCTGTATTTCAGTCCACTACTGTTGCAGAAAGGATCAACCTATTCTTGATGAACTTTTACGTTCCACTTCAAATGTTGACTACTGTATAGTCCATGTATAAAGTGCATGAAATATCTTTCACCTAAAACACATAGCAGAGCAATAAAGACCTTGTGATAGGACTACTTACGGGATTACATTTTTTTTTTTACCTGGGTCCCACCTCAGCAGACTGCAGGTCCCCGACTGCCAGAGCAACCAGGTAAGCAGGAATGGGATGTTCCATGGTGAACAGGAAAGCGCCGTCTGCTTTCCTCTCCTCCCATTTACTAGCGCTCATAACTGCTGTGAAGCCATCAGGAACCTGATAACAGCAGTAAAGAGCATCAAAGAAAGAAGCGGAGACAGTTTAAAGTGCAATGATAAGGAACAAACTCTGAGCCTTTTCATATAGGCTACAGAAAATCTGCAAGTAATCATTATTGACCTGATATTGAGCATCTAATATCACCTGCTGATCAAGAAACATATTTTAAAATGATCAATGTTGAAAACAGTTCCTTCATTTTGCATTATCTTATTTACATTATATACATTTTTTTGAAGCAGAAATCTTTTGTAAAATTCTGCTTTTTAGTAAATTTAATCCTGAAAATATGATTTCAATTACTATTACTTTACGATTATGAAAAAATTCTAATTCAAAATAATTACTATTTCACTACAAACCACCTGTTATAGACAGAATATTTATTGCAATCCAATTGTCTACCGATTAATAAAATCCAATCCCACTTCAAAACATATATACATATATATATATATATATATATGTACATGTCTATACACCCGCATAGAAGGCCCGGCCCGATGGCCTCACCTGAACTGTTGCCGAGTAGCTGCTCTTTACTGCTGGAGTATCAAAGCAAGGGAAGAAGGAGCGGTTGAGAACAGCCTGGCCTTGAGTAAAAACATAAGGCTTGAGCTTTCCCGCAGTCTGCTCTGGCTCCAGCCAGCACACCTATAAGAAGATACATGCGTTTGGTGAGACATTACCTGCACAACAGCCGAGTACGTGCTCTTTGTCATGGGTGTATGGAAGCCGGGAAACAGGCTGCGGTTCAGGACAGGGAACCCAGATGTGTACAAGAACGGAAGCTTCTTCTCAGCCGTCTGCACTGGGTCCAGCCATGACATCTACAGAAAAGTGATGCACGCTTGCTTGTACAATAACTTAACCATTTTAGCATCATTAGTGCTCATTTGCAGACCAGAAGTAAACAAGGACGGCGAGAATAGGATCAGAAAGAGAAACCAAAGAGAAGTCTCATGACATGTAAACAGGTTTCAGTTTTGATCATTGTGAAATGCTCAGGCTGTGTCACGAGCTTTCAGTATGGGAACAAACAAACAAAACATTCAAATCAGTTTGCATGCCTACCCCTGGTCCGTCAGTAGTTGTATATTTGATTACAAGTTGAAGTTTGTCATCCGAGTTGAAAGGTTTTGGAAACTTCACGACCAGAGTTGACCCATAACTAGTGAAGTCTCGAATCAGAAATTCTGTTGTGCTCCAGTCACGTGCATTATTATTGAATGTGATCTCATGCACAGACAGAGTCGGATGAATATCGAGCTGTAACTCACTTTGGCCATCCCGAATACACCGGAGCTGTATTGTTTCGGTACCTGATATGGTTTTCTGCCCAAAGTCAACTTTAAGATCGAGATGAAAATGGTCAATTTTAAACTGGCGGAAACTAGAGGAGGTAGCGACGTCTTCGGCTTTGTCCGAATATAACGCAAATGTTTTATCCATTGCTGTTGACAAAAATCTGCACTAGAATTGACGGGTTACAGCTACACCGGCAAACAGCGGCCAATCTGTCCCTTCACTGACGAATGGTGAGTGAGCCGCTGTAAAACAGCACACGCGCTGTAACGCTAATCGTTATAATATGTGGATGGGATTTATACCGCAGCTGTCTGCGTTATTGCAGCGCATTGTTGTTTGTTCGCAAAGACATGTCAGGTGACCACAAGGAAAAATAAATAAAATAAAATAAAATAATAAAAAACCGAAATGCTACTAATGTGTTACCCCTATTTGTCAAATTGACAGTCAAATTCTCTTTAAAAGCCACATTCAAATCTCAAGACGTTTTTGTCTTCTTGTGAATTTTTTTTAATGTACATATTTTAAAGATATTAATTATAATAATTAGTATCTTACATATCTCACACCATTTTTATAAAATGTGAAAGAAACATTAAATTCATAATTCATTTAACTGTAATAATGCAGTAATCGCTGTGATAGGCTCATCCAGATCAGCGATGAGAAAAGTAACAGATGCCACGTGACGGCTCCGTTTCGGCGCTTCTTCCGTTGCGACCTGAATTCATTTTAAATATCTAAATAGGTTTTAACGACGTTTCTTTAATTTATATAAGCAAATCAATGTAATAAAGTAGTTAACCCTTTTAATTTTGCAGTGTTATGTTTTCACTCCTTTAGTAATGTGATCACGATCAAATTGTTTTCCTAAAATTTCTAATTTGATGTTTTATTAACCTACTCTGTTAAGCAGCTATCATCTTTTTTAGAGCAACCATTTGCAAAAATCAACGTAGGCTATATGCAAAAATTAGTTTAGTAGCTAACTCAGAAGCAACATTGACATTCAAACACAATCTTTTTTTATATCACTTTATTCATCTTAGTATCGACACACTAACCAAACAACTTAAAAAAAACCCCACTTAGTAACAAATTAGATTTCATCATACAAAATGTCAAAAAGTAAGTAAATCTATAAAAAAACAACAACAACAAAAAACTAAAACATTCTTAAACATTCTTTCACAGTAAAACTTGTTTATTTTGGGACAAGGCATTTCATAGAAAATGATGAGTGTCTTGACATATCCCTATGTATATATATATATATTTTTATCTTAAAAAAGTCTATACTTTAATCCATAAGCTCAATAAATTATTGAATAAATAGGACTGTTGTCATAAGTGGTCCATGGTTTCACACCTGGCTGGCAATCTCAGAGTCATCCTCATACAACCTTTCTGGAGTCCTAAGAACGACCCGTTTCTGACATGCCTGGAGGAGAAAAACAAAAGGAAAAGAGGTCAGGCCATAAGAAAATCTGCTTGCATTGCTTTAACCTTCTAGTAACATTTGAAACTCGGGAGTGACTCTACAGTCAGCAGCTGAAGGTGTGTCATAAATCTGGGTTACACAACTGCTGGGTTTTAAATCATGGATCTCAGTGTATTCTTACAACCAGAAATGCAAGCAATTATGGAATGGTTTAGAGTGTATATGCATAATTTTCTCCCATTTTAACCAAAAATAACTAGTTATTGGACAGGGACAGGGAAGACCAAAGTGTCTCAAATAATAAGATATTTGAGTAGTAATCTTCAAGATAAACCCAGCTGCCTCTGCATTTGAAACGCATGACTCTGTAAATCATTGCATGACATGATATATACATGATGTGCGTTTCAGGCAGTGCTGATGTTCCCACATATGACAAAAATATCTTCAAAGAGACCAAGTGACTAAATTATCAACCCAAATCATGCATCTGAAAGGTTGTGGTTTTGAATTCCTGTGGTTTGGGTAACGTTTCAAAACCAGTGAATGTGTTTCACTGCTCAACTCGGGTTCCTCATCTTACTTGCATCCTGAGGGCATTCGTACTCCATCTTAAATTTATTCAGGGGGAATTTTCATTCATTTGTTATGAGGCTTGTTGGTACACGTGCTCTGCATTCTCTGAGTGCACATTTTTGACTGTAGTGTAAATTACCTGACACCCACCCAAACAATACTGTCACCCACAGAAACAGTTTGTGTTTGGGATTGATATAAACCAGTAGTTCTTAAATGATGGGGTGCCAACTCAAAAATATGTTCTGATAGGGTCATAGACGTCAGTTCTGGGCAACAATCATGTCTGAATATGCATACCTCCATGTACGTTTTCAGGGGCATTGAGTCTGTTAATATTTAACTTACACAGTTAATTTTATGTCAAAACAACTGGCATCGTCTGTTGATGTCAGTATTAAGTCTCTTTTTACTTTAATGGAGAACTTAAGTTTACTAGTACTGCAATTAGTAATGGATTATAATAAATAGCATTAGGTCCTTGGGAATTATCCTTCTGACATCTTAACAAAGGACTTTAGTGTGATAAGTGACACCACAGCGTATGCTCAGGTGTTGTGGTGTATTCTTGCCTCTTTAGATACGATCAAATTTAACGCCAAGCAATAGAAAAAAAAGCAGCTAACAAAGACACCTATTGGTTTCAGCTACAAACATGCTAGCTATTAAAATGTTGCTCGAGGAGATGCTAAAGTTGGAAGTGCGTTGGCCAAACAACTTGACTGGCTTTCTCTCGAGAAATAAAGAAGCTAATGGGCCGGGCTGCTATCACCGTTTCCTTCCGTCCAATCAAGCTTTTGTCCCTGAGGAATGGAATGCTCACCTACAAATCAAGTTCACACAGTGTTGCCATCGCAAGCTTGAATGGAAATAAACAGCAGAACAACCTTGACTGCATGTTTTCCCACTAGATTGTCATGTTAATGGGAGAGTTCATGACCGTGAGGAATGGGGAAAAGCTTGGAGTGGAATGAAAACCTGTGTGGGGCGATACTAATAAACCCAAAGTAAGCAAATGATCCATCTCTTGAAGTATTTGCCGGACTTAGAGCAGAGTAGAGTAGGTGAGTGGAGTGTTTTAGTGGGGTAGTTTTGTGCACTGTTGTGTTAGTATGATGATATAATTGTCCAATGTTCCAAGATAAACATAATTCACAGTTAACACATATTCGCTATAGAAATGTGACTGTGACTGAACTCCAGTGACACATCCAGGAAAACACTACTTTAAAATTCTCTGATATTTCCAGTTCAGGAAAACCTGATAGATGTATGTGAGAAGGGAGTGACATGTTACACATCATTAGATTTGATTACCTTTTACTGTATGACAGAGCATCTCATCTTTAATTTTCTTTGTTATTATTATTATTTTATTAATACAAGTAAATGAATTGTCATTCATCCTCTGTCATTCATTTTCATTGTACATTTGTATTTTCTGATCATGTCTTCCACAAAATAAAATTTCACAAATTCCATATTTGTTTCTTTTCAACTGGTAATGAATAGTCAGTCAGCACTGTGATACCTAAGGTTTTGTTTATTAACATATGTAATGCTCAGAATAGGTTCCACTACCATTCAAAAGTTACTATTGCAATGCAAGGATGCAAGGATTAAATTTGCCAGAAGTTACAATGAAAACATTTATGATGTTACAAAAGATTTATATTTTAAAGAAAACTTTCAGTCAATCGAAAATCACAAAGCAACGGAAGATACAAAATGTTTCTGGAGCACAAAATCATCATATTAGAATGATTTTTGAGTTTTCCATTAAATAATAGCTGCCTTGGTGAACATTTTAAAACATCTCAGTGCTCAAACATTTGGTGAGCACTGATTTAAAGCATTGTGTTCTAAAATCTCTGGGCAACCACGAACAACAAAATGACAATTATGATTGGTGTGCGGTTTGCTATTGTGCCATTCCCTACACTAATTCCAATCAAAAGCTCTTTTACAGCTGAACACCACACCTAGATCCAGCAGTGATCTCACTTTGACACAGCAAGAGCATCGAGCCAATCTTTCCCCGTTCCTCAGGCAGGCCTGGGCAGTGCGTAACTGATCTACCTTTTCTGGAAATTCCTCTCCCAACAGACTGATACTTGACAGAAAGGCGATACAGCTCTATTCTATTTCATACAGAGCCAAGACAGTTACATATTTGGGAATGTTTCCATTCTCTTTGCAGGTCAATACATTTTCCGCACATTTATTCTGAGTGACTGTGAGGAAAGCCTATTTACCTGCTGTTCCTGGAAGCGGTGGTGCTGGGAAAGCGAAAGCGGGGACTCTTGCCCAGGCGCATTTCGGATTCGGAGCGCGCCCTGCCTGTTCCGGTCCAGCGAGTGCGGGCGAGGCGGTCGGAGTGTGTTGCGTTGGTGCCACGATTTGAGTTCCTCCGACACCACCTGTCGAGGCAGGCCTCTGCTAGGATGGTGCGGATACTCTCTTAGTGAAGGAGCCCGGGACAGTTTCACATGGGCAGGTAACAGCCTGCAACTTCGCTGCTGGGAAGGCAAAGCCTCATTGTAGCAGTAATCATAGTGACCATTAGATGAATAAACAGGCGAAGGGGCCTGGTGGCTTATGTACGACGACCTTCCGCTGTCCACTTCCAAGGGGTGACCCCATCCGTCCTCCACGTACCCCCTGGTAAAACTCGGTGAGGACTGGTACTGAGCATTCTTGTAGAAGTGGGTAGGAGAGCATCTTTGTGGTATGTGGCAGTCATTGAAGCTGGTGTATTGGTATCCGCACTGGGGCTGGTAGGGCCAGGGAAGTTCCCCAGAGTGCTCCTGGCAGGGCGAGCTGGCGTAGGACTGCACAGAGTGCTCTGAGTTGCTGTCCTCAGAACTAGAGTAGTACAGAGGGCTTCCGACATTTAGACTAATAGGAGAGTATTCAGCAAAATCTGTCAACCGTCTCCTGGGGCCCCTTGAGCGTCCACGTTCCCGCTCGGGATCATAGGGGTTGGGTTCAGTGTTGGGAACTCTGTTATAATGAGAAATTAATAGATTTGTAAACATTTTTAGATAGTTCCATAAAACAGATGTGATCTGAACTTTTAACTACCACTCAAGAGTTAGCGGTCCGTTTGATGTATTTTTTTTTTTTTAGAAATTCATATTTTTATATAGCAAGGGTGGTTATACTTATATAAAATAATAAGGGTTTGTACCAACCGCAAACTTTAGAATGGCAGTGTTTGTGAGTAAACTGAGATCAAACCTAAGGGAGTGTATCCTGCGCAGGTGCATCTCTGGAGTGGAGGGTGCGCTGCAGGACTGTGTGTATTTCAGGGCAGCATAGGTGGGTATCTGCAGTGGTATCCCAGCCTCCACAAGACAAACATCCAGAGGTGGCAACGTGGGGGTAACAGCAGGACTACTACTAGTACTACTAAAAACAAAAACATTTTTTTTACACTTAAGAAGACAAAAACAAAACAGCACAGCTGTAGTATTGCCATGATGTGCTCTACTGACAACAATACATGTGTTCCGTAAATCAACTTTGAGATGTTTGGCTTAATAGCCATTGCATACGAGGAGGTGTGGTTGTACACACCCAAAAATTACTATTGATATCTTAATGACCAGGTGAGGCAAAACTGCTTTTCAAAGGTCATGGATGACATGCGTTTGACACTTGGTTTGCACTGTAAAAAAGGTAAAGGATAAAAAAGATATATGTACCTGGATTTGATGCTACTAGAGTGAGACTTTTTCTTTTTCTGATAGGGCTGGTCCAAACTGCTCTCCGTCCAGGGAGAGTTTTGAATCGGGGCAGGGTCATGCTCTAAGATTGGACTCTGGCATGTGTGCAAATTCTCTAGGGATTGTGGCGGGGTTTGACGAACAATGGGCTCCAGGGGCCGGTAGGAGGGGACTGTAGGTGTATGAGGAGGGGGATGAGAGTTGGTTAGAGGTGGAGGGCGAAGGTCTACAGCACGAGCAGGAGGCTCTGAAGATAGCTGGGATGACAGTTCCTCTGAAACATGGATAAGAGAAATTATTTAATTTAGCAAGGGTTATTGGCCTTATTGTTATTAACATTATATTTGAATATCAACAACAATATTCATGAGATATTTTGTAAATTACCTACTGGAAATATATTAAAATCTAATTTTTGATTAGTAATATGCATTGCTAATATGACTTAATTTGGAAAGATTTAAAGGCAATTTTATCAATATTTCGATTTTTTTGCACCTTCATATTCCACATTTTTAAATGGTTGTCTCTCATCCAAATATTTTACAGTCCTAAAATTGACCCTTATGACTGGTTTTGTGGTTTTTCCTAATAATATAATAATAAGTTGATAATAAAAAAACTTTAAATAAACTATATGTGTGATCCTGGAGCACAAAACCAGCCAGTCAGGTATATTTGTAGCAATAACCAACAATACATTGTATGGGTCAAAATTATAGATTTTCCATTAATGTCAAAAATCATCAGGATATTAAGTAAAGATCATGTTCCATGAAGATATTTTGTACATTTCATACCACATATATATAAAATGGTCTTTTTTGATTTGTAATGTGCATTGCTAAGAACTTCATTTGGACAGATCTGAAGGTGTTTTTCTCAATATTAGGATTTTTTTTTTTTATCAGATTCCAAAATTTTAAATAGGATAATATTTGGCTGAGAATACAACTATCTTAACAAACGGAAAGCTTATTTATTCAGTTTCATTTTGACTTACCCTCATCCAGCACAGCCGAGTCTGACAACGAGCTATTATCTGAAGTGCCTAAGATTCAAAACAGATAAAATAAGAAGATGATCTTTGATAATCGAGCTGTTAACTTCTTACATGGTGGAGCAAAGCGAAAAGCACTCCAGAAAAAGTAAGTGTTCCTATTAATCACTCACATCCTCCTTGTGTGATCATGCCAGGGCGTGGTGAGGATCGGCCATGTTCTAGTCTCAGCCTGAACACAGCTTCCTGTAGCTCTTTGAGTTTCCTTTCCTCACGCTGGTACTGCTGAAGACGACTCCTCTTCACTGCTTTGCTGAGATGTTCCTCCTGGCACAGTTTCTGGGCCGCCACGTATATCTGCTGCTGAAGGGCTAGAGTAGCTTCCACAGAGCTCAGCTCAGAGTCCTGTGTATCATGTTCATCAGATTCAGACTTTTTATATGAACAGTCGATTGTTATCCGTAAGTGTCAGTTCAGGCCTTTACCTCAGTTCTGTGTAGGATGCTTGGCTCATCTAATTTAAAAGCAGCTCCGATGCGCCGGCGAATTTGAGGGGTCTTCTCTCCAGGTAACAGGGGGTAGTCTGAGGACAAACGTCCTGTGAGCTCCTACAACAGAACAGGGAATTGATTAGGGATGCCCTAGAATTATAATTCTGGCTATAACAATAACTGATTATTGCTGAGATGGCAGATAAGTCATCTGTAAGTATGATTACATTAATTACATAATCAAGCAATTAAGTGAAACAAAACAAAGTCGTAAGCAAGTTATCATGAACAAGCCTTTAACCCGAATTCCTGTTTCTCTAGTATGAAACCTTTCTGCGAGTTGGGACAAGTTACAGCTTTCAACCGCTACATTATGCAAGCCTGTTGTTGAATGATTCGGTTCTTGCCTAAGACGTACCAAGAGCTGTACCTGCCAAACTAAACCAGCCATCTATCTTCTCCAAATCCATGCCAACATATGTTTAGATACAATTCTCTTTGAGACAAAAACCTCAAGCCCACAGCTCTTAAAAACACAAAACAGAGGCGAAGCCCTTCAAAAACGGATGATACACACTGGCGTGACATCACACTTATTGTGACATAGAGGTGTCATGAGATCAGACACTGAAGAACACCTGGACAACCCACAGCAAGTGACTCCAACAGGAAACAATGGTGCATTTCTGTGGTTTAACATCTTATCAGGAGGACTAATACATTACAGATACTCTGGGTCTGAACCTTTTGGTGACTTGCTCACTCAGTCAGTGGCTTAAGAAGTGTGAATTCTGTTTTTTTTTTTCTTTATTCATATCACAAATAACCCTTAAATTAAACATCCTGCATGCATTCTGAAGAAGTTATTTTCTGAGGAAAATTAAACTTCATAAACATGCTAGTATCAGCACGCAGTGGAAGTCCCCTATAAATCCTGTGTGAAAATTTCCTTGTCTCAGTCTCTTCAGGAGTGTTTTGGTGGAGCAGTGAGTAGGAACAGTGACTTACGGCCTCTCTGATGCAGAGTTTCTTGAGCTCCAGCAAGCACATCTTTAGTCTGTCCTCCAGAGCTTGCTGCTTGAGTTTCATGACCCGAGTATGAGTATTCACATCCTTCATCACTGTGGTGGGGCTGTCAGGCCCTACAACAAATAAAACACCCTGATGAGGAGCAACTTCGAGACAATAACACAGAACCTGCAATTTTAGAAGGAACTCATATCTTTGTTTCAAAATGACTATAGTCATATAGAGTATATATGTGACCCTGGACAACAAAACCAGTCGTAAGTGTTAATTTTACGAAATTGAGATTTATACATGATCTGAAAGCTGAATAAATAAGCCTCCCATTGATGTATGGTTTGTAAGGATAGGGCAATATTTGACCGAGATCTGGAATCTGAGGGTAGAGAAAAATCTAAATGCTGAGAAAATCACCTTTAAAGTTGTTCAAATTTGATCTTGTCAATGCATTTTACTATTCAAAAATTAAGTTTTAATATATTTTCAGTAAGAAATTGACAAAATACTTTCATGGAACATGATCTTTACTTACTATCCTAAGGATTTTTGCCAAAAAAAAAAAAAAAATTCTATAATTTTGCACCATGCTATGTTTTTTTGGCAATTGCTACAAATGAACCCCAGCAACTTAAGTTTTGTGGTCCAGGGTCACATATAGATAACTAAATGTTGTTTGTACTAAATCGTAACCAAATTATGATATAGTATCCTCATAAAAACCCTAAATGATGACAATTTATAATCAGCGTTTGAGCAAAGGCATATCTTAGAAACTGATCTAGGCTTTCAGGAAACAAATACTCATCAACAGCTGTGATATGATCAAAATGTAAATGAAGGTTATGACTGGTGGTTTCAGTCTCTGAAAATGGCTAAATGAGTGACAACAAAGGATTTATGTCCTCTGTATCCGGTGACTGGAAGCAAACGCCTGTGGCATGTCTGGAGAGCTTATCTACTGAATTCTTGAACGTACATTTTTAATCTATCATGTGACAGCACACAAAGAGATAGCTTAGCAATGACCAAACAGTAATGTATGAATGCACAAGAAAAATGCACTTATACATTATGTCCCTTTGTAAGAAATAGACTGACAGGGCTTTTTAAAAACCTGCTATAGTGTGAGTGCTTCCGATTCAACCGTTACACCATTACAGGTGTAATGTACATGCAATCTTCTTTTCAGAATTGAAAACACTTTATTGAAAACTACTAAAACGTACAATTGCAAATGTTTGTGAAAATTATTTTACTTACATTTGTAAATGTATGTAAAAAAAAAAATCAATTATGCTACTGTTAAAAAGTTTTGTCAGTATAAATGTTCTAAAGAATTCTAATGCTTACCAACCTGCATTTATTTGATAAAAACAGTAAAAACTAAAATAAGCTGCATTATTCTTACAATTGTAAAACATTTATGATTTTCAAAAAACTCAAAAATATATATTATATTATATTTGATATTTTAGGCCTTATTTATTCCTTAGATGGCGAAGCTGAATTTTCAGCAGCTGCTTTTTCAGTGTCATATGATCTTTCATACATAAAAGCATTATTTTAATATGCTGCTTTAATGCTCAAGAAACATTTTGTTATTTTCATTTATGTAAAAAACAAAATTGTGTAGCTTAACATTTTTGTGGAAACTGTGATGCATTTTTCAGTCATCAGAATTTTTTTGAACCGTGTATACATATACACACACACACACACACACATATATATATATATATATATAATCATTTATACATGTCTGTTATAAATATATATATATCTATATTTTTATGTTGTGACAAAGATTTGCTCCGCAAGAGTGATTTAAGCAATTACATTTTTGGGTTAATTAACCCTTTAATCTCACAACCACATGCTGCATGGCATAAGTACATCATCACAACCTACCAGAATGTAGAATAACCCCACTGTCAGTATCACTGATCTCCTCTTTTCCTTCCATGACGACTGGTCAAGTGGTCTTCAAAGTGAAAGCCTTGGTTTTCTCTTACTTCACGAGTTCCTAAAAACCAAACACAAGTTTTATCACGCTCACCAGAAACAAATTTAGTTGTTCAAGCCAAAGTGAACAAAAACTAGTCTCGTGGAACCACTCAGCCCCTTTAGCCGTGACAGGTCTCCTGACCCCGAGCCACAGAGGTCAGAGCGGATTCCAGGAGACTGCTCTGGCAAACAATAGTTTTCACAGGGCCACTAAAAATCACAGTCTAACTACGCCTCTCAGCTATGCGCCGTCAGCAGGAGCTCAGGGTGAGCTTTAACTAAGAGGCCATTTAAGTAAATACTCTTCCTTTAAACATCCATCCATATCTAAAAAATGTCCATTTTCCAGCAGGAACAAGGCCGTGCTGTGCTTAGATTACAACACTGGAATGCTCCCAACAGAAGAGGTTAATAAAGAGGCTCTGCTATGCCTCATTGTACTTGCTTGTAATTAATTAACTTCTACAACAGTTTCTCAGACCTCTTAAGGGATTGCAATTAGGTTTTCTGGTCTCTTACATTTAAATTTATGGCAAATTCCTTTATTTATTTATACAAACATATATAAAATAACCTAACATTAACATAAATTAACGTCTTAATTAACTATATACACTATATCTCTGTGGCATTTCCCAACAGTATGTGACATCATAATGCCAAAGTCCAGACCACTATCAGCTTGTGACACAAATGTTCTGTGGTTTATGACTCTCACAAACCAAAGAGTCCGCTTCCTGTCAGCATGTCAAAATGTTATTCTACGTCATGATGACAACCTCCTGAGTAAGATGTGAATATCTACAATTGGTACGATGATTAATATACCCTACATATAAAATTGGTCAGCTGTGGATTTATTACTTTGAAACTGCAGATGCACTCTAAGTCACTGACAGTGCAACCAGTTGTTCTCAATATCTTTACAGAGATATAACACAAAAAACAGCCTAATGTTTTTAAGGCTTTATTATAATTATTATAATTAACTGTTCTACCAGTAATTAATGAAATTTACAATCCTAAGCAATAGTAGTACTTTTTATATTGGGAATCAATTTTTAACTACATTTTTATTTCTTCATTTTATTATTGGTAATATTATAAAAACAACAAACTTGTGCCAAAGTTGATTTTTGTCTTTGTTTTAGGCTAAAACTTTAAGTCAACATTTCTTGATTTGAGAACGAATGGCTTAAGTTGTTATTAAATCAAGAAAAAACTATCTGATGTTTAGAAAAACACTGAATTAAAAGACATTTAACCCCCAAAACCCTTGTTACTAGTTATGATAATTACAACTATGTCCCAAAACCAGTGAGAGCATTCTCTACAAAAGAAACAAAAAAAAAGGTTCTTAGCATTTAGCTGTGCTTATATGATTTATAACTTATATGATAAACTACAATCATTGTTAATGTACTCACATATTGTAAAACACTGATCCCTCTTAAACTTTCCGGCAAACAGAATAAGTTGATTTCCAGGAGATGTCTAGCTCCTCACTGCACTCTGGATGAACAATGGCAGGAGTTTGTACCGTGAAATGAACCTGGGGCGTGTCTTGCGCATTCCTCCCTCTCTGTGTGTGTGACAGTGTCACACCTCTTGTACACACTTGACGAAGGCTATTATAACTCCCCTGTTGTCGTCGTTATCAGCATGTACACATACAATTATGAACCATGTGATGAAATCACACTATAAAAGCATAAACAACAGGCTTTTCACATTTTAAATAGTTAATCCTGTGTTATTTTTCTTAAACTTTCATTTATACTTTGTAAGTTTTATAAGTTTTCCAGAATTAATTTGGAACTTAATGTAAAAATTAAACGGCCCTTTGTTTTCTCCAATTCATGTGTTTTTCCTCCCCAATTCCTTTCCCACTTAAATTGAGCACTGTTTCATAAACTCAGGTAAAACGTGGTGCTTCTTACTTACATGTGTGAAATGTTCATTTTCCCAGGGGTTAAGACCAGGGTTTAGAACAAAGGTATTCCAGCGTTAAAGGCAGTGTGAAAACTTTACACTGTTCAAATTTAGCTACTGAAGAAAAAAGGTGAAAAAATATCAGAGCATTTTGACAGGCATTTTCATTTTTTGGTTTAACTTTTTACTTAAATTGGTATGAATATAAAATTATTTGCAATGTAAAGTGTATTAAATGAAAAAAAAAAAAAAAAATTATATATATATATATATATATATATATAAATTGTAGTAATCTCAGACTTTCAGACTCTGCATAGGTCATCACATATCAGTGTTTTATAATATCATGTTGCCCCCTAACGGTGATACTTATGGCCAACACCCTTTTTCAAGCCATTAGCCTATTTACAAGAACTCACATAGATTATATTAGCATTAACTTAAAAAAAAACTTTCTGTATTGAATTGCTTTCAGTAGTTTCCATTTCTAAGAGTACGGATGTCCTAGATTACCTCAATTCATAATTTGCATTTAAGCTGACCAGTTGATGCAAATGTATAATACCAAACAAGCAAGCAAACAAACTCCTTGTTCAATGACATTCTTTTAAAAATAGTGTAATGCAAATGCTGTTGTCATGCATACAGTTACCTCAGTGAGGCATTGTGTAGACGCTCATTCCACTTTAACATTCTGACCCAATAGGAAACCAACCCACACACAGATGTCAGAGGAAGGCTTCTCCAGAGTACTGTGGGAGACACTGCACCTGCTGCTCTCGTGCATCGTTCACATACATTCAGGATCCTTGTTCCCACACTGGCTCTCCAAGAATGCCAGTTAAACGCCTATAGGAGCCACCACGGCTGCCAGACGGATAGTATCCTATCACCCAAGGAAACACGGCTGCTGGAGCATACCGGTATCTGGTTTCACAACTAATCTACTACACCGCCTCTGTGTTTTTATAATAAAACACCAAAATTAGGCCTTTTTTGCTTTATTTATGATCAAGAGCTATCTTTGCATGCACTCAAATTATATATTTATAAAAAATGACTGATGGCTCTATCGGATTGAAATGCCTTTATGTAAACACATTAATCAATCTGATTAAGCCTGAGCCAAATGAAACTCTGATCGCATTGAAAGGGGTGGTGTAGACCTAAAATTATCAGATCAATGAGAAAAAATAAAGCATGTAAACATTCGAATTTGACTACTTCCTGTATGTCATTTAAAAACACCTTATGAACATGACAAGTGCCAGGATTCACATATGCAAACTATAGGCTTAAATTAGAATTTTTAAATCTTAAGTTAAAGTTTTCAACCTTCCAAAAATATACAAAGCACCATTAAAGTATCATAAAGGTTCATAATCTGTGGCATGCATCAGGTTTCCTGAGTCCATACAAATGAGAAATAAAGTCATATGGCTTTAAAGCAACATAAGGGTTTAAAAATTGCTGGCAGAATGCAGAAATCAGTACTTGTTTTTGACTAACATGACCATGGGCTGGGCTCCACAAACAAAGAATTGAGCACTGACCTCTGAACTGACCAGATCCCGCCACAAGGCTTATGTGGGAAGTAATTGAGTTTTCTGGACCATGTTATTTGTGTCAAAACAAACTCCAAAGGGACTTCCCTGCTAGCAGAGACTGTATGCATTGGTAAAAAAGGGTTTCTTGGGTCATGTCAAATGAGCATGTGAATGTTCTGTAGCAGCAATGGGTCACAAATCTAAACCAGCAAACCGAACAGGACAGTTTTGATAGAATATATAGGCTACATTGTTTATTTAGTGCAATATCCACTGGATTTCCATAGGATTAACTGTCTAAAAAGTTAAAGCTGATATTGTATGGAAGCCTGTAGATTCATATCACGTCTCTTCCCTGGGATGTGGGATATATTGGATTAGCATGTATCAGAGCCGGAGAGGGTTTTATTATTGTGGGGATCTCCCCCATCCTGCCCATTCAGACAGAGAGCTCAGGCACGCTGGGAACACCACTGAACTGTGACGGCCGCATATTAACCTTTACTTAGGACCTGTCTACACCAGGCCCACAAAAAAAGAAGACGAGACGGAAAAAGGTCTATATGGATGAGTTTTACTTGATTTATGTTGAAATTCATTCCGAACTTTGCCTAATATAAAAGGAAATACAAAAACATTATACACATATGCTTTAAAAGTCTCTTACGCTCACCAAAGCTACATTTGATAAAAGATACAGTAAAACGGTTATATTGTGAAGTATTATTACAATTTAAAATAACACTCATCTATTTTATATTTGAATATATTCTTAAATGTTCAAAGAGTGCAGCGTCACTCACATGATCCATTAGAAATCTTTCTAATATGTTGATTTGTTGCTCAAGAAACACTTCTTGTTATGATCAATGCTGAAAACAGCCTAATAATTTGGCAACAATGTAAAAGTCTTTATAGTCATATTCAACAAACCTTTTAAATGGTAGTGTAATACACACTAGTGGTAAGTTATATGCAGCTATTTTTATTTATTTGACTCTTTCAGTCTTTTTAAATAATACTATATAATACATTACACTTAAAATAAGCAAGGACAGATAGTTAGAAAGGAAGACATGTAGTTTTGTCTAAACAATATTCCACAAACCATTTTGTGACATTGAAAAAAATAACACTGCTATCTTTAAACATGAGGAAATGTTACATTTAGCCTTAATAGGACTAGGAAGGGCCTCAAACTTAAATACACACTCTGTGGGACAATGTCAGTAATTATTGACTTGTAATTACTCCAAAATAGTATCCATAGTATGACACTGCATAATTAAAGCTGTCACATGTGAGAACGAGAAGAAATAAGGATGTTGAGGCCTGTGAACACCAACACCGCACCCTGGTATTTGGTACTTGTGTGGCTGCAGGGATCCCTTTTGGCAGAAATAGGATGTAAAGTGGAAATTGGTTTTAAATGAGCCAAAGCACAGATGGATTCTCTGATGTGGACTGACGTGTCGTGCGCTGTACCGCCAGCACTGCAGAGCAGCACGGATCCTTCAGGCTTTGAACCCCAGGAGTACTTTACCTCGTATATTCATTACAACAGATGAAACGGACCTCACAGATCCTGGCTTAACTCACTCTGCTTCACTGGGCGGTATGTCTGCTAGTGGAAATTGTTTGTGGCTAGTTCACCCGGGACATAGCACACCTTATATAATCATTATAATTGGCAAACTGAGGAATAATATCAGAAAAACTTTATCAGGAACACATTAAAGTGAAATTCCGGCTTTAATCAACACCGCTTGTGGCACTATGTTGATAAATCTTTGACTTGTTCCTCTTTTCTTTACAATTTTTTTTTTAAAAGCAAACATCGATTTAACAATGAGGCACATACAATGGAAACGAATGGTGCCCAAATAGTCTTTTAAGTGTAATGTCATGTCTAATTTTACAACTTTGTTGCCACGGCAATGCATTGACTAACATCCTAACAAAGAAAGAATGAGTTGAACAAGTTTACAGTTCATGTTTTAACTAAATAGTTACTAGAAGTGCTTCTATAAAAGGATTTGCCTGACATTTGCTGCAAATGCTGTTGATTGAGCTTAACTTATAGTTATTTATTTCTTGAAATGTAAATTACTCTCGACATGTAAAGTGGAATATTTCTGTCAGGAAAAAAAACGGTACGCTCTTTTATATTTTATTCAAGAAAACAATATCTTGTTTTAATCGTACTTTCTTTATCCAAAAGGAAGTGCCGTGTTTCTTTGAAATCAGTGTGTTATGGTTACATATGGCTTTAGTCGGTTCCTGTTTAGTCTTTGTGTCACTGAACAGGACAGCAGATAAAATATCCATCTACTGTACTTTGTGGTGATGCAAGTGTAATGCAGTTTAACAAAAAGCTATTTCTTACTAATTCCTTCAGGAAGACGTGAATGATGCTGGATGTATTACACGACAATGTATTTTGTATGGGAAGGATGGTACAGTCATCGCTTTATGTTGAAAATGTGAGCCGTGAAGAATTCAGAAAAATAAAAATACAATTAAAAAAATCCAATATAATGCACTGCCCCACAAGTGGATGAAATAGAAACATCACTACAGCGCCTGTCATTGTATTAGGCCACATCCAGAGGTGCTAATGAGAGCCTTAAAACTGAGCTGTTGGCAGCAAACAATACACACACACTGCTTGGCTCCGGTTTGGCCGACCCTAGCTATGAACCAACAAAGCCACAGATTCCAGGGCTATTCATGTTCAGTGATCTACACACCTCCCTCTGATGCCGGCCCACTCAAATCTCCCTTGATGCTCTGAATCACACTTATCACTGGATTCCAAAGCTGTCTACCAGGACAAGTTGTTCAGTTGTCTTTCTTACACAAGGAAAAACACCTGAACAATTACATTAGACTACAGAGGATTGACTTTGTAGAATTCTGATCTATTCTGAGACTGACTGATCTAGTTCACGTGTCTTTATAATCATTAAACCAAACCCTGGTCAGAGAAATGAGTGTTCCCAGCTGAATAAATGAATGGTGTGTAAAATAATATCCACCTTTAGACAATGAAACAATATAAGCATGTGATTCTCACGCCACGGCTTTTTTCCTCCTTGGGTTCTAACAAAGCTTTACAACTTCTCTACTCTGTCCACAAAATATTATACTTCCACATAAATAACATAATAGTAACATAATAATAGTATCACAGGAGCTTACTAACTTTACACTGTTAAAATGTTTTCATTGGTATAACATCCTTGTTCCCATCCATTCTGAATTTCACAGTACAATATAATTGTGCCATTTCTTTACAACTTTACTAGTTACCAGATTGAAAAAATATATATTTTCTTAATTCTTAATTTATTAATTTAATAATTTCTTACTATTTAAATATCACTGCAGGTTAAGTGTACCACTGCATTTAAAATAATTCTGTACTTATTAAATAATTTTTGCAGTGATATTTTCAACATAAATCCTTGGTTTATCATTGTTATAAAATCTGAATGTATTTATTTTGCTGTATTTTCTAGAATAATAAAATTAGAGAATGTCAGAAAATCAAAGTTACTTTGTTCAGGTTCATTCAGTACACATGCTTTGAAACAACGCATAAGTAAATGCATCATTTTTTACTTTTCTGTATATATAGCTTTCTGTACTAACTAACATAACTTTGGTTGAAGTAGCTGTGCTCAATTTTCATGTGGTCCGCTGCGTTAGTTATAAGACTATGTGTATGTATTATCGATTATGGAAAATATGAACATACCTTTTTTCGTCATAACAGGAAAATCCACGAAGAGCCATCAAATCTTTACGCAACGCATTATCATGGGATATTATTTATCCACGCTTTCTCCTGCGCCGCATTCCAAATTGATGTAAGCGAGACTCTGAAGAATGGACGATACCAAACCGCGCGAACTAAAGGGGATGCATCTCACGTAGATTCTAGTTGATGATTCTGACAATAGAAATAACATCTAAAAGAAATTCTTAATTCAGCAAAGTCGACATGTGATATCCGAAGAAATGCGAGACCTGTCTTTTTATTCTATGTGCTTTACGACGGCAATTTTACTGAAACCTAAAACGATACCCCCATGTCACAATGGTACGCCCCTCACCCCTTCAGAAACTTTTCACAGCACTGACTGAACTAGCGAAGTAAAAGAGTCATATTCTCGAATCGGTTCTTTTGAACAACTTGTTTCAAAGATCTAGTTAAAATGAGTACATACCGTTAGAATTATTGCAGTTATTACTACGTTAAAGATAAATATTATATTATTAGCATTTTAATAATAAGTGTGATAAGTATGTCTGTTGGAACCGGGATAAAGTATTTTTAGCCATTAATTATGATTTATTTCAATTACGCTAACAGTCATTTGAACTGTTGAATCGTGTACGAATTGTTTAGACGATTTGTTGAACCGACTCAAAACATTTTTTTTTTTTACAAATCGGAAATTGTTAACGTTAGACTACTAAACGCATGCTGAGCAGAATAACGTTAACGTTAGTTAGATCCTGTTTTATTCATGACTGGCAAACGACACATCGGCAATGCATTGCTCAGGAAATTAGGGCTTTTGTCACTTCTATAAAATGAGTTGCATGCAGTCGGATGTTTTGAAAGGAGAAGCTAGAATGTAATGTGCCATTATGGGACTGCAGGGTGCCGGGGCCTTTTATTAACATATGAAAGGGTTCACCTTCAAAAGGAGTGCGCTCTAGTAACAGAAGAGAGAGAAATGTTCACCGATTTAACGAAGCGTAGATTAAACACAGAATAACTGCGGTAGTCTGTTTGCTTGTTTCAAAGGTAAGAGCACCTACAGTGTCTCTACAATTTAAGCTAACCATTTTGTACGCATGGTTATCTTGTTTTACACGTTTCCCACTTGGTTAGTAAAACAGGTATCGAGACATCCTCTGTTTTTATTTAAATATCGGTCGACGTCAATAACACTAGACACGAGAGTAGTAGTGCGCAGCAGCCTGTCGACAACAGCTTCATGGTGTCCCTCTGGGCAAATGTCACCACGTGCGTCTTGCGCTTTCTGAATAGCACACATAAAAAACCTTTTCCGTCGCACATGACTGGATATACAGCCTGGGAAAGTTTCTGTACAACGCTATGAATAAGCACTGAAGCTGTTGCTCGGTATGAAAACCAGCCTGTAGCTAACGCTTAGTAATACTAACATGACAGCCTGAAATGCACAAAGTTACTTAAATATTGAGTAGTGCTAATGTCACGTAATACTGCAGTCAATATAATAAAAGTATCTAATGGATAAACATGATGGCCGTTATTACTTGCAAAGCACACTACATGTAATGGATGGGTGTGGAAATCTCCTTAGTTATGGTGATTTTTGTGGAAAACATTATGGCCCGGTTTGACAAACGGGGCTTAACTTAAACCAGGACTAGGCATTAGTGTAATTAAGATATTTAAGCAACTTTTGATACCATGATTGGGTAATCTGATTATCTCAGTTTACAGAACAGAGCTGTAAAAATAAGGTTTTAAGAACACTAGTAAATACACAGACTTTTTCCTTCGAAGGTAAAGAAGAGAACTCTTGTTTGTTTTTCCAGAAGACAAAGTGGTTCAAGTTAGAACAAGATTTCTCTCCTTTCCACTTCTACAGAAGGTAAAAGTAATTCAATTAAAAGTTATTAATGATATTTATCCCTGTAATGAGTTTCGTAGACATAGATTTAATATGGATTGCGATGAGTGCACTTTTTGTAAAGCAGACATGGAGTCGTTGGGACGTTTATTTTATTTATGTAAGTTCTCTTAGAAACTCTGGAATGACATCTCTGCTTGGTCAAGTCTGAAATATGTGATACCTGACTTTGTTTTTTTAAAAAATATTTTAAAAATATATTATCTTAAAATATTTGTCCTTTTGTCGGAATAGGGATGTTGAATCTTTGGTGAAAAATATTGTAATTTTGGCTAATTATTTTATTCATAAATGTTATTCTTTAATACCCCCCCCCCACTTTCTTGCTTTTTCAGAAAGATTTAACGATCTTCTTCAAATCTTTAAAACGTATGCGTCATAAGAAAGCCCTTAACCATGTAATCTTTTGAATGCCTATTTTGGTGAGTAAGCCCTTTGTAGTGTGTTGTTTTTATTGCATTTATTTATTTATTTTTTCAATTTGACTATAGTGTTTTACAATTACTGCATTCATTAGATAAAACCCATTAAATATAAAAAAAAACAACTTGCAAAGCACACAACGTGCTTCAAAAAGCTACCGCTAGGTGTCAGCAGCGAACTGTTGTAGTAGTTTGACAAAATGATCATAATAAAATATAAACACATTTAAAAGCCCTTTTTTCGCTTATAAACAGTTAAGGTTAGGGTTTTCTTAACTTTATAAAGTAATATTGTTTACAATTAACTTGCAAGGTAATGTGGGGTCCAAATGAGTTAATTTATGTATTCAGTCTGTAGTGCAGAAAAAAGTAGCCTACATTTAAAAATGTTTGAATTTTTTTTTGTCAATGAGGTGGGTATTTTTCCTAAAGTGCTTTGTGGTTCCTAAAAACAAACATTTACTTTGCATGTAACCAAACTTATTTATAGTTCTTTCGATTTATGTGAAGCATGCAAAGGTGTAAATCATGCAGTAGGTGTTGAATTTCATAGTTTATTTCCCCAAACAGGCCCCACAGTCTAATAACAACTTTGTGTGTGGTTCTGGTAGGCTATTACCAACATTATGGGGACTAAATGTCTAACACACATTCATGCACATTAATAACTTTTTTGTGAAGTGCCACAGAACTTTTTTTGCCAGCACTTTAACCTCAATAAAGCTGTTATGTAATCACCTTGTCAATACATGTGAAAATGTGTTTCCTGAGTAGAGTAAATATTTGTGTTTCTTTCGACACAAATAATGCCTTTGGCTAGACTTGTCATGCATCACGTGACCGAACTAGTGCAAGACACTTAACACCTTTTTTTTTTTTTTTATTTCCTATGATGTTATCTAGGTTTTTGCAGTTTTCCACATATGATACGTAGTGCTATAAAAAAAACTCACAGATGAGATAATGTAATTTGTTTTCAATTTAGAATTAAGTCCTACTGGTTGTGTTTATAAATGCTTTAACCATTGGAAGTTTGCCATTTTCAATAACAGGAAACCGTGAGCATGTTTTTGTTGATCCAAAAATGCATAAATTAAAAAAAAGTTAACAAAAGTTCATTCCCTTTGTTGTGTTTTCGAATTTGTGGACCGAGTAAGAAAGTGTGACAGGTGATTCACAACCAAACTGAGAGTAGCTTATCGTATGAACTGCAACGCCAGGGAAAGACACTCATGAGAATGTTTGTGAAATAACATTCTCACCAGTTTTTTTTATACTTAAACTGTGGTTGGTGAGGTCAGTTGTAAAACATGAACATATAAGTAAAGCATAGGTCATAACCTATTTTTTCTTAAAAAAAAACATTTCATTGATGTGCATTTCATTTCATGAAGGGTGCAGCTGTGTTTGTTGACGGCAAATAAAACAAGTAGGTAAAGTTAATTAAGCCATTTAAGTTTATTGGAACTGACAACATGTTTATGAGAGTGTATTTGTTTCAATAGATTATTTGGTTTTGAATAGGAAGCAAACCTGACAAATACGCTAATGAACTTGTGCATGATTTTATTTTAACTATCAAAATGACTAGTATTCTAAGATTTCTTTTTTTTTTAAGCTATTGGAATGCACCGCTTTAGTGGTAATGCCTACCTTCTAGTAGCCTTAACATCCTGATGATTTATTTCTAAACTGTTGGTGCCATACCTAAAAGAAAACCATGAACGATTGAACTTTCAGAAATCCCACTCAGTCGAGTATAATGAATCACCGTGGCTGGCATGTATCACTTTTAACTGACTTATTAACTCTTACATTACCTTTTAATTTTTGTTTTTTGTAAATATAATTTTAGATATTTTTAAAATTGTATGCATTTATTTATTTAATAATCTATTTTGCTGTGGAAGGCAACACACGGCAATGGAAATACTTTTTTGTAACTGTTCAATTTTCTCCTACTGCTAGAATTTGTGCCAGCATTTTTTCATACGGTTTCAAAAGCAAAATTCTCTCTCTTTTTTTTTTTTTAAATGCTGTGACCTAGGTTTGCCTTTTGAGCAGTGCACACAAGAACCATTTTGTTTTAAACTTGCTGTGTGATTCATTTAGAAGAGGAACTGCGGTGCCGTGCCACCAAGTGTGAACTTTTGAATTCAAGTCTCTCGGCAGCCCACTCAGTTTCTCATGAGAAAACGTCTGTAAAATGAAATGAAACCTTTGTTCTAAAGCCATTTGCCATCCTCATTTGTTCAGTGATTGTAGTTATGACTGATTATTGCAATGATTTTGAAATCTGACGCTAAATCCTAAAATACTCATAAGAATGGTAGGTGATTTTGCTGTATTACAGGAGATAAATACTACAGAAATATTTTTCAAAACGGTTTTTATTTAACAATTTGCATATACAATGACTTATTATTGCTACAACATTTTTAATCAAATTGAAAGAGACTTTGATAACTGTAAGTCATTTTATTAAGCATGCATATAGAGGCAAATATAAAAGAGAAATCATTTATTTGAAAGTTGTATCTAGAAATAGAAACAACAAAAGAAATTTGTCAATATTTGCAACTGTCAAATATTAAAATATAAAGTTATATGACAATGTAGATAATGCTGTCGAAAGTTACAGTAATAAAATATTCACAAATAAATGTTATATTTTTATGTAAGAAATTAAATATAGAAATGTAGACAGTTGCTTAAAAGCAAAAATATATTCATTATTTGCTCAGCATATATAGACATAAGTAAACATAAAAAAAGCCATTTTAAAGTTGCATCTAGGAAGAGTATAAACATAATTATGAATATTCACGATTAAAATACAGTCATCAATAGATTAATGATGTGAATTTTGTAAGTGATGTTCATATTTTTTTTTTTTTTTTGCCTAAATATAGCAACAAATGTATGCAATGTAAAATATATGCAACACTGATATTAAATGCTCATTTTGGCAAATGCCTTAATATCTGCTTTATTTGATCATTTCACTGATAAATAAAGAGAACATTTTAAAAACAGCAAATGAAAAAGCGGATTTTACTCCTTCAGAGTAAGAGAGAAAAGTCGTCCACGGGTTGATGTATTTCCAGAATAAGTCTCAGATGTGCCATTAGACAGAGAGTTAGAGGAGATGTAACCCGGGTGCAATTCTCCTTGTCCCAGGCAGCTCAGACACAGGTTTGAAGCTCTGCGCCTGAAATGCTGATCCAAAAAAAAGTAGATGGCTGGATTTACACAACTGTTGAGAAATGCCAGGCAGCAGGACAGTATGAGTCCTTTATCTATGACCGTCTGTATAGTCCCACTAAGATCTCCTGTGCTCATCAGTAAGATGATCTGCATAGTCTTGAAAAAATTAAACGGTAGCCAAGAGATCAGAAATGCTGCAATTATTGCAAACACGATTTTGAGCGAGTGTTTGCGCCTGGCTTCTGCCCGTGAGTTTCCAGTGGTGTGACAGTGACGCCGTAGGTTAACCAAAATCGAGCCATAACAGAGGCAGAGGATCAGAACAGGGAGCAGGAAGGTTAGAAATATAGTCAGGAGATTAATTCCTTGGACAAAAGAGGATTTTGGATCCTCCGAACACAACTTATTGTCTGTCAGTTGACGGTACACCAATGATGGGATTCCCAGGAAGAAAGAAATGATCCACACGACTCCACAGGTGATCTGTGCACAGTTGCTGCTTCGTAGAAACTGAGAGTCCATGAGGCGCACGACAGCCAGGTATCGGTCTATACTCATGCAAGTGAGGAAGAAGATGTTGGAAAAGCGGTTGACCGCAATGATGAAGCTGCTGATCTTGCACAAGGCCTTGCCGTAGGGCCACTCACCTAAATGGGCCGCATATGCCCACAGTGGCAACGTGCAGACAAACACAAGGTCAGCTGATGCGAGGTTGATCACAAAGGTGTCCACAAGACGTCCATTTTTCTTACGCCGTTTGCCGATGACCACAATTACGAACATGTTTCCCAAGAAGCCAGTGAAGAACATTATGAAGTACAGCACAGGGATGTAGACATCGGACATCGGCAGCAATTCTGAATTGCTGTCGAAAGGGATGTAATAGTCGTAGTCACCTGTGAAGTTCATTGGAAAGTAATGACTATCAGTTGTGTCATCACTTGTGACATCAATTGTGGAGCTCACTGTAACCTGAGAGTGTGCCATCTCTGTACGCATTGCCATCTGTGCACAAGTGATGGGCAAAGTAGAGAAAACCTAGCAAGTCACATGCTTAGAAACCACAAACTGCAATAACTGGCTGTCTCTCTCTCTCTCTCTCTCTCTCTCTCTCTATTTCCTTAAAACATTTAAATTTATCACAAAGAGGTGCATTTTCTTAAGCTTCCAGTTCTGATATTTAAATAATTAAATAAAGTTTTTATTTCCATCATGTTAATATAGATAGTTAGAGGGATTCTATTTTTCTCAACTACTGTTAATTGAAAATTTGAACACAAATGTTTGTCACGGGAATAAAGGTTTAAGCAGTTTTCTCATATACGCACAAAGTTCCCATCAGAGAAAGAAAACAATGCAAACAAAATAAAGAAGTGAGAAAAAATGACGTACTAAAGGGCCAGTGAGATTTATTAATTTCAGCAACAAACTGAAGAATAAAGCAGTAAAAGATGCAATAAAGATGCAACTTTTGAGCTAAAAGAATTTTCCCCTAACAGTTATAAGAACAAGACAGGAAATGGCTTATTTATAGCTTTATGTCACAACTAATCTAATAGAAATATAAACTGTAAAGTGTTCATGTAAATGTGCAGTAACAGGACTTTTTTAGGGAAACCGTGTTGTGAGGATATGAGCACAGCTTTAATGAAAATTTGCTTGGTCAGTGTGGTAAATCTATGTGGCAAAACTAAACTCATTATGAAATCTGTGTACGGAAATCTTTCGCCTTTGTGCAATTTTACATTACTTTCAGAATGACATTTTGCCATTTGCAAAGCAGATAAATGAGCAGAAGCATAAAGCAAAAATTCAAAGTTAATTCCAGTGTCACGAATTTATACATAAAACATCGTACAACATTGATTGTTACATATTTATATTACTTGATTTTATCAATTCGATTTTCTAGCATTTCTAGATTTTCTAAACGCTTTTAGGACATTAAAAAAAACTATTTGCATGTGCACAGCCGTTGCGCATGTTTTTTTTGTTTTTTTTTTCCCATATTGTTTTTGAGAGGACTAGCAATTGATGTGGTTCCAGTTTTACATTGTAATGTTTATCATACACTGGTTTCAGAGGCGGTTAAACAGCGGTTAGATATGTTGGCAGTAACCTGAAGGGTCGAGCATTTCCTGTGCCGATGAGTGTGCAAATCAGCAGAAAGTCCCCACTTACCTACAAAATTACCTATAAGACAACAAAGACTACATTAAACCAATTAAAATTAATAAAAAGATTTTTAAACTGTGACGAAACAAACTGCATGCTTCAAATTTTGCAAAAGCTCTGTATGCAGACAATGCAGTGCTGTACATGTTTATGCAACTCAAAAAATTGACCTTTTATCAACATTATATGTTTGGCATCAGCAAAAGACAAATTGTTGCCACTAAAAGAACTAGTCGGTTTAACTACCATTTCTGATTAATATGTTTAGTTTTGGACTAGGTGTTACGGTATATAAAATTATTAATGATTAATTATAGATTGTAAATTGGGTTTCTAAAACAGGTTGTTTACAACTTTAACATGACTCATTACGTCATCACCTTATATTTAGCAACTTTAAAATGGCAGTTGTGAAAACATATTGTGTATATGACATTTAAATACAGATATTTAGAATTATTTTAGTATTGAGGCACTTGAAGGTTAACTTTACATTTAGAGGCTGATCATATTGTCAAATTTGACATTTTTACTTCCAGCACTGGAAACTTCATGACCTATTTTTGATGTGCAGACAGATAATTTTTATAAAAATTAATAATATATTTGTAAAAAGGTATTTTAAATATACATTTAATTCACTGTAGAGCATATTTAATCAAATGTTTTTTTTATAGTCAGGACCTAAAGAATTATTCGATTCTATTATAGCTTTAGAGAATTACATTATTTGTGAGATAAATTTCTGATCTTTCCCACACTTATCTCTGTTTATCTGCAATAAAGAGTCGTTTATGCATAATCTGCTGCTAATCCAGAGGAGAGATTCACTGTAAACGTTAAGGGCACCTTTTGCGTTCAGAAGTGATTATCTATAAACTGATAGCCATTTAAGCAAACGCAGATAACAGACACAAACAAACAACAGGAAACGTACATCTTGGTACGCAAGTGGAGTTGCAGAAAGTTGCAATGTTGACCTCTATTGGTGGGATGTGGCCATAAC
>JAUYWG010000045.1:11900071-11940829 GCA_034779775.1 Enteromius afrohamiltoni
AAAATAAATATATAATTGCATTTACATGTAAATACTTTCAAAATATATACTGTATGTGTGTGTGATCCTGGTGTTTACAATAAACATAATAAATAAACACAGCATCAACACATATATTAGGTAAAGAAGAACTTTTATTTTGGATGCGATTAATCGCGATTAATCATTTGACTACACTATTTAAAATGTAATTAAAAGCAGTAGACAGTAGAAATTGTAATCTTAAGAGACTTTGTAGAGACTTCTTTTGAAAAACTATGGCTGACTCCAAACTTGTGAATGTTAGCAAGTTACATATATTCATGTATTATATTCTTATGAGTATGAGTAACAGAACATTATTTCTTTAAAAGTAAATGATACAGACGTTGATGTCATGTAAATATTAGGGCAGCTAGAGGGCCTTTTTAATCCAATGCGGGGTGAAAAGGTGATACTAGTGATATTTATAGCACAATTTGTCATTATACGCAAGTGTTTTTTGCATCTAATATGAAAGCACAAACTTGCTCAAAGGAATAACTTTACCCAATGCACGTCTGAGAAACACACTGACATAAGAAGCAGAGAAGCATGCGCACTATCGCACTTCTTTGCTGCTTTCGCTCCATTCCCACTGCCAGGATTCTTCTCCTCGAGTTGGTCACCCGATCTCCCTCTGTGTCTTGGATTCAGCCACATGAAGGAAATTTTCTCTGCGTGTTCTCTTTGTGCTGACTCTGCACGTACAGCTCTTCTCCAATGGTGGACAGTTACGAAGTAGTTTTACTGCGTTACTGTACTTAAGTACATTTTTCATGTGTTTGTATTAGAGTAGTTTTATTTTTAGTAACTTTTAGTTCACTACATTCCAAAGCGTAATATGGTACTTTTTACTTCACTACATTTCATAAACCATATTATTAGGTAAAAATTGTCAGTTTGTTACACTGTTAAAGGGTGATCTATTTAAGCCCACTGCAATGAATGCAGATGAGATCAACATCAGTGTCTCTAGGTCAAAGATAATGTCCAAATATTTTTGATATACTACATCTGAGGAGAAAAAGAAAGGATGTGATGTTAAGGTAACTACAGTATTTGTAACTATGACGTTCTGCAAAACAATAGCCTAGGGTTCAAAATTAGTCAAATTAGTTTTTTCTTAGGTACATTGCAGTGCAGCTTCACTGTGAACATTACTACATCATGCTTGTCAAAGTGGTCCAATCAACAACAGCAGTTTATAAAAAAAAAAAAAAAAGTGCTATATAAAATTAAGTAGCGTAGCCTATATAAAATTGCAAAATCCATCAGTACTTTTTTACTTAAGTATACAAAAGCGAGTACTTTTGTACTTTAAAATTGAAAAAGGAGTACTTTTACTGAAGTAATATTTTATTTGAAGTATCGGTACTTTCACTCAAGTCATTTTGTGTGATTATGCTAAAACGCACTTTGCTGCTTCTTTCCTTCCACTGAGTCACAAATTCAAAAAAGAACATTTGCTGCCAAAGGTTGATCCATCTGCAGCGAAAATGATGCTGTTCCAATGCCAAAGTGCTCATGAATTCCTGCAGCTGTCAAGGAAGGGTTTATATTTGAATAATTTACACTTATGAGGCTGTCTGAATCAGTATTTAACATGCTGGAGTTCATGGTTTAAAATGTATGGTTACGTAGAACATGCGTGTAGCTTAAAAGCCATTTGAAATCTGCAGGCATGATCTAAATTAGAAAAGTCAGTCAGGCCAAATTTATTTATATAACACTTTTCATAATACATACATATATACACAAAGTAAGAAGTCGGACATAGACATTTATTCAACTGTATTTAAAGAGAAGATGTTTGTACAGTTTACGTTTTGTAACAATATAATCAATTTTGCAGATTTGCTAAATATTATTATTATTATTATGTTTGTGTGTCTGTATGTATATATATTTATTCCATGGTCTGTCTAAATACTCAATTCTGATTGGCTGGCAGGTATGCATTAACAAATGTTGATTATCCCTTACATATTAGTGCTGTAAAACGATTAATCGCAATTGATCAAATCCAAAATAAAAGTTTTTGATTAGATATATATATATACATTATATATACACAGTGTCCTCGACTAATATTGGCACCCTTGGTAAATTTGAGCAAAGGCAGCTGTGAAAATAAATCTGCATTGTTTATCCTTTTGATTTTTCATTCCAAAAATTCACAAAACTCTAACCTACCATTGAAGTAAAACAATTGCAAATGGAGAGAAAAACTCATGTTTTTATAAATGGTTTTCTCCATACATGTTGGCCACAATTATTGGCACCCAATTATAGCCAATATTAGTGGAGGACACTGTATATGTTAAGATAAATGTTACATTTATATTAAATACATTTCTATATGATATAATTTATATGAATCTAAATATATACAAAACAATACAAGTAAAAATTGTAAAAATATATGCTACGTGTGTATTTCTGTGTATACATTATAAACATAATAAACACATATATTATGTTAACAAAAACTTTTATTTTGGATGTGATTCATTTAACAGCACTAATGAGTATATATATATATATATATATATATATATATATTTATATATATATACACATCATATATATATATATATATATATATATATATATTAAAGATAACATTAAAGATAAACCTATTTGTATGTTTTTTTCTACATTTTTGCTACGTCACACCAAAGGACATGGTCTAATTTTTGTTTAACTACCCATATACATATTATTAAAATAAAAATGGTACATGTACTTGTCATAGCACTAACGTGTTATTGCTGTTTTCTTAGTAATCATAGCATCTATTGTATAAAAGCATCTGATGAATGACTAAATGTAAATGCAATGTAACTGTATAGTATACTTATCCATGTATCAACGCCCAAATCGCCCTAACATTATGGACTTTTACCCAGAAGAACCACTCACGTTTATTTCAAAGCTAATTACTAGCCTTCATTTCACAGACACGTTGAGAGCTGACTAATTCAAATCTCTTTTACTGAAGCTCTGAAGGCTTGTTTTTGTTTATTTCTCCATTGGCAGGATCGCATCTCCTTGTGGCATGAGCAGACCAGCCGCTACGCCTCAGAGCTGCGCGAGTTCAAGCAGCAGATGGTGGCACAGCTAGAGGGCCTGGACAAGAGCAAGGAGGCGCTGCGGAGCGAGTTGGACACAGTGGGAACACGCGTAGACCGTGTGGAGAGAGAGATGGACTACCTCGAAACACAGAATGGAGCGCAGCCTTGCGTGGACGTGGAAGACAAGCTGGTGGAGCAGCAGGTGACGGTTGTCAAGGAGAGGAATAAAGCCAAGTACGCCAAGCTTACAGGTAAAGAGCTTTAGGTAACTTTCCCTGGGCTTAGATACTAGTAATGTTTGTCTTGCAGCACGATGGAACTCACCATAGCTGGCTAATTTAACAAATTCAGTACTCTGAAGTACTAGTGGCACAAATTTCTATGTTTTTGTTATGCTATCAAGCTATTTAATATATTATAATTATATTTTTTCTAACATAAAGCAGCATATCATTTAAAGGAACAGTTTACCCAAAAATGTACATTCTGTCATGATTTACTCACCTTCAAGTAGTTCCAAACCTGCCGAACACAAAGGAGCATATTTAAAAAAAAAGTTTGTAACCAGGCTGTTTTGGGTCACCATTGACTTTCATTTCATGAATTTTCTTACTACTATTGAAGTCAATGGTGTCCAAAACAGCCTGGTTACAAACCTTTGTTGTTCAGCAGAACCACGAAATTCATACAGGTTTAGAACTACTTCAAGGTAAATGATGATTTTTGGGTGATCTACTCCTTTAAAACAAAATTCTCAACTTATCAAATGATTAGAAATGCTGAATTGACAATATTCAATTAGATTATTTGTAGTAAATTTGTTTTAAAACGTCAAAACTTGGTTACGGTCAATAACTACCAAAAAACATTTGGTCCAAAATTTTATGACAGCAAACCTACAACCCTGTGTCCTACCAAAAATCTAAAAATAAAATGCATAATATTTACAATATTATATCAATGTTATTTGAATATTATTTGTATACTATTATGGTATTTTAAATGTGACATTTTTGACATACTTTTATTTTTATATTGTCACTTTTTATATTTATTTTCTACATTTATATTTACACTGTAAAAAAAAATCCATAAAATTAACGGTAAAAAAACGGCAGCTGTAGTTGCCAGAATAAACGGTAGCAAAAATAAAATACGGTAGCAATATTTTTAGATTTAAGGTTTATGTTCAATTTACAGTTAAATACCGTAGTTTCTAATGATAAACCATAATAACTGATATAATGTTAATATACCAACCTAATAAAGTAGTGAAATCTATTTTGTACCTTTGAAATACACTGATAATCACCAAATGCAGGTGGTGATGAGAAAGTGATGAACCAAAGCTCATCACAAGCAGCTTTTAAATAGTAAAACATATAGAAGGTGCTCAATGTCATTCACACAAACACTATACATCACCATGGTAAACTGAAATGTGCAATAAACATTAATTTAACAACATTACATCTAACATACAACACTAATAAACATAACTGATACAAAAAAACTAAGGAATTCTGTGAATGTCAGTTTATAGTGTTTCACTGTAAATTTAACAGGAGTTTACCATGGCATTTTCACAGTTTTTTACTGTTAAAATCACTGTCATTCTTTACAGTGTAACTTTCATTTCTTTTTTATTTCAACTCTAGTTTGTTATTTTATATTATTTCAGTTACTTGCCAAGGTAACTTTTTTTTAAGTTTAGGTTTTTTAAACAGGTTTAATTTCAGTGAATAGCAACACTGTCACATGGTTAAAAAAGCAATCTAGAAAATAAATAGGAAAAATAAGTGTGAGAAGTGGTGGCTACAGTTCATAGATTTTTAAAAGCTCATAATGTAGGAAAGCGTCTGTGGTTAAGTGGCACAAGAATGACAAGCAAACCAAGTTCAGTCACATGAAGCTCCGAGCTATTATAACTTGACAGAGTTTAATACATAATGCATTAAATATTGGGTCTAATCTTCCTAAATTCCTCATTCAGAGAAGCACTTAGAGGTACTAAATAAAATGTATTATTATTCCATCAGTGAGAGAGACAGTAATTATACTGCTGGAGGATAAATCATGATGCTTTCCGTACATCGTCGCTACTCTTTAGCAGCTCTATATTGCCTTTTCATAGCAAAATGCCTCAAATCTGATTAACCCAGCCTGTCATTAGTCTGTGCATTCCCATTAGGGACTAGACTTAAATCAGACTTTATTGGAAAGCACATAGTAAGTAATATCAGGAGGAAGGGATGCACTTCGGAACTTTACTGAGGAGGGCACATATTGATATTCTAATTTCAGCGAGAAATAGACTGCACAGAATATTTGATGATTAATATAATGATGGAAGGTAAGGAATAACTTATGTGTAAAGAACAACAAGGTGTTTCATTCCATAGAAGAACCTGTTTTGGTTCCCAAAAGAACCTTTCAGTAAACAGGAACCATTTTTTATTGGCATGAAGAACATTTTTATAATCTGAAGAATTTTTTTACATTCTAAACCTTTTGTGGAATGTAAGGGTTCCATAGATTGTAAAGGTTCTTTGTGAAACCATTGATGCCAATAAAAAAAAATATATTTTTAAAGTGTTTTTTTTTTTTTTTTTTACATTGAAAGCAGTGTTTGTGAGCTTTTAACTCTACAAAAGAGGCACTTAGTGGCAAATAATGAATTTGCACTTTCATCCAGAATCAACATGAATAGCAAAATGAAACGGCTTGGAACTCTTTTAAAAATGACTTGTTTCAATGATTCAGAGTTGAGTCTTTATTTTAAGAGACAATTACTTTTTACACAGTGCCCCTTTCAGCATGTTTTCATTCACTTAGAGCTGTGTTACACACTGCATAAATGCTAATTTTCAAAAATCCATAATAGGGGCACTTGTATTTAAAGGCACATCTCAGGCAAAAGTGAAAATAATTTTAGTTTTTCTTTATGTTTAGACTGTGGTGACATGATCTCCAGCATCAAAGCCATGAAGATCCTCAAACGAGTGGGTGGCCCTAAAGGAATGTGGACCAAGGACATAGGAAGTGCCACCGGGAAGGTGTACATCTTAAACGGGACAGAGGATAATAACATTTATGAATTTGGTACAGTCCGTGAATTCACTTCTTCCCAAGGCATTTCTGCTGCCACCAGCATCCAGCTCCCTTTGGCCTGGCGCGGTATAGGTCATGCCATCTACAACAACCACCTGTACTATCTGAAGCATGGTGAGGAGATGAAGCTAATAAAGTTTGATCTTCAGAAGAACATAGTTGTAGACAGTGCCGTGTTTCCAGTTGAAAATCAGCTTCCCGTGTATGGCCTGAATCCCGAGACCTTCATCGATTTAGCAGTGGATGAAGAGGGTCTGTGGGCCATCTACGCCACTCAGGAGAATGAAAGGCACATCTCTTTGGCCAAGATAGACGCTAAAACTCTAGACATCGAGCAGATGTGGGACACCCCTTGTGTGAGAGAGAACGCAGAGGCGGCGTTTGTCATCTGCGGTACCATCTATGTGGTCTACAACTCCAAACTACCCAGCCGCTCTCGAATTCAGTGCGTGTTTGATGTCAGTGACATGGTCACAAACGACGAAGCTCCACATGTATACTTTCCCAAACGATATGGCACTCATGCTAGCCTCAAATACAGCCCTGTGGAGCAGCTTCTCTATGCTTGGGACGATGGCTATCAAATCCTCTACAAACTCCAAATGAAAAAGAAGCTGGAGGTGTAGAAGGTGTACTGAAGTCTGAAGAAAGCAAAGCTGGAGAGGAAATGCCCATGTTATTGGCTTGCTTTATCTAATGCAACATGGCTGGGTCACACATCAATACGTTGAGCTTTGTAGTTACACACAGAGCACAATATATGATTGATTGGACACACTTGTTAGGTTTGATTGTTTACTAGAAATCAATGTACATGGCTCAAGAAGACCCATTTTAACTTTGTTTGCCTGGAGCAGAACTAATAAAACGATTTTATATATTATGTTGACATCAAATGTGCTGTTAATAAATAATTGAATAATAAAAGGTTATTGTGACACAATTCTCAGAAAAAAGAGTTTGTATCATGCAATTCTGACTTTATAACTCACAATTGTGACTTTATATCTCGCAAAAAAGTCAGAATTGGGAGATAAAAAGTCGCAATAACCTTTTTTTTTTTAAGTGGCGGAAATGGGCCCTAAATGAACATTTTGTCATTAATCACTTCCCCCATGTCATTCCAAACCCATAAAAGCTTTGTTCATCCTCGGAACACAGTTTAAGATATTTTGTAAAGAAATAAAAAAAACGACTTTATTCAATATTTTTCTCTGTATAATTTCAAGATACTCTGTATAATGGCACTAGGGTGACGCAGAGAAGAATTGTTGAATAAAGCAATAATTTTTGTTTTCTCTGTACACAAAAAGCATCTGTGTAGCTTCGTAAAATCGCAGATGAACCACTGACGTCACATGGACTATTTTGATGAGAACCTTACTGTGTTTCTGTGCCTTTGCTGTTTATGAAGGGTCAAAAAGCTATTTCAGGGGTGGTGAACGTCGGTCCTGGAGAGCCGCAGCCCTGCTGAGTTTTACTTCAACTTTAATCAAACACACCTGAACAAGCTAATCAAGGTCTGAAGGTTTATTGAAAGCTACAGGCAGGTGAGTTTTAATTAGGGAAGGAGCTGAATTCCAGGACCGGAGTTCACCACCCCTGAGCTATTTGATGTCATCCAAAAAACCCCACAAAAACTTAATTGCTGTTCGTATGAATGAAGGTCTTAAGGGTTTGGAAACATGAGGGTGAGTAATTGTGACAGATTTTTCATTTTTGGGCTAACTATCCTTTTTCCAATGAATGGAATATAAACAAAACAGATAGAAGCGAGGAAGTTTAATCACACCTTTCAAGTACAAGGGGATGTTCTGAAACAGTATCTGTACATTACAAATACAAAGTCTCAATATAAAATTGAAAAGTAGCTCTGAATCAGGCATTTCATACAGAAACACCAATTCCAGTGATTATTAATACATTGAATTCCAGCCAGACCAGCCAACAAAATACATCATGTTATCTGAAGAGAAAACACCTCAAAGGTAACAGGAAAAATACAGAACAGTAAACATTTATCACATTTTATGTAAAATACAAAATTGGTCTTTGTAAAACAGTGCTTCTAATTTACATAATGATGCTATTTCAAGTCTTGTTAGAAAGCCAAGGATTTTTTGCGTCCTTTAGATCAGACACACAATTCCTGGTATTCATTATGGTTTTACTTTGGAAGCTACAATTACCGCGTGGTGAAATTATGATGATTTTAGCCAGCTGTACGTTATGCATGTAGCTGTGCACGGCTGCATTTAACTAAACTCAACTTCACAGAAGAAAACGATGACAAATGATTTTAGCAATTAAATATTTAAATATGAACAAACCAAAAGCTCTACAATTTACACCGATTATGAGATACTTGTAGACAGGATACAAATTATTCTTGGCATTGGCATTTTTGGTGGCAGAACTACTTTCACTACTTCACAAACAAAAGGAAGATCAATGGAATATCTCTGCTCTGTAAACAATATAAAGTTCGGCTAATATATCTCAGGTTGAACATATCGAGAACTTCACATATCTCTTCAATCATAAAAATCTCTTAACACATATTTTATATTCAAAGAAGACAAAAAAGAATGAGGAGAAAGTTAAGGCTAAATATATAATAAACTATATCTTCATAATATTATAATGTCCGTTAAAATATAATATACATCTACCAATTATACAATGTTCATCAACAAATGCACTCTTTGAGTTGCTTAAATTCACCTTGAAGTGTATAGTTTGACCTCTTTGGGTAATGACTAGCGAATTTACCCAACAAAAATAAAAAGCAACACTTCAATCCAAATGCAAAAAAAGCTAAAACTCAGCTATGCTTACTTGCACTTGGAAAGGTTTGGACAGCACCCTCTTTTTCCTACTGAATCATACATGTCCGCACAGACATAAGCTGTGCAAAACAATATCGTGGATCTCACCATCAGTCCCTGGGAGATACTTGGCTTAAAGACGTAGAAAGTGGTCATCCCTTCCTTATGGACTGGAGGGGAGTCTAGGAGATGGGCAAGAGCCCTGGCTGTCAAAGCTTGCGGTGCGAGTCTTCCACTGAAAAAGAGATGCAAAGAAAAAGAGGAAAGATGGGAATACTGAAATGAAAATGTACTTTTCCACTGTGGAAACTTTAAAGGACAGATATTCACCTCCTTCTCAGACTTCTTGGGCTCTACGAGAGGGTGCCAGTGAGCAATAGGTTTTCGAGGGTAAGCAAGCATCTCATTCCAGTGGTCTCTCCCAAGCCCCTCGGCGTGGATCCCTACACGACAGACTCCTATGATCTCATTGTGTCCCACTCTATACACCAGGACAAAGAAGAAGAGATTGTGAAGAGCATACACAACATCATATTTGCAGACTGAAAACATCACACTTACAGATCATAGTCCATAACTGATATATGTAGGCTGACTTGATCCATATTCTCAGGGGGAATGTCAAAGATAATCGCCTCATTATAGGTTGGATTCAGTGTGTTCTTTTTTATGGAAGTTTTCTTCTTTTTCAAGCGTCTCCCGTCACAAATCAGTGACACCTTCACGTACGGATCTGCCAACAGAGCAGAGAGGTGTGACATGAATTTCTCAACGTATCTTTCTCCTCTGAATATGTCTGAATATGTCTGACTAAAGGACTTGTAATGTGTTTGCTGACAATGATGAATGTGACTGTCCAAATATATAAACGGGAAGATGGAGATGCAAGAAAATAAAGACACATATGAATAAAGGAAGGCGGCGTACCTGAATAACCAGTAATATCCATGGCTTTGAGGTTCCTACATTTGATGACAGTAAGTGTGAGTCTCCCTGCGGTTGGCAAGTAGCAGAGAGAGAACATTATCTCTCCCAAATCCACACTCTCCTGCAGAGTCAAATGGAGACACTCAAAATTGAATACAATTAATACATTTTCATTATTATTTAGCAAGGATGCATTAAATTGGTTAAAAATGATGTTAAAGACATTTATAATGTTCAAAAAAAATACTGTCTTTTAATCTTTTACTCACAAAAGAACCCAGAATTCATATATTATGAAAGTATTACCAATCATTTTTTTCAGGGTTATTACCAATATATAGGCTATATACAAGGTGCAATTTTAAGGGGGCATAGGGGGACTTCCCCCTTCTCGTCTATGCATCCCTGCCTCTGCTGAATTATTTTTTATCCCCGATGGGGATCAGTTGAAGTCTCATTCTGAATCAAATGATTTTGAATCACATTGAATCATTTTGCGTCGCAATGGTTTAACAGACTCAAAAAACGTTGTTCTGTTAAACATTTTCCATCGTATTAGAAATATTTCATAATATGACACTTACTTGCCTAAAAAGATGGATTTATCATGACGTAATTTATTTATTTATAATAGAAAAAACTTTTAAAAGCACCCCCCCTCTGCTTTTTTCACAAATCGCACCCTGTATAATACTAATAATTTTAAAATATGTTAAAATAGAAATGGATAGAAAATCTAGGGATTTGATTGTACCCAGAGCCATCATAAAATCATTAATTTACTCAAAAACCTTCAACAAACTCAAAAAAGAGAACATTATTGAATGAGTGTATCACTTATCCGTATGTCTTTCCCACACTTTTAACCCATCTTGAGAGCTTTAGCCTTCAGTCTGTTAACTCGATTGTACCGAGTTCAGTGAGTTCTAGTGTGTACTATAATCAGTCATGCGAATTATCATCTCATAAGTCAGAGCTAAGCACATTACAGTAGACTCTACTGCTTTAAACAAGTGGGCAATTGCAAGACTGGTTCATTGAACTGCAGTCTGCATAGCTGATGTATCAGTGATATCGTTGTCTCGTGAATAATTATATCTATATATGCTTTGTTTTACTGGGATTATATTAAACTCTGTAGTATGTATATCATAAAAAGTAGTAAGCAGTAAAAATGTACAAAAAACTCTGTCATGTTTAACTAGAAGCTGTGCCAGTTTTGACTCAAATGGTGCCCTTGGTGAGACAAGACAAGGCTGAGATGCTGCTTGGAAAAGTTACATTTCAATGAAAGTGTTGGGGGCAACTGAAAGCATTTTTCACAGTGCTGTCAAACTGCTGCCGGTGAGTGATACAGAAGTTGAGTGCCTCTCTGAGAGGAGCCCTGGAGGACCCTAGGCGACTGCCTATACTGTCAATGCCAGAAACCCTCTCCTGAGTGGAAGAGATACAAACCTGGAACTCAAAACACTACAATCACTAACATGTAGCCATAAGAGGAACTGATGTCCTGAAGCAGCAAATGACCTCATATCAGAATGTGCACCACATTATAATAACAAAATGGCACTTCTTTCCTGGATACTATGATTATTTTTTTCAAATTAGAGGGTATTTTAAAAATTAGGGTATGTGTCAATGTTGTTTTTCATACAGCGAAGGTAATAGGACTATAATTTTGTTTTTAACACAAATTTCTTTCATTATATGGACAAATATTTGAGACATTATTTATTTTATATTCCACAGACAAAAAGTAATTTACACAGGTTTGGAACAGCACAGTGAGTAAATACTAAAAAAAGTTTCATGTTTTGCACCAACTATGCCTTTGTGATTAATATTGTAATATAATAAGGCAGTAATTTCGGCACTCAAAGTTTTAAACACGAAATACATGTAAATTGCGCAATTTTTCATGTTTAGTAATTTCAATTTCAAATTACCATATCACACCCCATAGGACACTATGACTATAAATCATCTAATTATTCACTTTTTGTGTTTTCAGAGAAATACTCAATACAAGTGGATTCCTATATTAGAAAACCATATCATTAGTGTGACATTAATGTGACAAAAGCCTCATTAATGTGATGAATCACCGGTGGGGTTTGGACTCGCTAAGTAGTAAAGACGATAAATTGTCTTACACTAGTGGCATACTGGATGTCCTTCCAGATAGATGTCTCCCGGGACAGGTCTGAAACTTCAAAAAGGTTTTCCAGTATCACCTCGCCAATCATGTCGTGCCGCGAGAAACGATCAAAGTCAAAGACACTCAAGTGGAGCTTTCTGGACCCCAGCTCCTCATATGGGACCGGAAACTGAAAGGTCTCGTCAAATGTGGGGTTGAGCGTCTTGCGGTGCACGCGAGTCTGGAATTTACGCTTGCGGTCGGGAAGCAGGTAGATCTTGACGTAAGGATCGGAGCTGCCACACAAATCTTTTGCGGGTAGGTCCAATGCCTTGAGGATGGTGACGAGGAGGAGCTCTCCCTCGTAATCGTACTTTAGTGAGAAGTTGATCTTGCCGCATGTTTTGGCAGTGCTGTTCTTAGATGACTGCTCAGCCTCTGTCATGCTCTGTTTGTAAAGTTCCGGTTGGATGCGGCCAAGAGATGCAGCGGTGCAGGTGGGAATGTCCTCTACGTCTAAAAATTCACTTCCGCGGTCCAGACTGGTGACATGGTGCATTTGCCTGGGAAGGTGCTTTTTGAAAGAACTGTGCCTGGCAAAACAAAATCTGGCTGTTGAATCTGACACACGGTTTTTTCACAAAAGACACACCAGGTGTTAATCTACATTTGAATTGAATGCATGCAAATTGATGGTAATAATCTGCATGTGCTGTAAGGTTCCTGCAAAAAATGCTTTTCCTGTGGATGTACAGTAGTATGGGTTTCCACCATTTGACCTTTTTTGTAGTCAATAAAACCCAGAGACCTACTTCAGGTCTAATGCTGTCTGACATTTACAAGATTTCCTAAGTAATAACATGATTAGGAATGACTGGAACTAACCCCATAATGGCTTTGTTTATACAGTAATACAATGATGACCTATATGAAGGTCTTCAGACGCAAACATTTCTTCATTCCTTCAGAACACTGACCTGTTAGAGGAGGCCGGCTCGGTCGTTTGCCGTGAGATACGCGTACGTCTCAACAGATGATCCTTCATGGACAGCTGCACATCTGCAGGGATATCTGGCGACGTATGACTAATCTTCACTGCCGCCTCCAGAAAGTTCCCAGGATCCTTCAGCTGGTCCGCTGCCATAATGTCTCTGAGGGTTGGGTAGTAGTCACCGTGACCTTCTTCTCTGTGTTGGTCTCTCTCTGGCCGGGTGGGGGCAAGGGCGGTGGCGCTGGAGGAAAGCACTTTCCTGCGCCAGGGCACCCAGCACAGCTTCCAGGTGGCGACACTGATGACACCCAGCAGGGCCAAACCACACACCACAAATACAAGCAGCAGGAGACTGAAGGAAATGTCTGGACAGAGGATACAACATGGACAGAAGTGGACGTTGTACAAATGCACATAACATATGGACTTCTAGACAGATTTCCATCACTGTTTCAGTTACAAATGTATAATGCGTGCTAAAACAGGTTTAAGTGAGTGTATGTTGATCCAAGTAAAACGTTTGATATACTAAATGCAAGGTGGAAGTTATAATGCAATCTAACTCTATTAATTTTTAAACACATTGTGGAAAATGCTGGAAACATGCTGGAAAATGATGGAAAACATTACTGATAGCTTTTCAAAGACTATAATTAAGCAAATTCAACAAAAACTTTATCAGCATATGTATAAATATTTAAATATATTACAGCAGTATCTTTATATTTTGATTTATATTATAATTTGCAAAAAGTAAGTAGAATAAATCACATAAAACCAAATGTTAATATTTGCAAAGTGTAAATAAAGCATACTTAATGCAGCATACTTAAAGTATAGTTAACAGTTTTATCAACCTAGCAAGCAGTTATTTAAAAATTACATGTAAAAAAACTACTTATACATCAAAGAGAATCTGAAGAGGTGCTATCAAAAGTTTTTTGTTGAATCACTGCAAAACCTGAAACAGTTTTCATTGGTTTACTAAACCAGCATATTTCAAATAATTGTTTGTTTGCTTTAGCCTGTGGTGAAGGTAATTAAAAGAAATGTCATGATCATGCCATGACTGCTGCAGACTTCTCGGTCAATCACCACTGAGCACATAAATATTAATCAGCACATGCTGAGCAGACAAACGACAACATAGTTGTAGAAATGATCATTCAGTGTGATGCACAGTCTGGTGAGGCTGTTTGCCTCTTTATAAGGAAGGCAATTACATCTTACGCCTTCAAAACAGGCTTCTTTAACCCTTAAATCTCTAGTGTGAATATCTCAAGGTAACAAGTTAATCGTCAGACCACCAAAACTTCTCAGTACCTTTGGATAGCATTAACACTGAAGTTCAACCATCTTCCAGATGGAATTGCAAATGAGCTAAATGTAATCATGTAAGAAGAGCAGGTCATTGGTCAAATTCCTGCTCGATGGTAACAATTACATATCTGAGTGGATGAAAAAATGCTCATCTAATAATTATTACAAATGCGTTGGAGTGCACGCCTCTCAGGGATGGAGCACTTGGCTGCCAACCAAGAAAACAAACAGGTGCGGCATCGATGTACGTTCCCATTTCAATCACACCCTCACAGTTATTTGCTTCTCCTACTGCGGGACTGTGGGAGCACATAAACAACTTGACAAAATAATGAATGTGCCAATAATGTGGAAAACCAGCCACTAGGGAGGCTTAAAAAAAAATCTAAACATACAGTACACCACACACTTATTGGAGATTCTAATTTAATAATTTGTCACTTAATTTCAAATGTGTGATTTCTCATTTCTGTACACTCATGACACTCATTAGGAAAAGCACCAATATTAAACAATCTATATAACAATCAATAGTTGGTTGCTCTTGTAAATCTATGTCCTGTCTTTAATAATTATCGGGACTTAAAATCAGTACCTCTGTTATTCTTATTCATAGTTTTGTTCTTGTGCAATAATGCTGTCAGCACAAGAAACACAAAATTTCCCTAAATGCTAGGTTTTGAGCTATTTAAATTGTCTGCAAAAATCGAAATAATCATTTTATCCACCCAGTTAAAGGAATAGTTCAAACTAAAATTTACATTCGCAAACAATTGATTCGTTCCTTAGACATCAAAGATGAAGATGAGTTTTTTTCTTCATCAGAACAGATCTGGAGAAATTTAGCATCACTTAATTACCACTGATTCTCTTCAGTGAATGGGTGCTCACTAAGCAAAAGTTCAAACTGCTGATAAAAACACCACAATAATGCACAAGTAATCCACACATCTCCAGTCTAATATCGGTCTCTCTGTAAGAAACAAATATCATTAACGTATTTTAACTTTAAACCTTCACTTCTTTCAATAAACTATTATAACGCTTCCTCCTGTGAAGGGTCCATCTTCTGTTGTCTTCTCACATTAAAATCAACATATTTGTTTGTAAATGGTGCTTGGTCTGTGCATATTTTTGTATTTATTACAAACATGCAGATTTTTGCTTCACAGGATATTAAGTCATCCTTCCAATTATTGGATTGTTTATATTTAAAAACAGTGTTTTAACCATCACAAAAAAATAAAATATAAAGTTCATAAGTGGCACGACTAGGACCCTCATGAGACAAGACACGCAGATAAGACATGATTTAGCCTGTCAGACAGTCAGACTCTCTTTTGCCGCAAAGGAAAAATGAATGGGTGTGATGCAAGTTTACACAACCATTACACTGTTTACGCTATTGACAGCTTCACCTCACACAAGGTGGAGTGCATTAAAAACAACCAAATACAATCTCTCAAAGGCCTTCTAGATACTGTTTACATGCAATAGCAAAAAGACAAACAAAACAGTACTGCACTCTTCCCAGTATTCCTGTGGCAATTTGAACAAGTGTACAAAGTATTGTACAAGTGTCGTAGGCATTCATGACTGTAAGTGCTGTGGAAAACTCTTCTACTTCTTGTTGAGATTCATAATATAAAATTAAAAGTGGAGTTGACTTTTCTACATTAAAAAAGTGTGCTTAATTTAAATAGTTTAATCACGCACATTGATTCCTCATTAATCAAGTTCCACAAACATAACTTCACCAAATTCACTTATGGATTGATGTTATTAAGTAGTCTCAAAAAATTTTCTTGAAAAAAAAAATCCAGACTATTGTAATAGCTAATTCATGAATTATTAGCTATTGATAGCACATATATTACAATGCAAAGTGCTAATTATTAAATGCTTATTGAAAGTTATTAAATATGTCCATCCTCTAAGCAAAAGCTCTTCACTGTAATGGTAAACCACTTTAAATGAAGCAATTTCTACTAACTGGAACTAACTTATAAATAAATAAAGGTTCTTTTTAACATTTTATTCAAAGCATGCTACAAACTACACTGAAGTCTAGACTGTTTTTGATAACTATGATTCTCTAAAATGTGATATAGAACACAATTTTGTTTAGTGTAGATCACAATAAATTGCAAAATTTGCTTTCCTTGTTAGTTTTTTTTTCCTGTGAGTGTGTGTATAAATAGAGTCTAATTTTATCAAGCAGTATTATTATTTAACCAGCTGAGGCTGAAACAAATCCAGTGAAACATTTCCTGTGACCAACAAATCTAATTAAGGCTTGTTGGGTACCAGTGGTGGACAGCAACCAAAGCCCCAGGGTTTTTTTTAAACTTCTTTTCAAGTGTCTGCAAATCTAACCTGGTATCCATAGAAACCAGTCCATTAGACATATTCCGCACCCTATTTTAACTCTGCTACATGAGATGTAAGGGTTCACCATTGTAGATGGTGTTGCTGTCACTGCTGCAAAACTGCAATCCAGAGCTATATTTTGCTTTCATCTGTCATGGTTTGTTAGAAATCCCTTATTCAGTTATCCTTCAAACCTTCATGCAATCATAAAAATAGTGCTGAACATGTTTGTCCAGTTAGTTTCAGTTACAGTAGCTTTGTGATATAATAGTGGCTGTATTGCTATCAAACACTGCTCTGTTCAGCCATGAGATTAAATAGAAAAACTGATGACATCATATTTGACAAGGTAAAGTTAATCATATTGTAGCAGGGCATGCTAAAAATCTGTGATTTTAAATAACTGCATTTAAGAAGCTATTACATTTCTTCTTCCAGGACAATAAACCGACTCAATTATTTACCTTATTGATTTGCCATATAAAGTAAACCAAACGCAATGAGAAAAGAGATTTATATAGGCCTAACGCTTCCTTTCAAGCACTAAGACTCTATGTAAGCTCCATCAAATACTACTGAGCCCTATCGAAGCTCTGGAGGGCAGAGGGTGAAATCCAGTTAAATGCGCTCCTGCTATTAGCTTGCAGCCATTCACAAGTCCCTGTGGTATACGGTTGTGACAGCTGTGGTCAGTGCCGACAAAAAGAACATCAGGCTATAGCCCACTTTAATGAATAGAACGGCGTGCTTGTCATCAGCACTCGAAACACAGGCCTAATGCAGATACAAAGCACTTTAATAAAGCGTCTCAAAAGTGCTTCATTAAAATCACACTATTTATAGTTGTGCTGGTATGTTGCTATGATTTGCTCTTTTTAATCATTTATTTAATTCACTGCAGGACCACGTATTCCCTGTATGAACAAACTGCAGGGTGAATTGATGCCAGTAATAAGATCTTACATCCTGCAGATAAGCTGGTAGTCTTTATAGAGCTCGAAATAACACTGAACGCTTGCATCAATCGTGGGGTAAGGCTTAAAAAATTGAAAACTCCTAAAGCAGAGTGAATGAAATAAAAATAACTGCTGTTAATATTTCCCTCTGCTCTTGCCACTGAGGCCATGTTGACAACATGGGAAAGTCTTCTTCTTTCGTGCCCTACTCTAGCAGCAATTTTCAGACAAGCAATTATTCTGATTGCTTAGTGGTAATGGCCATAGGTTAACCTACGATTACCTCTCTCTATTGTAATTTCTGTGCCCCTAGTGCATGAAACCCATTTTAACTGTACAGTTATCAGTCTTATGTTAAGTCTGTGTTGAGCCCTTGGACTAGAGCCACCTACATTGATTAAACCATTCCACATCAGTGCAATTCATGCAATCAATGATGTTATGTTAACAGCTGTGTTTTTCCATTAAGTGAAATTCAGCTATAAGAAAAACATACTGTTTATTTGCATGTAAGATTGCTAAATATATTACTTTATTTTTTTATGATGTATTATTTATTTGAAAGTTTCAGTTGATTCCAGACTGCTAACTTTTTGACATTCAAAAAAACAGTAATGGGACACTTTGTTCAGCAGGACCATGTTCTGTATTCCAGATCGGATTGCGAGGAGAGTTGTGTGATTTTGCCTGAAGCGAGAAGCGCGAAGCGCTTTTTTTTTTTGAAAGTCAAAGTGCATGTGTATTCTTTTGCTGCAGGATCGCTCGAAGCAGGGTTTCTCTTGCTCCAAGATTGCTTCAAGCGGGGTTTCTCCCAGAGCGGAGTCATTGCTGGGACAGCTGCTGTTGCTGTCCATTCACATACTCTTTTTCATACAGGCGACCAGTTTGTGCATTACTTAGAGACGTGCAAAAGATGATGATATGGCTTATTTTGGAACTATTTTGGTTAGTAGAGATAAAAGACTTTTCTTAATAATAATGAGAAAAATAATGCAAAAACGGAAGGGGAAATATTTTGCTTTCTTAAAGGTTATCGTGTGTGTAAATCATGAGCCAGTTCTCCAACAAAAAAAACGACTCTATAGGTCATTTGTGCAAGTACCTTATTATGGCCTATTCACGTTTACGCGCCCTCTAGCGGGCGTAAAAATAATTGATAATGTCGTATTGTGTCTGTCGTCATGAAATTACGTGATTTACCAATCAGAATGTGTATTTTGTCTAAATGCAGTGTTTAGAGTTTTTATAGCAATTAAACATATTTTACTAAGTTTAGTTTGTACGAATGACCACACTTACCCATCCCTAAATCTACCTGTTACAAAAATAGTGCAAAATCATGATTTATAGGGTTTTATGAACACAGGCTTCTGTATTCAAACTCATGATTACATCATTTGATAACACATCTCTCTACAAACTGAGCTACATCAACCCTGAATCACATGGCCGATAAAATAATAGACAGGTTGTAAATCATAGGAGTATATTTTGTAGATAATTTATTTCACTTATTCAAACCTGTTATTTAAGCAACCCATGTATTAAAGTCACAAAATGGAAGCAATCACAGATCTTTTCTTACATATTGTGACGTACATTTGTTTTTTTTGATTGGATTGAATCCGAATGCAAGCTTGCAGTTGATTATAAGAAATGTGCGAGTTTATGAGGAACAGATGACTCAATTGAAAGGTCAAGAAAAATGTTAAATAAATAAATGTTCACAGATTAATTGATCACAGTCACAGAGGTGAGGGGAGCTGTTGATATAATGTGTGTAACACAATTTTTTACATTTATTTTAAGCCTTATAATAAAAATGATAAATCTGCATGCAGCTCGAGGAACAATTTGTGAGGAAAACTTTAAAGAGAGCTATTGAACTTCAGCTCAGATACACTTTAAATATAATAATTTAGCAAAGTCATAAGCAGTGCTGGATTTAAAAAAAAATACTCCTAGTAATTAGGCGAAGAAAGAAAATCTCGCTGCAGCTTTAACAAGTTATTAGCATGTTCCTCGCCTTCATTGCACCCCACAGGCTGATGTGTGTTCACCACAGAACAGAGATGAAGGAAGTGCGAACTGAGAAGGCTTATAAATACAGCTCGTTACATGCAAAACTCAAAAGCATTGTTTTCACCCCAAAGGCCACATGTATTCAGGATGGTGTCTTTTCCAGATAAGCAAAAGAAATCACATCATGTGCCACTTACGAAGTGCCATCCCCTTCCTTTAGGTTGAAACTGGGATAGATTAGCATTTGTTGTGCAGGCAAAAGGGGAGTGCAAGCCAGAGATAAGGCGAGAGAAGAGCTAGCTTACTGGTCTTGATGGACACGGCCAGTCATTCACAGAATAGACTGAAGTGAGTGGCCAATGCCTGTATTTGGCTGCACAAATACCCCTAAATCTTTCTGTCAGCCAATTCTGAAGGGCAACAACAAGGGTCCCATGAAAGGTGAACTGAGGCATTTACGATAAGCATTTGAGGATGACAATATGGGGTGACATTGTAGTAGCCGTAGCTTTAGTTGGCTACAGCTTTAAGCCTAAAAGCAAAAACTGTCTCTAAACGTTTCCATCAAAAACAGTGTACTTTGAGAAAAAGAAATGAACTGAAGATGCTAGCAGCCTTCAACAAAACCTCACTCAGGTTTTAACAAAACATATTGAGGTTGGCCATACAGCTCGACCAAGTCATTAGTGCTGTACTGATGACACAGCGCTATTGCTATAAAAATACAACCCTGTCAGCAAAAAGTCAACCAATATTATGCATCCATTATCGGTAAAGCCGATAATAAAACCCTGCTACATAGTTTGACGGCAGAAATACAGCTGTCTTATAATTCAAGTGGTTAAATGTGCTTTTCAACAAGCACTAACATCAAAAGATGTCTCATGTAAGTCACAACAAATAAAACATGAATATCATTACTAGTAATTTCATCAAGCAATCACTATAGCTCCGGTAGCACTGAATGCAACCACTGCTAAGTTACACACATTTTGGTTATCCCCACTTGTGTTGTTACACAGGCAGCATTGTCATTATCACCCAAAGGTTGGGACAGTGAGTCCGTGTAATACTAAAGGATGATAAGCAGTGCACCGCAGCCTGTTGTAGCCAGATCTTTCATTTGCCTACATTGCAGCTTTGGGAGATGCAGCTGACAACAATGCTTTAACACTATCACCTCCAGTGTGATCAACTGCCAGTGCAGGAAGAGGGTCTGGACGACCTGCTGAGAGGAACCGTGATGGACCAAACTGCCACTGCACCAGGAAGCAGGTCACTGCACTTGCGGTACTCATTTACTCACACACATTCACATATACACACAGAACAAAAGCATGCTGCGTGGATGATAATGCATGTTCTGTGTTTATACACTACTGTATATTCATCTATCCTTCTTTCAGCACCCCATTCACTGAATCCGCATACGCACTCTATGCTTGAAGAACCATACAACTGGTATAAAATGTAAGCTGCTGTCCTAAGCAGCCCCAGGGCACTAGCAACACCTTCTTTTCACTGCCATATGTTTAATATGCTCAAAGCTAAAGCACCGAGACGCTATTGTGAGATCAATACAACACAGTATAAAAGACATCAACCTTTGTACTTGGGTCATAAAAGCTTTCCCTGGGAAGAAACATCCACAGATGGTGCCTATTAAGAGGTACTAAAAACTAGATTAGAAGAAGATGACATTAAAGTCTTCCACCCCCTCCTAAAGTTATGTTTTATGCAGATTTTTTTCTTAATTAGTCTATTATAAAACAGGGCAGGCTATAATCCATCAGTACTCAAAGGAGCTTCAAGAGGTGTTAACGCAAATCAGATGAACACCTGCTTGAAAATCCTATCAATGTTGCAGGAACTTTCGACTCCTAAATTAAATTTAAGATACAACGAACAAAATTATAGTCAAATACGACATTCAAGCACAAAAATGTTCTTCAAGTAAAAAATATATGTGCTATATATAATGCGTCCTTGTATGTAATGCGGTTCTGTCAAAGCACTGATACTAAAAAAAATGTCCTGCCAACTTTATTGATAACACAAACATATACATGAGTTCTTACCGCTACGCGTTTTTCCTTGTCTCTCACTTCTGGTATTCCCACTTAAACTCGCTTTCCTGCAGTTTTTTCAGCCCCCCTGCCTGAAAACAGCTCTTGTCTTTCCGCAAGCTCGCCTCAGAATGAGCTCTCCACAGCAGCGCGCACGGGACCGCGTTTCTATGGCACCGCGAGGAAGCCAGCTATTGCTCAGCGCGAGAGATGCTGTATTGTAATTGTCAAGGGGCGCCACACACACACACTTTTAACCAAGCCAGAGAACGGTCACAACTGCTTCAAAAACATTACCCCACAGTTTACGCAACAAAAATAAGTCATTAGTCATTTAAAGTAAAAAATAAACAAATAAATATAAAAACGTTAACCTGTTACCTCATAGAAATTATATAATTTTACAGTATGTACATTTATTAATGATGTATTATTATTAGACCTATTATTCAAGCAGATTAGTTATATAATCTTATCTATAAATGACAGTCAAGAAAATGTCATGCAATGTAATGCTGTCACTGAACTGTGTTTCATAGTGGCATTCAGCTGTCAGGGTTTTTTTTTTTAGGTTTAAAATGATTTTTTGTACTAATAGCTGATATTTTTATACAATAGCTAAATTGCTGTTATTTAAAAAAGTTTTAAACTCATGGAAAACTCTAAAATGTTTCCTTTCTAATGAAGAACAGGTGATGAAAAAAAGTATCCGTGTTAATTAAAAGCGTCATGAATTTTAAAAAAAGTACTGACATGAAAGGCTTAGTTGTTATTTTCGATTAAAATGATAAAAAGGCTGGAAAGGTAATTATAAAAGGCCTAAAAGATTCACCTTCGAAATTAAATGAATCATGCAGAAGAGTTGTCAAGCTTCAAAATGACAAAAGTGTATAATAACAGCGATTCACACAACTTGTGCACTTTATTTCAAGTCACATAATAGTTTTGCGTTAAAGCCATAAACCTGTATGGATTATTTTGTAAAACCTTCATGTCATTTCAGAGTTTGCCAACCCCAGTCCCAATTCACTGAAAAATGGCTGCCAAGATATTCTTAAAAAAAAAAAACATTTTAGTATTCTATAGAAAAAAGTCCGTACTAAAGGTCTGAACCAGAGTGAGGGTTAGTAAATGATGACAGAATGCTCATTTTGGGTGAAACTTTCCTTTATTTTTAATCATGGGTCTATGCCTGACTGCTGATGCATACATGGCTGCATTAATAAGCTGTGTCTTGTTCTTACATTTATGTGGTTTGCTGCTACTTCTCCAGCTGCGATGTCACAGTTCCCCCTAGCCGACTTCTAGACAGATTAACATCAGTGATCTTGTAGCTGCATTGGGAGGGGGATGTGCTCTTGGATAGAGAGAAGGATGGGTGAGCAGAGCCCTGGACTTTCATCTCAGCTTTTCTCAAATGCAGTTAAGCTACACAGAATACTCCATGCACACACTTTACTAAAACATACTGAAACTCATAAGAACCAATCTGATGCAGACACTTTCGAGTGGCCCACAGATGCAATTTCATAAATATTAACTAAAGATTTCCACCAGTCTTCCAATGGTGCAGTGCTATTTGGAGCATATTTCAGTGTATTTTAAGCACGATACAGCACATCTTTTATTAAACACACAATTTGCTTAGTGGTAATTGTGGCTTTGTTATCAAAACACGAATCGGGATTTTAGATTTCAACATACAGGCTTTTAGAAAAGGATGATAATGATGGCAGAGAGAAGGCTGAGGTTTGAATGAGGAGCCTCTGGAGGGTTCGGTCAAAAGCGGAGGTCTGTTTTAATTTCCATCTCCTGCCTACAATGAGATACTGTACAACAAGGCTTATTCTAATGTAAATCATGTGGTAATTATGTGCGCTCTCAATCACAAGGTCTAGGTTTTTCGCAGTGCAGACTGATTTTACAAGCTAACAGAATGAAGCATGTGGGTTTAATTGGTAATTTATTCTCTGGACATGAGGATGTGGTTCTCATGTCCAGAAAATATAAATATTTTCATTTATATACCATCGTTCCTATATTATTGAAAAATAACCTTTTTCCGATTGTGCTCAATACAGGATTTCATACAGTTTTTCTTTGTCATTGTTTTTGATGAAATTTCTTTCAATTTCAATTCTGTACAATTCGAATCCGATCTTCTGTTGGGTTCAGCAGAAAAAATAAAGACATACAGATGAATCGATTCAATTATTCAATATCATAAATAGCATTGTACACGGGCCTGGATGCTTCCAAGCCTGCGTGACATTAATGCTCTAATAAAAACACTTTATGTTATATTTGTAAAAACACTCACCTAAATCATCAATACTGCACGTTAAGTAAAGGATTCAAAGTGTGTTGAGGTGTCAGCAAATCCTGAAATCACTTAATAAACCTTAATAAAGGTGGAGAGTGTGAACAATTTTTGATCATTCTTGTGTATGGGTCATTAATTATACTAATGATGTATAAAGATGTATCATTGCATGTTACTCAAGTATCTCTGTTCCTTTGTTCAGTCCTGATAACTCAAACTAGTTTGAAATCAATATTTGCAAGCTTTGGATAATGATTCTGACAGGTGTGATGAATTTGCCTTTTGTCTTGTTTTGCAACACAGAGTCAATGTGTATCTACGCATACTAGCAATACATGTTGACACAATGAAAAGAAAAGAAATGCTTACGACTCAAATTTGCCATCTTTATACTGCAATAATCTCACCCTCTACATGCACGCAGAGAGTGTGACCTCTGTGAAAAGCAGTTCATGTGGAACTGCTGAATAAAAACTGGAAAAGTGGTGGATAAGTAGGTGAGTAAAAGAAACTTAATTAAAACAACTTGAGATAAACTCGTGGCCTATATGCATACGTAATAAAAAATAGATAAGAAATTTGTTAAAATGGTCATTGCTGTTATTGTTTACATAATTTTTTCTTATTGACGTACACTTTTCTGTAATTACAACATGTAGATTACAAGCAGGCCTAATTAGATTTTTTTCCAATTAACTTCACAACCCCAGGCTGTATATTTGCTGTATGTAAGAAATCGAAAGTCAAGAATCTGTGGTTTAAAACCAGAGCATGCTGCTTGAGTCAATGTATCCCATAATGCAATGCACTAAGAGTGCAAAAAACCACATGCATTTCACTGACTTGCTGAATTCACTGTCATTTCACTATAATAATTATATTTGCAATCCTTGCAAATATAAACATTTTCATTATTGCATCTTTAGAAGCAACTATTGTGAGGTGTGACATCAAAGTAAGTAGACAGAAGAGAAGAAGAAATAATAAAACATTAATATTTCCAAGCCCCCCAAAAAAGTATTAATAGGTATTGCAGTATTCAAAGAGTGCATCGTTCACATTTACCAGCAGGGGCTAATGGGAAACCAAAAAGCAGTGCAAATGGTACAGTAAGCCATATCTTATGTGGTACAGTTTCTGTAATACCTTGTTTTACCAAATCAGACCTATTGTGTTGCATGTTATACGCTAGTTAGAGTTACTTTGAAGTCTGAGCATTTGGCTAAGATTTCACTGATGGAATTATGTAGAAAGATGTGGGAGTCAGAGCCTACACTGATCTAATAAATTATCATAAATGTATGGCAGCGGATGAGTTTATGAACCTATCAGCTTGCTGGGAACCACTGCAAGATTGATTGTTCCTCTGACCTCTCGTGAATATCGGTCTCAATGGCACTTTGTATTTCCCGCTTTGTAATCAGCTTTATGAGTTGAAAAATTATTGTATACTCTATTCCCAGGTGGTGAAAACTATTTACTCCTCTCTGTTGCCAAGAATAAAAAACACTATATCGCTCCAGGTGGTTTGTACATTTAACTTTATTTATTTGTACTTTATTTAGTTGTCACTCTATTGTGGGTTGAACTGCAGAGCTCATTGACCAATCAAACGCTACATTAATTTTTTTTATTTTCAAGAAACTGCTTATAGGACCAAACCCATTAGTGTTCTTTTACTAAACTATTTGGACTGCAAAGACATTCATAAGATTTCAAATACATCAAAACATTTTAATCATGAATGCACTTTGTGTGCACATTCTGTCACCTGACTCTCTATAATAAGGAATATCATGATAATATTAGCACATACAGTAGCACACACATCATATACAATGCCCAGCAGTTGTGCAAACTGAATGCTGCACTAAATATTGAAAAAGCTGTTTAATTTATTTTGTTGTTGAGAGGCTTGCCTCAGAGAGGCAACAGAACTGTCAGAATCCACTTCTTTTCGCAGGGCTTGTCAACGGCCACATGCATGGCTTGTTAACCTTGGCCCATGCTATTGAACAGAGATCAAATTTAACACAATCACGGATGAAATGTCACAGTCACCCATAAAAGGCAGACCCTGGAAATTAGATTTTAGAAATGAGTCCATTTGGATGTTGCTCTCTGCCTAAACCCCCTGAAACCCCTCCATGTTCCGCTACAGGGCGGTCTGTGATTCAATTTTCCTTTGTTATAGTCAGGCTCTTTTTCAGTAGCTTTCTTTTTTTGCCTGATCTCATCTTTTGAGATTGTCACGGTTTAAATGTCTTGATTCCTAGAAGCGATGCACATGGGGATGGACATCAGAGATCAATGTCCTTTTGCATTGTCTAAACATTCTAGTATCTTATTCTCAATGGCATCAACCTAGAGGTTTATGCAGTGTGAGAAAGAAAGCAAGGGTGGAGTTGAATAATGTAGAATTTTAGTGATAGTTTAGCCAAAAATTTTAATTCTGTCATCTACTTAACATCATCTACTCTCATGTTGCTCTTAACAGGTCTGCTCTTTAAAAATGACACTTTAATTAATTTAAACTAAAAGACATAGGTTCGTTTTATGTATATATGGAATGCAGATATAGATTTCACTACATGTGGACTTGCTTTTAAGTCATACCAACAAGAAACAATACTTTTAGCCATAAGTTGAGGGCTGTACTTCCATCAACACGTTTACAGTGCTGTGTTCATATAATTTTATGAACTTTTTGCATCTTTTTAGAAGCTTATAATGCATTTAAGTTGAATAGATGATGACAGAATTTTCATTTCTGGAAGATCTCTGTAATTAAAGGACCATTGTATCTGATGTCAGTGCGAAATTTTGGAAGTTGAGAGACAAGGGTGAAGTGCTTTCTCGCTTTTATTTTGCTAGACACTGGGTGTCAGCAAGTATAAATTCACATTATTCATACTTAGGTTGATGGCACTGCCAAACTCCCAGCAGCTTTTGCTATTATAAGAATAAGCTTAGCGCAAGTGAGAATGCTTAAGGCCTTTAAAGAAAAATGAAAAAGGATGTAATTTTGGCTGTGTCAAGTCTACATCTGTTCAGTAATTAACAAAGCCTATAAAGGTATGGTCACAAATTAGTTTGGCACACAGCACTGGGCTATGCTAAATTATTTGATCAGACCTCACAGGAATTCACCGGCACACAGGAATTCTCCATTGGGTTACTGAGAATGAACTCCCCTGGCAGATATTTTACACACACACACAGCCGCGCAAAACTCTTCATCTATCTTGTTCCGTATTCAGCAGGGAGGAGAACACACAGACAGAGTGTATATGCTATTTTACCTGCTGGTCTGATGTCTATCTACTCATTGTTTTATTTATTTATGTCCACATAACGCGGCAGCTGCAGTAGTAGGTCTAGAAAGGCTGCAGTGGAGCCTAAACTACTCTATAGTGGCGAACAGTAAAGTTCTGCTCAATGTGTTACAGAAACAGGAGGAAAGGTGCCACTTTGTAATGCGGCCAGCATTCTGCATGCTTTCCCTTCATCTTTTTCAACCCTAGCGGAAAAAAATGAGGTCCCCAATCCACATGCCCTCTATTGCGTAACCATTATACTCAGTCATATCCCTCTCGTCATGTTCGAAAGGAAATGTAATTGATTTAACCTTGAGGGCTTCTGTACAATAGAAATGGGGTGAGAAAGATGGTAATACCTAACATATGCTATCATCATGTGCTTGAGTGGCATTATATTGACTTGAATGTCTTAAATTCTCCTTTCTCAGCACTCTTTTTATACAAGCTGGTCAATAAAATCGTAAAGCTTGAGAATTAATGATGAAATGAATGTGTACACTTATAGCTTTGGTTCTGACCAGGCGTGGTTAACTATTAAAACACCTTTAAGATCTTTTTTACGTAATTGTTAATTTTGATAAAGTATTTGTTAACACACAAGTGACATACCTGAAAGAATGTAAACAATATTGTTCTGGAATTTTAAGGTCAATTTTAAGGTCAAAATATTAAGCATGATCCGTTTATGTGATAACTTATTTTACTGAGTTTAATAATGAATAAAAGCAGCAAATGCATTCAAAATGTAGATGTTCGGAATTTGTTCTTGCCTGTTTTATTATTCAAGAAAATAAAAATCCTACTACTATGGTGCTAAAATGCAACCAACCTGCTTAAACAGCATGTTTTTGGGATTGTTTTGTAGGATTTTGTTCTTATCACTGATCTTGGTGATCACATGCAACCATCGTTCAACTGCTTTAAAATGTTTCTCTACAGATAACACATTTAGACTATGTGTGAACATCAGAGCACAGAATTATGTAGTTTACATTAATCATACTAAATAAACAGATCATTTTAATGTAAATGTCATCTAAATAGCTACTGCAATTCTAATGATCTCTCTGTTGAAATAGACAGCATATGCTTGTTACATACTGTATGTTTTGAGCTGGGATGCTAGGTTTAGCTGGTTTAAGCTGGTCCTTTTCTGGTTTATGCTGGTTATATGCTCATCTTAAAATGGTGTGAACAGCTTAAGACCAGCTGATTAAACCAGTATCCCAGCTTCAACCCTTCCAACCCCACAGAGGACTTCAGATGATGCCAACCTTGAAACAACACACAGCACTACCGAACTCTGCCACTAATTTATATTGCTCCTTGTCTGTTCCATTACATCATTAATTGATCTTTACCTCACATCTATGCCATATCTACATGTACAAGCTACTACTACATATACTGTAAAACATTACTTCGGTGTAAAGCTGCTTTGCAATGATATGTATCATGAAAAGAGCTATACAAATACATTTTAATTGAACTGCATGAAATGGGGTTAGATTTATTCAGTATCTGTGTTGCTGATTTATTTTGTGTACTAACAACCACGGAAAGCAATAAAGACAGCACATTTCATCACTTCAATGCCATATAAAACACAGAAATTAAATGAAAACACCCGGAGATGCATCCTATAGCCTGTTGGATAAATCTATGCCGCACTGTATTTTTATAAAGTGGTGGGGACATTGTTGACCAAGGCAAAAATGCATGACCCTATATATACAGGTAAGGCAGTGCTTTGTAGCTCCATTACAAACATAACATAAAGTGTTTTTATAAGAGCATTAAGTGTCATGCAGGCTTGAAAGCATCCAGGCCCGTGTACAAATTCTTTGAGACAAAGTGAAATATAGAAAGATTCTTTGAAGTGTGGGAGACAATCCTGAATTATTAAACAAACTGCTTTTTTGTTACGTTTAGATCTGACATCTTTGAAATATTAATTCATGAGAAAACCGAAGCATGACTTCGACACAAGCATCCCATGAATTCCTAATAAAAAGTGATGCTCTTTACTACAGTGCAGCTGCAGTAACACATGCTCTTCCACTTGAGATCTATTCAAGAGGGATGTTGGACAATCGCTTCAGACAATTAGCTGCAGAGTGCTGATCAGTGCCCTCCTCTGTTACGTTCTCAGTGCTGCTCTATCGTGTTGGGTTTTGGCATTGCATGAGTGCTGCACCACCTGGCTCTCCTGATGCATGACCTTTGCTTTTTGGCAGACTGGGTGCAGCTCTCGCCATGGGGTTGCGGAGGCCAGCAGCAGTCCACCATTCATCTAGTATTACTGCCTGTGGACTGTAGGTTCCAGAGCCTCCCTCTACTGCTAGTCAAGTCAGCAGGCATCTCCCCTTCACACACTCAGCGTTTCCGTCCTAATTAGAGCTCAGTCATTATGACTTTATGACATTATAAACTGTTCTTTTAGCTGTAGCATTACTCATGGAAAAAGTAATACAGAGAATTGGTTTTGCAATTTTTAAATTGGATATCAAGTGGTAATCCAGAGCAGCATGAAGTCTAATGGGTATTTGGTATTTTTTCTTTTCTTGTGAAGTTGTTTTTTATGGTTGTCCATATGTTTGTGTAGGAATCTGACTCATTTGGCTAGCTTTTTTTTAGTGTCAAAATATTATTTGATTGGACACATGGTTTTCACATCAGCACAAATATGGAGAATTTTCTCTTATTTTAAATGACTTATTTTGCTGTGCTAATAGCTAATTGTGTACTTGTAATTTATATTTATATAATATTTAAAAAACAAAATAAAAATTTAAAAATTAATTAATAATAAAAAAATACTGTATATATTTGATTACATTTATTTAAAATGAAATAATATTTTATTTTTATTATTTTCATACATTTAAATAAATATGTATTTTTTATATTTATATATTTTTCAACCATTTTATTACTTTTATTTAGCTTTTTTTATAGACTATCACCTGTGACACACCAGTTAAGAACTATAGTATATAGCAATATACACATATCAGTAGCAATAATATTTAGGCATATTTGCACTGGATTACAAGTTAGAGATTGTGGATTATTTATTATGCCGTATATAATATACATATAAATGTCCAACCAATATATAAATGTCAATTTAAAGTGACTTCAAAAGTAGTTGAGCATTATTAAAGAGCTGGCATTAGTGCTTTTCTCTAGCTCCAGTGATTCATGTTTATTTGTGGATAACACACAGTGGCATTCACTATCCCAGTGGTCGGGGACATGATGCAGGTCAGGGCCTGCAGCGGTTTATTTGATTTCTCCCGTGACAGAAACTCAGAGTGACAATTAGATTCTGCGTCTTCCTCCATGGCAGCTTGCCAGATCGGGAAATTCATTATAATTTGTATTGCTTTAGACATTCCTATCACCTGCCAACTCAAGAGATATCACAGCTGCTTCGATCTTGTGTCCAGAATTCAATTTCATGTCAATTTTACCTTGCGTGACTGCTGCGAACCTGTAGTCTGGAGCAGTGCGTTGTAAGACACTCACATCCATCTTTCTATGGAGCACATCAATGAAATTTTTCCAACCAAAGCTTAATTGTGCACTTGTCATTAGAGGGAGGTGGGGTGGGGGGGATGTCACGGTTACAAATGATCTAAATCGCCAAAGACTAGAATCCTTAATTTAGAGGAGAACAACATCAAACACAAGCAGGCTCATTAGGCAAATACAAAAATGCCAGGTAGCTAATGGCAATTCATTATTTATACAGAATTTACAGAAAAGTCTGTTAGATCGGTTTTAATCACAGAAAGTGGGCATATCTAAAAGGTCACCATCCTTTGAAGTCTTGCCTCACTTTTGCGCATAAGCATAAGCATGTCCTCCACCCACATCACCCCCAAACAAACAACCTTCCCATCAAACACAGCAGGAAACTTACCTGTGCTGGAGATGTTGGGGTTTTCATTAGTCAGGAGCATGAGGAAATCCTGACAGGTTTCTGGGTTCACGAGAGGGCTGTCATCCAGACAGAGGTCAACGATGAGGGCCACTGCCTTCTCACAGAACATGTCCTGGTCCTCGGAGGCGATGGCACTCATTCTGTGAGCCCAAATCCCAAGCCTTCTGTCCCTTAATCATTTAGAATGAAGATTTAGCACAAACGGTGGTCGTGGCACAACAAAAATAGATGGCACTACTTCTTGGACACTTCCTGTAACTCTTGGATGCTCGCATGTGGGGGTGTGATTGTGTGGGAAGGGGGCTTGATGAAGTAATAGTACCCCAGGTGCTCTAGGAGCCAAAGTGCTGCGTCTCATTGCTCCCAGACCTTCCTCTCAGCTACTGTTCAAACACAGGTCTTGGAGATTTTTGTCCCCAAGCCAGTTTTTGTCCACTCCCCTCCCCTTGTTCCTCCCTTCTCCAGTTATTCTCGCACTGGATAGGGAAAAGGAGAGCTCCTCCTCCCGTCTACTGCTCCTCTCCCTTTCTTGACCCTGAATTTGCTAGATTATTATTTTTTTGTTATAGACTACATTCCCCATAGTTTCTGTTATTTAGTTTAATGGAACACTTGCTTTCTCCTCTCATGTTTGATACTACAGTCAAGTTGTGGGATATGAATGTTTTTAGTAGCTATTGATCGCCTGATGATGCATTTTTGGTTGAATAATGGCGAGAGAGATCCTTGAGGGGGATCTAATTTCTTGTGCACTCCAACATCAATATCTCAAAACAAGGCTATTTTTTTTTACTCTATTAATAAAATATTCCTTTATGTTAGAGGTACATTTGTGTTTCAGCTGACTCTTGTCAGTTTATGAACCATAGGTCAGCTGAAGTGATGCATATGTTTCGTACACTTTTTTAGCATTTAAAATATGTTTTGCATATTTCAATGCATATATTTACAATTAAGGTATTCAAGGTAATTTCAAAACACAATTTGACTCCAATCTTTTAAACAGCAATGTGTATTTATATGCTATTATATATAACCTCCATTGGTTATGCAAGACATTAGAGGCTGGTTTTCTGACAACTTATGCTTGAATTTTCTGATCATTTTCTAATGGATAGTTTACAGTGACAAGTAAAATGAAATCTTTGTGAATGTTAGGAGAACATTTTGGAGAAGAAGACAAGATGTGTAGTAAAAATCCTTTATTAAAAATTTACCAAGTATGTAGAAGGGAGAGTGGAGCAAGGACATGGCCTCACTGCCGCTCTCCCTAAAACTTTCATGTTTCCATCTACAAAGCTTTTCTTTGCGCATAGAGAACTTAAAGCGTTTGTGTTACTTGGAGAGTGCTGAATTGAGAATACATTAAAGAGGGTTTGCTCCTCTCATTGAAGTCACTGCATTCAATTGAAAACCTCTAAAGGTTTTCACCAAGGATGAGTACTGTTCATGGGACAATATAAGTTGAACCATATTGTGGTTCCATGGAAGGTGACCTGAAGTCACAAAAGTGAAATGAAATTCTTAGAGAGGTACAAATTCATAATTTATATTTCCTTTGTCACTACATTTGGTACTGTGACTCTAAAGAGAAAAAAATATAATAATGACTTGTAGAAAGAAGGACGTTTGGTAAAGTGGAAAGGTTTTTCATAATTGATTTTGCTTTTCTGCAAAAATAAAACTTTCATATACAGTAACATATAGCATTTTTAATAATTTATTATACCTTCAAATATAGATCTTTGCGAGGATCCCCCTAAAATGAATTTAAAAATTATCTGGAAGACACATAAGCTATTAAAGTGATACTTCTTCTAATATTCTAATAATGTAATTTATTTTATTGTATTTATTGCAATTATCTTGTTTGACCTTTACTTAGAGAACCATTCATGTGATGTTGCTTTAAATCAATATGCATCAAAAATATTTTAATATATTGGGAGCTATTTGCAAAAACTATTGAAGAAAATGTATTTTGGGGGTGTGATATGATTCATGGCACCACAATTATCTTATTTGCTTCTTTCCATCTGAAAACTAACCGAATCAAACACGTCTACAGAAATGAGCAAAATCCAGTAAGCAATAACATAGTCAAACAATCACAGGCAGAGTGTGACAACTTTGAAGAAAAAACAAAACAGAATGCTTGTTCCTGCTCATATTCCTTAATAGGGAGCATCTGCTTGGAACAGGCTTATCGGCTCCTTCCATGCAGGCCTAGAACACAGATGAATATTTCATATGCAAACAGTGTGGGGCCTCAGCTGCAACCTGTGACTGTCTCCACCAAGAGCATCTAGAGACGCACAGAGACCAGAGATGGAGAAAAATAGCCGGTCTCTGGAGAACTCATTTCAGCTATTCTGTTCTGTGAGAGATGCTCTGAAACAGGTGATTATTTTGAGAGGTGAAAATCATTTCTGAAAAGCACAGCTGGAGCATAACACTTTTTTTTCAGTCAAACCATCAAATTCTAAAAGTATTAATAGGGATTCTTTCACTAAGGAATATAAATATTGCATAAAACTATCATTAAGTATTTCTCTGACGAAAGTCAGTTTTTGCAGCATGCTTAGTAAGAGCAGTAATATTGGGCTATGTTCACACAGCAGCAGAATACGGTTGTCAATCCTGTTTTTGAGTCCCTATATGGTTAAACACAGTTCAGTTATTTACGGGTGTGACAACCACATTCTGTATCCCAACTCACACCAGTTAATTTTCCAGCCTCACAATCAAGTTCTGGAACGGAACAGGACTGGAAAAAGTTATCTGTCACGTCATTCACTGTGAGAGAAAGCAGCTCTGTCGCACAAACGCGCATCTGTCGTGTAGTGCGTGTTTTCATGTGTGTTTTCTGTAACTTACAGTGATGAAGAAATAAGCTGCGTGTGATCTGAAAGTTTTATCCCATCAGTTTTCCACCGGAGCCAATCCCCTGTCAGTGTTGTGTTCTGTGCATGCCGTACGATTCAAATGCTCCTCTCTCTGCCCAAATGTAAAAGCTTCTGCCAGTTAAAGACAACTTGAAGAAAGAACTCACTGCTAAATTTGACTCGTCGTGTCAAAATGGATAAGGCTTTGATATCTTTGATATTACTTCGGTCACTGTCGCTATGGTTACTGTGAAGGAATACAAGCTTGACTCCCGTTGCACATTCATACACAAGGGTGTAACTTTGGTTTGAGAAGTAACATGTCCCCCCGTCCCCAGTGGAAATTACGCCCCTGGTTTAAACAGACAGAATACAAAGCTTTCTTGCCTAAATTGTTCCATAAAGAACTTTTATCTGAAGAATGTCATGTAACATCAAACTGCTTGATCCCACTTCCTCAGTTTGACTTTGAAGCATGTTAATGATTTCTATATGACCCTGGCTCAGGCTGACTGTATTTATACCCCACATGCACGCCTGGGATAACTTGATTAGTATCCATCCTGATGCACTGAATCAGTATGCATGGGTTTTCAATCAGCGATCTGTATTTTCCCACGCAGTACATCCAGATTGTTGAATCGCCTGTGGGAATTACAGTACATGAACATGGCAGGTTTGGTCATGTAGACGACGGGCTGTGTTTTAATTTTTTAGTGGTTTCTTCTGTAATTTCACAGCAAAATCTGCAAATTTTGCAAAGCTTTAATGTGGGGCCTATCTTCGCTCAGTAGCTTGAGAGAAATAGAAGCAGTGTAGTAGCTGATTAAAAATCAAAGTAGAAATGTAATCCATGTTCGTGCAGTACTCCTGCTCTTAGGTTTATTATAATTTGGACTGCACGTCTTCTTTTCCAAAACTAATTTCATCTCTCTGCCCGCGTTGGGGTGTCAGAACAGTTGGGATGCTAATAAGGTGCAAATTCCGAAGGAGGGCAATGCATGTGTCACCTTCTCAAGATTCAAAGATGCTATATTGATGTAGTTCAATCAAATGAATGATGTTTTATCATCATTTTCTCATCCGTTATCATTTGTAGAATACTAAAGAAAACGTTTTTTTATGTTGCTTTTTGTCCAGTGAATGGGAATAGGGGTTGGGCCATGCCTACTTACCACAAGTGCCTCTTTGCCTGCTACGTACCCTGACAGTACGATCCAACATAACCGCACGGAAGAGGATGATCACAGGAAATCTTACATCACCTTCTGAATGGGCTCACTCCTCTTCCCGCTCTGCACAAGCAATGGCCAGGAAGCCATCCTCCATTGCCTGGCTCGCACCTCGCCATTCGGCGGAGTCCGCTCCCGAAAGCGGTGCTGTATGGAGGCCAATCAGGGCCAGAGTTGCAGCCGGGAGTGCCGTTCCTGGGTCCAGTTCCAAAGCTTCAACTGGTAGAGCCGCTCCCGAATCCAGTTCCTGAATCACGGCCAGAAGAGCCGTTCTCAAACCCAGTTCCTGATCCACGGCCAGGAGAGCTGATCCTGATTCCAGTTCCGTAGTCTCGGACATGAGTACCGATCCCAGTCACAGTTCCAGAGTCTCGGCCAGCAGTGCCAATCCCGACTCCAGCCCCTAGATTACGGCCAGGAGTGCCAATCCCAGTCACAGTTCCAGAGTCTTGGCCAGGGGTGCCGATCCCAATTCCAGCCCCTAGAAGGTTAGGGTCGTGGAAGTGGTGGGTAGGGAGGGGATCTGGTTATGGCCTCCAAAGGCTCCTGATCCGCCATGGCCTGTCAAGACTACAATGCCGTCCTGGAGGCGTCTAGTGACTCTGCCCCATGCCGCCTCCAGGACGACCATCCTCCCTCCCCTTATGAATGTCTCTAGGTGCAAGGACGCACCTTCCAGGAGGGGGAAATGATGTCACGCCCATGTCTGTGTTCTATGTCACTAGATCTATGTCTTTGTTTCGTTTATGATTTCCTGTGTGTCCTTTTATGGTCTTGTTCCTGTTCTTGTTTAGTTGATTAATTATCCATGCCACCTGTGTTCATCACCTGTCCTGCATCTTCCCTAGTGTTTATAAACCCTCTGTATTCTGGCCTGTGTGTGGATCATCAGTGTTATTATGAGTACGTTGATTGTGTGTTTCCTTGTGTGAACAGTCTGAAGTAAAGTTTGTCTACTTACCACGAGTGCCTCTTCGTCTGCTTTGCTACGCACGTACCCTGACAGTTTTAGCCATGTTGTTATACATACATTTGTTTTACTACAAGTGTTTTAGCACTTCAGTTTCAATTTTAAAGCATGCAACTAAATTGCAACGCAGAGCAGAGCAGCTTTATGAGATCATAAACCCATTGAAGCCCATTTCTTAACTTCAGTCTGTCATGAATTTGATCCATTTCCTGAAATTGTACTCATATTTTGTCAGTACAATTGTTTATTCCGGTAACACTTTACATAAGGTTCATTAGTTAACTACATTAGTTAATAATAACTAACAATGAACTATACTTCTACATCATTTATTAATATTAGTTAAGGGTAATTTTAGCATTACTAAATAGTGTAATAAATGTATTGTTCATTTTTTCAGGTTAGTTAAAACATTACCTAATGTTCACAAATGACAACTTTCTGTAAAGTGTTACCAAAATTCCTGTACATTATGAAAATTTTGAATACACAGGTGTTCGTTTGAAGTTTCAAGATATATTCACCTCTTTTATTCTTTTTTTTCTCCTTTTTAGTGGCCTGTTTTCTTTGTACAAGTAATCTAAAAACACAATGCTGAGCCGTAGATAGTAAAACAGGCTTTGCTTTGATTCAGTGTTTGTTTAGAAGCAGACACAGAGTCTAATGCTCACTGACAGAATGATTAATCATATCTCTGCATTATAACACATTCTGAAAGATGAGTCTATGTTGGCCTAAAGGAAGCAAATACAGTAATAGGCCAAAATTCTGTCTTTAAAAAATGTTTCATTTATACTTGATCATTTTGCCAATTTTATTAATATCACACAGAATCCATATAATAGTGATCTTTTAGACATACCCGTAAAGCCTCCAGTTACCTTAAAAGTCTTTTTAAGCTACTGAAGATTCATTGTATTATAACATATTTTGTAGGCCCATATTTTATTCTCTTTAGGAGATTCTTAAGCTTTTTACTTCTACAACAAGTGACTATGGAAATGTTTATTTCATATTAGTCTTCCTAGAGAGGCAATTTGTCATCATTATTCTGGTGATCAATACATCTCTGCTTGAGTTTGGATGGTATTATAACTCTGCATAATACAGCATTTATATAACACTATTTGCTAATGTACATGATCATGTATGGATTTACATAATTATTTACTGTCAAATACAAAGATGTTTCTGAATCTCACCTTGTGTATTCACGCAAATCCCATTTTCATGCTCACCCATCTGCAGTGCTGCTTATCAATGAAGATAAATGATACAGATAGGAACTAACACTACAGTGGCAGGTCACGAATGACCAGTGGCTTCAGGCCATCCAAAACCGTAGTGTAAGACGAATGTCAGTGGACGCTAGAGTTAAGCTGTGATCTACAGCCTGGGGTGTCTTGTTTCCAGATGAGAAAGCAAGTAATGCAGAAAGGTCTCATTAGCTATCAGTCTATGTCCTGACCTGCACAACCGTGACATGCCTAACAGCAATACAGAGAGGAAGATTAAAAGATAGGTGGAGGAAAGGAGGATCACTTAGACTATAGAGGATTTCACGGCTGTTTTATCTGTCCAGACCATCACTCATCTGTCTTTGTTAAAGTCAGCTAGTGAGGTCGTACTCCCATTAATCTGCCAATCATCTAGATGGATTTACTAACACATTGTTATGGCACTCTGGGAGAATTCACAATGCTTTGTGTTAATGCAAAGACCTGAAACTGTATTCTAATGTTAAATGGGCCATAAGTTACCACTTAAGTTCACAATTATAAGTGGATGAACGTACTGTAATGACTGCATAGCTGTCAAATTCTGTTTTGGACACAGGCTCTTTCTGCATGGATTATTTTATTGAAAGCAAATTGTGTTTATTTTTCATCTTGTCAAAGAATCTCACAGTAAAACTCTCTGGGCAAGTTTGAAGTAATGAAATTAATATGTAACTAAATATGTAGCGCTTGATGTAAGGACTGCTAATGTGTTGGAGGTATTTTTGTATTTGTTTGGGGAAAAAAACGACCTCTTGAAAACCCCTGGTGTTCTCAGCTTCTGTATATGTTATTAGCTTATTTTTAGACATTTATAGTAAAGATAAGAGTATAATCTTACATGTTGTATTACACTTTCTCTTATCAGGGCATAATTTACAGAGAGAACTATTAGTGAACCATTAATTCCTCTGAAATCGTTGTGTTGATTTATGAGCAAAAACTTTGTGCCAGTTGTTCCAAAAAAATACTGCCAATAAAAAAACTAAAACAAATAGTTTGGTAACACTTTTGTTACAAAGAGAGTACGCAAGGCTCAAGTGCTAACAGTGTTTAATAAAGGATCAAAGCCAGGATAACAGAGATAGATCGCCGGCAGACAACGTTATAGGAGACACAGACAGAGGCGGGGTCGAAAAACAAAGCAAAGGGTCACAATACCGATAAACAGTGTCCTTGGGGAAGGTCCAGATCCAGGCAGTAGTCGTCCAATGGGGAGAACAGCGAAATACTAGGAACACAAATGAATGTAACACAAACAACGAACCGTACAAACATACAGACACTTCTGGGTTTTATACACACAAATATAGGTCAGTGTGCGGCAACAAACAACGAAACACCTAGACAACCAACGATGTCCACCAGGGCGGAGCCAGCGGAGGAGAGAACCACCTGGGCAGCGCAGACAGCAGTGATGTCCACCTGGGCGGATCAGACGGCGGAGACAACTGTCAGGGTGGAGCAGACGGAGGAGACGTCTTCCTGGCCGGAGTGGGCGGTGGAGAAGCCCTCCGGGGTGGAGCAGGCGGCGGTGAAGCCCACCGGGGTGGAACAGGTGGCGGAGACGTCTCTTTGGGTAGAGCAGGTGGTGAAGAAGCCCAACGGGGCGGAACAGGCGGTGGAGACCTCCCTCTGGGCGGACCAGGAGACCAGGCTGCACATAAGAGCACGGACAGATTAGTAGTCTGACTGGCCCGACACGGAGTCCGTGCAGCCATCAGCGGAACCCCTGGGAAATCCATGACCTTGGTCAACATTCCCAAGGGTCGTGCAGCCACTGATAGATTCTCCGTGATCAGATCCGGACAGTACAAAAGCCCCAAGGCTTGGGGCATAGGTTCTGGGGGACGTGCAGCCACGAGCGGATCCCCAGAATTCAAGGCATGCCTCTCACATGGTTCCTCGGACTGTGATTCGAGGTTAGGACCCAACAGATGCGGACTAGAATCTGTGAGGAACTCAGACAGCTCTCCTGGCTGTGAAACACGAGACTGACTGGACATAACACGGCTCCTCGGACCATGATTCGGGGTTAGAACCCGACAGATGCAGACTGGGAGTCGCAAGCGTTTCAGACAGCTCACAGATCTGGCCACCAGGGGTCCGGATCACAGACAGGGTCTGGCCACTCGAAACCCAAATCGCAGACCGTTATGACTGGACACGGCTCCTCGTACCATGCGACGGGAGTGGGACCCGTTATTTGCGGGCTAGGAACCGCGAGGACCTTCAGCCGCTTGTCAGGCTGCGTGGTTGGGACAGACTGGGTATGACACGACCCCTCGTATCGTGCTTTGGGAATGATGAGGGCTTTCGATAACTCGTCAGGCTGTGCAATTGGAACAGACTGGGCTGAACCGACGCCCTCTGTGCAGAACCGACGCCCTCTGCGAGAGGAGCAGGCACTGCTGGGATGGCTGACAGCCCTCCTAGCTGTGGCCCTGCGCCCCACTGATCATCACTCAGCCCCTCTCGCTGGGTGATGACAAGAACGCCTTCTACTGGGTGCTGGAGTGCCATCCAGTGGCCTGCGCTGGCACCTCAAGCTGACCGTGACAACTTTAGTTGACTGGGTCTGCATAAGACTGACATGACATCTTCAAAATCATAACATGACATACGTCATGAATATGAAGGAGGTTTTATACATGTTTATGACAACTGTTATTAAGTGTCATTCACTCAGTTGTGTCATTTTTAATGCAAAGATGACATTGTTTGAGATGCCTTTGTTATGAAAACTTGACATAAACCAATACTTCATAACTTGTCACTGTCTTTGTCATGACAACTTGACATTACTAAGACAATATAAAATAAATAAAACAAATGAATAAAATAATATTCTGTCATAAAATAATTTTACAGAATATGAACAATTAATGACACACAATGACATTGTCATGTTCGGCTGGAAGTGCCAGTCAGACTGTTATGAGGCACTTCCAGCCTCTATGTTAACTGTGTTTTTCCACT
>JAUYWG010000045.1:11950398-12011706 GCA_034779775.1 Enteromius afrohamiltoni
AGCAAGTTTGGCCACAAGCTCATTATTTTCAGATAGAAATAGTTTGAAATCCTTTACTATAAACCATAAAAAAAAAGTTTTACAGTGGAAACAAAGTGACTCTTCCATCTTAAGGAAATTCCTCTTATGTTCTGTCTGTGAGGTCCAGGGCCATGGTTATTAAATCCAAACTTCAAACTAACAAATGGGGCTTTTATGAAGCTCACAGTTTATCAGTGAAGCTATTGAGTGGTATTTCTTAAAATAATGTCAAATATAGTCTAAGCTTTTGAATTTATGATGAAGAACATCAGTAATATAGACTTGTTTACCTAGCTTTGAATAGAAACCATTGCATGGAGCTGTCTTGTCTATTTGAGAACTGTCACTTGGCTGACTAATTTGCCATCTAGCCTCCAAACCAAGCCCATTACTAGTTTCAGGTCGACTGCCCTGTCCTCCATATGCATGGCTGTCTTAATGCTAGTGTTTTAAACAAAGATAAACAATGTCAGGGGAATCACAGATCAGAGGATTAGCCTAGTTATTATAATTGACTGTAGTAGCTGTCACACCACAGTGTTCTTTCATGTGTGGCCAACATGCTGCTGGTAACATATGCTTTGAGTACCATCAGCATTATGACCAGCAAAATGCAGTGTTGCAAACAAAAGTTGGGTGTGGTATGGTATGTGATTATCATTAGCCTTTAAACAAATCGAAAATACTGAAATATTACATTACATCTCACCTAGGGTCTTTTGGTTGCATTTATCTGTGAATTTATATGATTCATTTGATTAATTAAATAGATTTTTTAATTGATGGACTGTCTTGCTCTTTATTTAAACCCTTTCTTGTACTGAGGATCATAAGCAAACAACAATATTTAAATCATAAATGATTCAATAGTCAAACAGCTACAGAGCAACAAACACCAGAAACAAAACCGCACTAGCATGCCTCAGCAATAAAGTCCCACTGTAATCATTTAATGTAATAGCCAGATGAAACAAGCTAAAATATAAAAGACGCTGTCTTACAGCAGCTCGCACAGAGAAATGTCTTGGTGAAGATCAAAGGAGCTTTGTTGTTTGTACATGTCCCAGCGAATGATTAAGCTGACAGAGTCTGAGACTGTGGCGTACTGGCTTGACTGCCACTGGAAGCCTGGTCATTAAAACTAACCCCTGCACGTCACACTGCTCCAAATCACTACCATATGGCTGGAAATGTTGGATCCCAACAGCTAAGACTCTCCCATGCTACTCTCTAATTTGTTAGAGCAAAATTAGAAAATGCGGGGGTTCTGGAGGGCACTCGCAAACCCTCGCAGCTCTTCTCTTAATCTTTATCTTAACCCTTTCTCACTTTCAACTAAACCTGCTTTTGAACGTTTTTAGTCCCCCATTGTTCTCTAACTGTGACTTGAGTGTTTGTGAACCATGATTTCTGCTCTATATGATACTATAGCTTTGAGATGCATGCAGTTTGTGGGCTACAAGTAGGTGGACATCTCAAAAGGCAGCTTTGTATCTCTTGCCATTCTGAGAAGTCACAGGTCCAAGTCTCCCTCACATCCCAGCATGCACTTCACATGTGGATGAATGCATCGCTTGTCTGGCGTAATGTGTGGGTCAAGCCCCCCCTCTTTTTTCCCCTTCACATATTGGCTCACAAAGTCCAAAGCACCCTGCCTGGAAACTTTAGAGAAATCCAGTATTCTGAGAACTTTTCTCCATAAGAGAACTCATTCAGGATTTAGTACTTTTTGTAATATGGAGAAACACGAAGAGCAGTATTATTTAAAATATGTATGTTTGCTTCAAGGTGTGAAGAACATCATCTTGATCTTCATAAGTGAGATGTGGTGTTAGATTTATCAATTGCGCTTGGATTGTAAGGCACAATGTTCTATTGGCGACGACATGGGTCTTATGAACTGGAAACTGTGCCATGTCCACAGAATGAGTTGGGGGTGGAGAAGTACACCTGGACCTCCCTTATGGACATTACCCAGAAGTGTTGTGGTAAGAGATTTTAAATGAATAGGGAATAGTGTGAAATGTGAATCGTTATCTGTTTTCAGCTTTATAGGTAAACTGAGAAATTGTTTTTAAAGACGTTTGTATTTTTTGAAGATGTTTCATGATGTTTAATGTGGATGGGCTCTTTATTGTGCCTTGTTTTCCATGCCATGTTTCTTCTCAAATGTGTTTTCATTGAATGACTAGTAGGATAAGATTGTGATTTTGTTTTCAGAGGGCCTGTACTTTGGGCCTGTAACTTTGTCATCATTTATTCACCCTTATGTCATTTCCTTTCTCTTCTGTGGAAAACTAAAATGAGATATTTAACAAAATATCCATGCTGCTCTTTTCCATAATTGGAAGTGGATTGGGACCAGGAGATGTCAAAAATATGTATTAAAACTATCATAAAACTAGTCCAGACAACATATGCCCAGATCTTCTGAAGCAATATGAAAGTTTTATGTGAGGTTTTAGTTACTCTCTGAACATTTTGCCTAGATCAGTGGTCACTATATACACCATATTAAGAGCAACAACAAAGGACATTATGCTATAAATAACTCCTTTGTGCTCCATCGACAAAAAGTAAGTCATACAGGTTTTTCTAGATGCAAGCATGAATAAATAACGTTAGAATTTAATTTTGCCAGTGAACTGTGCCTTACACTCAACTCTAGTAGAGCAAAGTGGCTTTTTTTAAAAGTTCTTTTTACTTTGGCCTTGTGTGTAAAACTACTTGTTTGGTTTCCACTAAGTAGTCAGGAAGATTTAGAGACCACTGTGACACCAAAGTGCAGAAAGAGAGAGTGAGTTTTAGCTTGTCCATACTACCCTTACTGTTTGATCTGTGCACTAATGCCCCCCACTAAGATTGACCTTTGCCTCTGGAAGTATTTTTTCTGTCTAATCACTCACTCTATTCCTCTTTCAGTCCTTGCAGTCAAACAAAGAGCCTTTTCTTATTGTCTAAATCTTTAGTGGCACCAAATGACACCTTAAATCTAGTGGCACCAAATGGAATTGCAAAAATGAGTTTTCAGATGGACCTATTTTTTCAAATTGTTTTCCCAAACGTGCCTGTCCGTTGTGGTTACATAAGCAGGTTGTGCCTCCCCAAACTCTTAGCATCGGTTGAGCCAATGTTGCTATGTCGGGCTCTATCACATAATCTCATTTGAGCCCAAAACGCAAGAGGATTTGTTCGCTAGAAATAAAGAATCAGTGACAACTCCAAGCCCTACAGATGGTAATGTTTTGACATTCTCAGACCTTCCAAATCATACATTGGCATCCATGGCATCAGCTTGGTGTTTCTCCAATGGAGGCAAAGGAAACGAGCATTAAATAAAACATTTCCGTTCTAGCACTTGAGACACTATTTGTGCTTAACGCTCCTCAGGAACTTCGGCAAATGACTGGGTAAACAAAGGGGCATGAAAAACAGATCCTGGCATTCTGCACATTCCTAACATAGAGGATTTCTTAGGAGGTGCCCTCTGCGCCTCTGACTAAAGAAGGAGAAATGGAATATTCTTCAAGGAGAGGTGGAGGCGAGTATGGAGATGGAATGTGAGCAGTGTAGAGGATAATATCTAGAGTCTGGCTTGGGCTATGTGGTGATGTTCGGCTTTCAGGATGCTGGAAAAAATGCAGTGCCTTGATGAAGTAGGAACTGTGTACCTTGTAAATGCCATTCTATATGAATACCTTCACACAGCTACATGGGGTTTTATGTCCTAAGGCTCACTTTGTTCTCTTACTTTTAACTTTCAAAGCCTTCATCTTTTATTTTTGCTATAATGCCTTTAGTGTGTAGATTATATTGGATCCAAATGTATAATTTGTCATTAGCACTTCTTTTTATAATATATTTGGTTTTGAAGTTGCATTGCTAGAAATGAGAATGAGGGGTGAAATCAATTTAAAATCGTATATTTTCTCGCATTAAAACCTGTGGGTTTCTAGGTAAGTGGAATATCATTGCCATCACTGAAAGGAAAAATCAACCAGTCTGCCAGCAAACTTGTAATGTCTGGAAATCTCAGATTTCCGCCAACTTTTTTCGCTCTGTCTGTTTTTCTCTCCTTTTTCCCTTTTGTGTTATTGTCAGTTCTTCAGTTTTTAGTAAATCCCTCCCCTTAAAGTTTAATAGTCATTGTCATTGTAATCAACTTTCCCTGGTACCCTGGTAGTCAATAATCTTTATGGGCTTAGCAGCATGGCTAAATGAAGGGATGTCATGGCCAAATCAAGTTATACATTATGGTGACATATTTTGTTTATTTGACCAACATATCATACAGTTAAGTTGGATCACTAACTCGTGTTTGTGGTCGAGTGCTTTCTCACTGAGTTGCTTTTTTCAGTTGCTCTCTCCTACATATCCTCCAGCTGCCTCATCTTTTGTGTCCCATATTGCTGTTATGTCTTTTGGCTCATGCCCAAGGACATATCCCGCACAGGCTCACAGAGTTCACAAGTCTCTCCTAGTATGAAATGTCTCAATCGTATTTATCTGCTACATTTATCTTCTTTATTGATAGTTCCATATACAGCTGTTCAGTTGGTGGCCTGAAGCTACGAAGAAAATTAGCATAGTTTTCTCTGATACCATTTTTTTTTTTATGTTTTAGTTTGTTTCATTGTGCAACGTGCAATGTAATAGTAAAATATTCATTATTATGTGAGTTTACATGATGATTCAGATTGTACAGCTATCATAGTTCGCAATTTGCATGCAGCAGCATTTTCAAAGAGCAGTTTATAAACATCTTAGAACTGTGTGTATGTTTAAGCATAATGTGAAAATCTCCAAGTACAGCGGACCTTATTTTAGTCAGAAATCCATAGGAACAGAACCCTTGCGCGACCGATTCACCTTGTTGGCCAACAGAAAGCTGCTTTTGTAACATGCTGCTCTTCATACCCTGCTACACTATTGACACGTGAACAATAGACCAGGTCATTATATCCATGAAATTGGCAATATACTAGTCAACGTGATTAAGCAGTAGAAATTTGTCAACTGGTAGAGATGCTGGACTATCGTGTCTATCATGGTTATGGTCATGATTTTTTTTTTGTTCCTACAATTTTTTAAGCACTGCGGTTACAAGTATGTACAGGTTTGTGCACATAAAGATGGTGCTCATATAGTGTGGGAGTTATTTTTGCCACCTTATAAGCATTATGCAGTTAAATACACACACTTGTCAAAATGTGTAAAAATGCCCGTCTTTGCAAGTATCCTCGAAAACATAGTAATTTAGGTCTTACGTGAAAACAACACGTTCTTAACTGAATCACTTTTTTAACTTTAATAAGAAGGAATATATATTTACACAATGAAGAATATGCTGTGATTTTTAGTTATATTGCCAACTCTAACATGACTTAGCCTTTCCAGTTTCCAGTTAACTTCACTTTTAATTCTTTCCAACAAATGGTTGATCTTTAACCTCTGCTTGCATGTTGTTTCAGGTGAGAAGCCTTTACAGGAGGAGAAAACTGGCATCTTGTGTCAGCACCCCAGCTGCCCCGAACGCAGACTTGCTTCCAAGGTGAGCCAACAGAATGTGTCGCAGGGAAGCCACGCAGGGGGTGAAGTGAGCTGGTAAATGTTTACCTCCTACAGTTTTTGTGGACTCTTATGGACAAGAATCCAAGGCATGACAATTACATTTATCACATGGAATATTCCAGCACAATAATCATTTGTCAGCGTGTGTGCCTAGGGATCTGACAGGAAAAACTAAAGTTGTGTTTGTCTTTGTGCTGTTGAAAGTTCACTGGCAAGAGGACGGATATGATCTTATAGGCAGCATTTCACCAGGCTTCTCTGGGGAGTCTGGGGATGCAGGCATGGAAAAGAGAGATTAGGGTATATGAGGCTGTTCGCACATAAACACGCTTACTCAAAACACAATATGGCTCTCCCTTCCTGTTGTTCTCTCTCTCTCTCCCTTTATACACACTGTCTCTCTTCTTATGTCTCTCTGTTTGACTGTTTTTGATTATGCTTTATTGTCTTGGGACCAACGCCAAACTGGTTTGACTAAAAAGATAGTATATTCCTTCCTGTGTCCCTCTTTCTTCTAAACATCAGTCACTCCCATTTATTTGTCACATGCAAACCTGGTGCCTATTCATTACAATACTTTCCACTTTTGTATTTTACCTTTAAAATCGTTGATTACAATGGACAGAAACACAAGACAGTATTCCCCTCATTTATATATATATATATATATATATATATATATATATAGAGAGAGAGAGAGAGAGAGAGAGAGAGAGAGAGATTGCAGCATTGAGAGAGAGAGAGAGAAAGCATTGGTTTATTGGTTTAAAAACATATATATAAAAAGGGGGTTTATGGTTATTTTGAATTTATTTACTAAGTTGACTAAGTTTTTATATATTCATTATTTTTTATTGGATATAAAAGCAAAGGAAATATAAGCAAAAAAATAAAAAATAAATAAATCTAAACATCTAAACCCTAAAACATCACTGAAACAAAAAGTGCAAGTCATATTTAGTTACAGCTCATATCTAAATGGGTGATTTTTGGCCAATATAATGCCGTTTATCAAACCTGGTTTCCGAAACTAGCAATCTTTTGTTTAGTTAGACCAACAAGGCAGCCTATCTTGTTGAGCAGGTACAGATAAGAGAGTACTGACAGTTTCAGTATGCAAAAATAATTGCCAGTAACAGCCCTCTACAAACTCTGGATACAGATAAACCCTGAATAAACCAATAAAGTTTGTTTACACTGAACATATCCGATTCATTATAGGACATCACAGTGATGTTTGCTTGTTTTTTTGGTGTTCTAAGTTTCCTGTCAGCTCAACTCTGCCAGTGTCCTTTTAACTTTAGGAAGCTTTTGAAAAAAAGAGTCTATGGGTAAACACTTCTGTTTCTAGTCCTGTCTGATCGAAGCCAGACTTAACTTAATGTACCCAATGTTTTTATCTGAACCAGGAACACGCTTATGTCATTACCCTTAAAATATGGAAAGATGAGAGGGACTCTTGTTTATTTGAAAAGGTTTCTGCTGAAAAAGAACGAAGTAGAGTTTAAGTGTGCTTGTATGAATCTGTTTATGTTTTGAGGTCCTTGTGGCTTGTCTCTAGTGCACTAGAAGTTTCATGTTGGTTTGTTCTTCCTGTCTCCTGCAAGGAGTCAAAAGGTGAAAATACACAAAGATGATGACGATAGTTTGTTGTTGACGTTTAACTGCTTGTCCTGCTATTTGACATTTAAAGGTGAAGTGTGTATTTTTTTATGCTAAAACACTTTTATATCAGATAGCTTTAAGTACATTAATATTCATGCTTTTAGCTTGTTTTGGCTACGGGAAACCTACAATGCAATAAACTAAGCCACTGTTAGATTCGTTTCTCCCAAAAGTGTGATACTGTTTGTCTGACCAATAGTAGCCAGAAGCAAGAAAAATGACACACTTCAGCTGTAAGTTTGTCTTTTTTCTCATTTGTAAATGAGCTGGTATATGTCTTTATTTTAGTACGTGGCAAAACTGGATCCGTTTAAGATTCATTCCGCATGAAACCAACACAGAACAGGATCTGTAGTATTTTAGCACTGTGTGAGCATTAGTTTGCTTACGCATTGATAATTTATGTGTATGTGTGCATTTGCATGCTAGTGTGCATGTGTGAATGTGTGTGTTGTGAAAGTTGCCGGCCATCGTTATCCCTTACACAAACACAGACTAAACAGTGACTGCTCTATAATAAACACAGACATTAGCAGCTGACTGTAATTTGTGTTGTAAAAGATGAATGTGCTGCTTACAAAGACACTAAGCTGGAGCAGAACAGAGTATTATGGGTTAGCAGATGGGATAATGGTGTCTTTCAGACACTTTCTTCATGAAAACACCAGAATGTCGCCTTGTCACAGGGTTGCCAATGTCTTGGTTTCAAAAGCTTGATTTCAGTTAGAAAAGTAGGTTAATTGTTTTTCAGCGTTCAATAATATATTTCATCTGTTAGCTTGAGGTTAACCTGGCATCTTGTCGATATGGATTTTCCTCACAAAGTAATTTTAAAGACATCCAAAAACTCAACCATGAAATAAGCCTATTAAATTGATCATTCACCCACAAATGAAAATTGTAATGACTTTTTCATGTAGTACTAAACGTCTATGGCTTCTAAGTAATATGGTATATTAAAACTAAATGACAGTGTTTTTTTCCATACGACTTAAGTCAGGTCCAAACAGCACTGAATGTTGTTCAAAATATATTCTTTTGTGTCGCTTACCCTTAGTAGGTTCTCAGGCTTGTTTACAGCCATTAATATGATAGAAAGGATTATTTCATCTTCAACAGCAGGTCTGTGCTTTGTCTCCTCGATCACTGCTTTATGTCTTTCTGTGTTACCTAACAGCTGAGTGTGAGAAGAAACTGAACTGAAACCTGTAGCACAGCAGTCTCAACACGAAATGCACACATTCAAAACCTTTTGTGCTGCCTAAAATATTTAAAGGATAAAAGAAGCGAAAAGTGGAGCAAATCAGGACTCCCAATGGTGTGGATTGTAAAGCCTCACTGCTGCTTTCTAGCACTAGATGGAGCAAGAATACTCAGCATGTAACATATTTCAAAGAAATTAGAAAGCTAAAGCTGATATAATCTCCCCCAAAATACATTAGTGGACATCGGTTTTTGTATGCATTGACAAAATATTTAAATAAAGCACAGATTTTGAAAAACATAAATTTAATTGGATTTAATTGAATATACGATTGAAAAACTAAACTACAAATACTGTAATAATTGTTTAATATTAATTACCTTTTTAATTAAATGTTTCTTTTGCAGGACATTTTAGATGTGTAATATATTACATTTTAATCTTGATTATTTACTTCCATTTTTTTCTTTAGTGTTAAAGGTGTGTAATTATTTTGATTTTAAATATGTTAGCGTACTCATGTTATTTACTTAAAAGTAAAACTTTATTAACAGTGTGTTTCTGACGCATTTAAAAAACGTGTTTCTGTGCCCAACCCTGCCCAGAAACATAGGCTTAACCAATTGTGTTGAGCCAAAAATATGGGGCGGGGCTATCTGTAATCCCTGACCAATAGAAGGCATTTTGAGTGCTTTGTGAAACCTTTTGGAAACAGTCGTCGTTTACAATACTGTTTTACTTCAGTAATAGAGGCAGAATGACACTAGATAGATGATTCAGCTTTAAATAACTTCTTCTCCCTAGTTGTATTTCTTCTTCTCCCAGTGGCACTGACATCTGGTCAAATGTGAAAGCACCCTATATTACCTCTCATATTTCATGCTGCACTGGCTGTCAGCATGAAGATCTCTAATTCTCTCCTAGTTTGCTCTTTTTTGACAATTACAGCTTCCTGCTTTCTCATTCGGTCCTTTAAAGGAGACCTCTGATGTCACCAAGTGAGAATTAAGACTCTGAATGAACAAAGAGGTCACAATGCATGACCCCTAAGGAGTAAAATTACAGTCATTTTAAGCTCTGCTTCAGATATCAGAGCCTTCATTGCCTCAGGCGTAATCACGTGTAATGACGACATGCTTTGAAACAAAGCCAAACGTCAATTGTTTGGATGAGTGCATATGTTCAACATATACTCTAATATACCTCTATATGCTAACCCTAACCCGAAAATATTTAAATTAATTAATTATGCAACATTTATATCTTTTAATATTATATATATTTAACCTAGGACATTTGTCAAATGTTTGAGGGACAAGCAGTGAGATCACACTTATAGCCCTCTTACATCACAGTCCTTATAAGGGCAGGCCAAGAAACATAACCACAGGAAGTTGTTGTGGATTCAGGGTTGATTAAAAACAGGAAATGGATTCAAAAGTGACGTTTAACTGTTGGAAATGTCCTTCATGATGACACTTCTGTCTCCTAGTGTTTCTGAGAGATTGCTACCTCTGGGACATGTTTTACATGACCTGCCACTTCCTTTGCTGTTTTATTTCATTTTTTTATAGTCTTGTTTTTGTTCTGAGGTCAATAATGGTTTTGAGGTTTGTATGTTTGCGCATTGTTGTTTTACCACTCTGGGGTTCTTGTGTTTTTATTAAAGCACAGAATTTTATGAATTAGGACATTATTAAGCCTTACATCAGCCTGCTATATAAAGCACAGACAAAGAAAAGAGGAAGGATGGAGAGAGTAAAAGAAAGGGGGTTTTGATACTGTAATATTCTGGATTTGGTAAAAGTAAGCACAACCGCAGGCTTCAAAGACGTTTTTATGTAGGATATCCTGACACCACATGACCCATTCTCCTACAGGGAAGTACTCTGGGAAGAGTCTGAAGTAGATTATAGCAGAAGAGAGTTTGAGTAGATACGAGATTAAGAAATTATAAGACTAAAAGCACGTTCACACCAAGCACAATAAGGAAAAAAATATAGTTCTAAAAATCGTTCTCAATTTTAAAGAATAGCAGCGTCCACAACAAAACTACTGTATAATAAACGATATGGTTGGGAATCATTTTCAGAACAATATAAACATTGACAATCAGAATCAATCCTGCTATCACGTGCTTGAGAATTTAAAGCGGCAGACACGCTTAAGCTTAAAATAAACAGACAATATCGTCCGCTGGTGTGTTATTGTATAACTTTACAGTTATCTTTATTGTTATCTATATAGTGCTTGGTGTGAATGGGCCTTAAAGGAAAGGCCAAGACACAGGTTTTTCCAGTGTCACCAATGTTCTTCTTTTTCAGCACCACTGGTAAACAGATTACTAAATGTATAATTTTTAATTAAATGGGTTTTTTACAAATACAAATCATTTGTATTATATATAAATATATGGGCATTATTTCTAGATTATTTATTTTTAAATCATATGCACATTTAAGAAATTATATTATTTATGCATTTTTTACCATGATACCAGTGTTTGCACTAATAATTCAAAAGTTTGGGGTTGATAAAATTATTTCTTTTTAAATGAATTGTGTGTACACCAAAGCAACTGCAAAGCTTAATTTTCCTTCACATAATCCTTTAAAAATTACTCTGATATTTGATCCTCAAGGAGCATTTCTTAATATAGCCTAATAAATGTTTAAAAACAGTTCTATAATTTTTGATTAATATTCTCAAAAAATCAAATGTTTCATTAGCATGCATAATCTTTTTAATTAGAATGCACTTGTTAATTAGCTGGTAATCCTATTTTGCAGTTTTCTGTCTTTTCCCAGTAACAGGAGATATACTTGTACGCCTGTCAGTAACATGGTCACTGACTTGACTTGCCTTAAAGGGACCAGACAGACACAACTAGAGCTGACAATCTCAGAACGGCCAGATTTAAGATAACGGGGCAAATGTTTTAGCCTATCACTTATAGTACAGTATCTACAGTAAATGCGTTTGCATGTTTCATCTAATCACTGTAGATGATAAAGGACTGAAGTAAAAAAGAGAACAGAGAATGAGAATAGGCAATGAAAAAATTATAAGCAAAGTTTTGGGTGTTTGTTTTTTGTATGGGTGGTTGGACAACTGTGTTTGCGAACGGTAAAATCAGTAGGAGCGGGTGTGGCTGGAAAACCGCAACTGCTCTTACACCCTCTTTTAGATCTGTTAGTCGGTATACACAGCTGCTCTATCTGAATCACCTACATCACACACACACAGACTCCTAGCTGTTCAGAAGCAGCCAGTAAGAAAGGAAGGAAGCAGGGGAAGTGGAAAAGGGGAGAGAGGGAGAGCAAGAGAGGGGGGCGTTGGGCGCTCAAAGCACCGAGTTGTCCTGAGACTCTACATCGTTCTCTGCCGTTCTTGCAGACCGCTGAGAAGCCGTCGCTTCAGGGGGGAGAGAGAGACAGGCAGATGCACACACGTGTGTGACCGCGGCATCAGGTGTGTGTCATGAATGCATTATTGTTTGTTATTTCATGATGACGGCTGAGGTTTTATGGTTGTTAGTAAAAAGTCTCTGTGCAGCGGTTTTTACCACAGATCTGTGAAAGTTCTCAGATAAATGAGGCATAGCCAAACTGATGACAGAGTTAGCACTCTCTCTCTCTAGCTCTTAGTTATTTAAGAGGTAGCTTAAGTCTGTGTGCTTTCCTTCAGTGGCTTTTTGTTTGAGTCACAGTGCAATGCCTTATTGTTTTGTAGATATTATATATTGTGGTCATTTTAAGCACTTTTCTTCTGACTGTGACCTTTAAATATAGGAGTACACTGATTTGAGATTGTTGAGAGCTTGTTCAGGTTGTGATAACTGCGAGTAGAGAACAATAATGGACTCTTTTTCAGTCTTCTCTAGGCCCGAAATGTCGGCACAAGATAATCACAAGCTGATTTTATTAACATGGCTTTAGGGGGGGGTCATGTGGGGCAAAACTAAAAACAAATTTTGTAATTACAGTACAAGGCCTTGTGAATCTTGCCATGCTGTCTGGCTTTAAACAGATCTTTATTTACACACATATATATATATATATATATATATATATACTGTATGCACTTTTTTGTGTTTTTAAGACAATAATAATTTCACAATATTACTGTTATATTATATTTTTCATCAGACTTGTGTGTGTGTGTGTTTATATACAGACAACCGGGAGAAATATTCACATGGCCTTTGATAGGATTAGACCATTAGTGACATATGCATATTCAACATTGACCTCAAAATGTATTTATTTATAAGCAATCAAAACTATGTTCATTTTGAAGTATAAAACAAATAAGACAAGCTCAAACAAAAGAAAACAAAAAGGCATTGTTTCCACTTTCGGAGTGTTTTTCCTGGCTTTGACAAGATTTTTTCCTTACTGTAACTCATTGCAAATGCATTTCAAGTAAGAAGACAAAGGAAAAATAGGGGAAAAAAGTCCCAGGTAGGATAAAGTAACAGTTTGGCTTGGCAGTAATTCCTCTTAGCCTTATTTAGCCCTAATTTTTGACTTATGAGCAGCAATCTGGCTTTGCTTTGTTCCCAGCTGGAAGCTATATTGCTAAAAATATATATAAATAATAAATTGATAATGAATGCAAGCCTTTACATTTTCAGTTATAATGATTAGTTTTCAGTGTGTGGTTTTTGAGATTATGTAACCGCTAGAATCTGCCCATTTTCCTGTTGCACGTCTCCAGTTGTTGGTTGAGGTTTGCTGGCACATGCCCTCTGTCTTGCTTACTTCTTGTGGTTTTCTCTCAGAAAGTGCTCAGGCGCTTCGTCACTACCTTAGCATCGAGGGAGACACGTTTGTTTTGGCACCCTCAGGAGGTTTAGCTTCAGTATGTGTGCTTGAATATATTTTGAGCGGATTTCGTCTGATCCTGTACTGAATTTATTTGAGAAGCAGCTGTTTATGAAGTAACCATGAAAAGAAACATAGACACTTTTCACATGACGGCTCAGGTTTTTGCTTTGTTCTCTGTCTGAGTGTGAGCTGCTTCTTTTGTGAAGCATATCAGGAGAACAATAGAAGGAAGCGCACAACCAGGAGGTCCTAATCCCTCTTTCTTTTTCTATCTCTCCACACTTTATTTCCTGCTGCTGTTGGCCTTACAACTTGACTTTCAAATGGCCTTTGGAAAGAGTGCTGACGATGTAAATTGATGGTATGTGGAGCTTTATGCTAACTTAATGTAGCATAATAGCACAGCAGGCAGTTTCTTCGGCTTTTTGTTTCTAAATGGTTGAGTTTTATTAAAACAAACAGATTTCAGCTTTTTTTATGTGATGGTCTTGGAAAAATATTAGCATGCCGTGTTTTATGATTTGTTTTTGATGCTCTTTGACTGCTTGTCTAAATAAATAAATGGCTTTTATGTATAGATTTTTATTGAACACTTAAATCTTAGAAATAAAAATACTGGTCGCACTTTCTTTAAAGGTCCCATTCTCGCTATTAATAAAGCGTTTAGCAGGTTTATTCTTATTCTTGGGGCCAGATGCACCACTAGAGTGTTAAATTTGGGAAAAAAAATTGGGTTTTGGTCATGCTGCCAAAAAATAAAATTATGTGCACAGTTTGATTTCACACTGTTGTGTTTGCTAATTTGACATTATTGCTGTATGATTTATGCCTCAGGTGTGTCACCACCCATCGTGTCAGGACCTTAGAGACGGCAACCCACTGCACCTCTGTGAGTCATGTGACTCAAACTGCCACCCCGTCGCTCGTGACGGCATGCTCTTTGACAGGCATCCACGTTTTGACCTGCAACCACAAAGTAAGGCTCTTTTTTAACCTATCAGTTGTTTAAGCAGTTTTAATTCAGTTGAAAATTGAAAATAGATGTCAGCTGACTCCAAGACTAGCATGACACTTGTCACCAAATGTGTAAAGGTTAATTATTATTACCAGCTTCTGGCAGGATGTTAGTGTTGCCTCAATTCCTCTACCCCACAGGTTCCATCCTGGCCCGGAACGTGTCCACTCGTTCCTGTCCGCCTCGCACCGGTCCCCCCTCTGACATGGAGGACGGAGAGGATGGATACTCTGACCTAGGGTCAGTACTTTTTCACATTTGTCTCTTCATTATTACATGAGCACATGCTAATGTTTGTAATAATGAAAGAGGAAGTATGTGTACTTTCCAGTGGCGTCATCCACTGGAGAACATCTGGGATTGGACTATCTTTTCTTTTTGATGGTAAAACTGCTTTAGGAAATGGAAAAATGGAAGAGAGACCTCTTGAGCAGCTTTTTAAATAAATGGGTACAGATAAAAAAAACCCTCTAATTACTAATTAGAAAAATGTATATTAATTTATAATATTAATTTTCGAAATAGCAGTTTGGACTTTGCCACACAACATCTGTGAAATCACTTGTTTAAAATGCTGAAATGTGCCTTGTTGTTCCATGCAAATTACACTGACTTGTTTGAAACAAGGTGTGATCAATAATATGATTAATTTACATAAAAGGTGGGTGGTTTGTGCTATACCTGTGCCTGGTTAAACTGGTTCATGGTTGGGGGAAAAAGACTGGATTTCCTTGTGAGTTTAGTCATTTGAAATTATTTATTTATTTGATTTTGTGCATCTCAGGGATCGCAGGAGTGGAGGAATGAAACTAGTTAAGAAGAAGACCAGACGCCGACACACAGATGTAAGAAAAGAATTAGAGATCTGATTTGGCCTGTGTACCACTCTTCTGTGTCAGTGATTTAATTTTGCAGGCAAGGTTTTGAGACTCGATGTAACCATGAGTCAGTACTCATGACATTTCTTTGTCTGAATGTTGAATCATTGTTGTATTCTCGTAACTCGTAGCTTTTTTTTCTTAAAGCATAAGCTGATTTTTTACTCTTCACTCCTGTAGGACCCCAGCAAGGAGTGCTTTACTCTGAAGTTTGACCTAAATATTGACGTCGGCATGGAAATCGTCCCAGCTGTGAAGAAGAAAACCTTGAGGTGATTTTGTGTTTGAACCCCTAGGTGGTGCAATGAACTAATCAATACATTTAGAAGCATGATTAGCTGACCTGCTATCTTTGTGTTTCAGAGAAGTCCTGGGAGCTGTATTTGAAAGAAAAGGCATTGAGCTGTCACGGGTCAACCTGTTCCTAGATCAGTCCAATACCCCACTTTCACTGGGATTTGAAGCCTACCGCTTTGGTGGCCACTACCTCAGAGTACGAGGTAATACCCTGCTTCTAAAAAGAAGTCTCTCAGATCTCATGTAATTATTAGAGCATTGTTTGCAGTATCTCTTCACTCGTTTTCTTTCTGTACAAATAGAGATGTATCACTTGTACTCAGCTAATATTTGCCAGTATTTGCAGATTAAGATAATATTTGCTATAGTAATATATACAGTAAATTCAACATCTATATAAACAGACAGAATGGATTTTGTTTGACTTACCGTTTGAATATTCTCAATGTGGCATTTTATTAGAGTGAAGAGGAATTTTATACCGATGCACATTTTCTCATCTGTCATGACTCATGATTTAGAAGTGTCTGTAATGGCATGAGGAAAAAATGCTGTATGATTTTGACTTTTGCACTGGTATTGTTCATAGAACTTTCTACTTTTTTCATTTCTTACGTTTACATTTATGCATTTGGCATGGGCTTTTATCCACCGCAACCTAAGTTCATGCATTCTTTGGGAATGGAGCCCATGATCTTTGTGTTACTAGGTCTATGCTTAACTGTTTGAGCTCCAGGAAATGCCTTTTCGTTATCTAATGAAAAATATTTTATGCAAAAAAATATTTGTTAAATAATACATAGGCCCACAATTCCTATAATAGGAATAATAAAATAATAGAAATAATAAATAGAGTTGGAAGCATAAAATTTGCTAAAATCTCAATATGATTTAATAACACTGCACAGTTTCATAAGTGAAAATTGTATTTGTGTGTGTGTAGCTCGACCAGGAGAGGAGCTGAGAGTGGAGAGGTGTGTGAAAGACCCCCGTTCTCTCAGTCTGCCTATCATGAGGACCTCCAGCACACATAGTTCCTCTACTGACCGATTAGAGCACGGCTCTCTGGGACGCCGAGAGGCAGCAGACCTGCTAGTTGGCCTGGTAGGTCACTCTCTCTATATAGGGAATACCGGGGCTAGTTGTCACAAGGGCTTTGTTCTCTTTTGTTTTAATGAATTGAATTCTTTCTTTTACTGTTTAATTTTTAATTGAAAAACCTTTATAACATGGTTGAAGTATTTTGCATTTTTATTTCTTGGGAAGAAAGGTTTTATTGTTTTTTTTGCCAGGGTACACTACCTTTCAAAAGTTTTGGGAAAGAAGTTATGCTGTTATGCTTACCAAGATTGCCTTTGCTAGAAAAACGAATTGTAATATTATGTCATATTATTAAAATTGACTAATTAATATGTTTGATAAAATGGCAAATGACTGAATTTTCCGCATCATTACTTCATAGATCACTGTCACATGATCCACCAAAATTCATTCTAATATGCTTGGTGCCCGAAAAACATTTCTTATTATTTTCAAAGTTGAAAACATTCGTTTTTTAGCTTCTGGAGTAAAAAAGGGGACAACTAGCCCCAGTATCCCATTCTATGCATCACTCGTTCATTCTAGCATTTCTATCACATCCATTTACCTTTCCATACTTTTTTTCTGTTCTTGTAGGAATGTATTTGTTATGATTGCTTTCATCTGAAACCTATATTCCACCCAGAGTTCAGTTATGTTTTTCAAAACATAATTACAATAAATGTTTTTCGAAAGTCAATGTTTTTTAAGCACTTACCGCAAACCCTATATATGACTTGAATCATTGTTTTATGACAATGTTGTTTTGGCACTTGTCACTTACTCACAGTATAACTTCCAGTTAGTGACCGCAAGGTGTTTAAACCCTTTTTAGGATCATATCAGAGATAAATTCAGGGTTGAGTTTGTTTGAATACAGGGATGTGTCTCGGAAATTCTGATAGTACTGCCAAATGACTTGACTTCCACAATGAACATGTGCCAGCCTGAGTATTCAAACTCAAAATCAAACAAAGAAACCTTCCCAATAAAGTAAACACACATTTCCTTTTGATGCAGTGCATTTTATTCCTGTGAAATTTTGTACAGTATGTGTTTTAGGCCCGTGTTGAAATCAGCCACCTCCAGTTCCCATAGAGCATTTCCATACTGTATCAAATAGGAGCAAAGTTCAATGCTCATGAGATTTTATTTCCTTGTGACTTTCCAAAAGTTCTTTCTGCATCATCACCAGCTCAGTAGATCACAAGGTTAACCGATTTCACCCGGGATGTCCCTGTTGGAAAATCCTGTGGAATTAGTGGGAAACAACCTCATGCTTTAAACAACCTTTTTCATGAGGAAACACAGAAAAATATATTTGGATTCTGAAATTAAGGAAAATATATCAGTACTCATTCAGTCCAGGCTGATGCGATTCGTAACAACAGGTGAAGTTTGCTCTGAAGATATAATGCAGCAGTGTTGTTTCGATCCTGTGAGTTTGTCTTAACTGTAGTGAAGTCGGATGTGTGGTAACAAGTTAGGCTTACATAACTAGCTGTAAAAGTGAATGTCAAGCCGTAGAGAAAGGATAAGATAGAGCTCAATATCCTGATAATGCCATCTGGAGAGGCAGCAGTGTGTGTCATGCGTCAGTGGCTCCACCTTCCATCAGCACTGGCACCAAGGTCAAAGGTTGTATCAGGAGACAAGCAAAGAGAGACGCATGTGGAACAACACGGGAAGACAAAGCAATTTAAAAGTTTGGACTAATTTTGAAGGAGTTTTGAGGGGAATTCGAGTCCATTATGTTTCTTTTTTCAACCATGATTCAAAACTACAGGAAATTTGAAGAGGACTAAATCTTTTATACCAGATCAACTGGGGCTACTCCATCCGGACTTTGCGTCTCTTACGTAGTGAAACCTGTGCCAGCGTGGAAATGCTAAATTTCCGTCAGAGAACATGGAATGTGCCCAACATGTCAACATTCCCAGAGGTTCCAGGTGGAATGCTGATCCACTACAGTCCACTACTGAATGAGCTTCCCCGGATTTATGCCCAAAGGCCTCATACTTCGGGGCTGGTGGCTGCCCGCATACAGCGCTTTGAAGCTGGAGACACGCCACCTCTGAGCCCCATGCCTGTTACTACACCAACCCCTCCTAACAACAATGCGTATACCTCGGCATATACTAAACAGGGAATCAAGGTATTTCTGCATTAACACGTTTAAAATCACGTCTTATATCCTCTAAGTTCAGGAGAAGATTGTGGTTTATTTTCTCTAAAAACAATTTAGGTGATCTAAACAAATGTAACAGCATCTAAACTGCTTTTATGATATTATATAAGGTGCTTTAGAAATAGGTATGCTAATTGAAGGCTCATTAAATTATATGCTAATTCCTAGTGACTTTTTTATACAATGGAATATTATTTAAAATAGGTCGAAAGTGTAAAAAAGTGCCAAAATTAACATTAATTATATAAGATTAATACCATTGTTGTACTTCTCTTTATGTCATATGGTCAGTATCTTTTGTGGGAAATAGAAACTTAAACTATCTCTTTTGTTATCTTTATGCGGTATCATATGATTAGAGGCATGTTACTTACTGGGGAAATCTGGGTAAATGTGTAACTATGTGCATAAGTCACATTATGGATGTTTTGCTAGCAATATTACATGAGCACAAGCATATACATTAAAAACTATTTATTATTTTGCGTATTATTTTAATATAATAAAAAACAGGCATAATGTAGCCATTAGCATATTGTGTGCTGTTAACATTTATCAGAATGACATAGAGCTCAGCAGAGTTTTTACCCGTCTTGCTTTCTTTACCTGATCTCAGTGTTGGTTTTGGACAGTTCAGAGAGACTTTCAGCAAAATGCAAATTAGGCAGTTATGCAAATCGGGGAAGCACCTAATTAGTCACAGTTATTTAAGTTACCTTTGGAAGTGCCTCAGAAGACAAGACCCCAAACGTTTTCTTCTGTGTAACACAGAAAACGGGTTCCTAAAATTACCTTTAACATCCATGGATCCTTTCCATAGCTTAGAGGTTCTTTAGATTATTAAAGTATTCTTCAGCCTAAGAAAATTTTCTTTTTAGAACTGTTCACTTAACAGGTCTTTGGGGAACCAAAATGGTTCTAATACAGTATGGCATTGCTTAAAAACCCACTTCTGGAACCTTTATTTTATAAAGGGACAGTTCAAGCAAAAATTAAAATTCTGTCATTAATTACCCATCCTCATGACCTTACCAACCCTTAAGACCCTACATAGACAGCAATGCTTCTACCATGTTCAGGGCTAAAAAAGGTAATAAGGACATTGTTATAACTCAATGTGACATCAGAAGTTCAACTCTAATTTTGTGAACCTTCACATGTCCACAATGCATGCTTGTGCATTCCTGTGTAAAGCCACAGTTCTTGTAAATAGCAGTGGAGACTAACACAGAAGAGAAGATTGAAGCACTAATGGACTGTTTTAATGTCCTTATTACTTTTCTGGGTCTTGACTGTCAATCAGTTGATATCAAAACACTGTATGTTCAGAAAAAATTGAGTTTGGAACGACATGGGGGTGAGTAATTAATGACAGGAATATTCATTTTTGGGTGAGCTATCCCTTTAAGAGTGTACAAAGAAAACAATATCAAATGTCAATTAAAATAGAAAAAAAATTAGATATCTTCTTATATACACATTTAAAACAATGTCAGGGTGAGTACATTTTTGTATGAACTATCCCTACTATCCTGTCATGGCAATACTGACTCAACCAATGACCAATTTTGTTAAACATATTTCCATATTTTTGCACATTTAAACACTATCTTTTTTTTCTAAAATCCATGCCAGCTGTGCCACATACATCAAGTAGCCGTATACGCTGTCCAGCATTTATATTTCCTTTCACCTTCTGCATTCACAGCAGATGTGCAGTAAACACTGTTTTGCAGTCCGCTCATGGCACTCGTTCAATGCTGTTGATTTGAAAGTGAGCCGCTGCTTGGATCAGTTGTTTGAGGTAGCTGAGGTAGCAGAAGGAGCTCCTCCTCCCCTGCTTCTTTCCCCTCTCTTCCTGCTCACACAATAGGAGGGCAGGATTCCGCAGTTACTATGACACCCGGCCAGCCCTCCTCAGCAATGCAACGGTCTACGGTTCAGTCCTCTCAGCCTCCTTCAGGTTCACTCGCACGCAGATATATGCGCAAGCCGACAAGCCTGTAGAAGCGGATTTGAATGCACTAGTCCACTGACATCAATGTAGCATTTGTGAGGGTGCAAGAGGTAAGCAGGCTGTAAGAGATTGATTCTGGGAGCAGCATGGGCCTGGCTCTCTTTTGATGCCGTGCAATGCTGTGGACTGCCTTGGAAATGCCTCTGACATCTACGGTGAGCTTATTATTGCTTGTCTTCTCAGTTTGACACTTTGGCTTTGTCTGCATGGTTCGTATAAACCATTTTTAATCTAAAATGAATGTTCAAAGAGCATCTGTCTGGGAATTGAGGGGGGGGGGATGTTGCCTGCAGCGCTTGTGTTTCTATTTCTAATCAAACTGCCACATCTCTTAATAAACACTACTAATGTAATGGTTTTGAACTGAATATTTTATTAGTGAATGTTAAGGTTATGCAGAGATCTCTGTGATATAATCATGTGCTGTCAAGGCAAAATGTTGACTTCTTCAGAGAGAGACCGATCAAACAAATGAGTCAAACAGGTTCTCCGGATGGACAAGGACCAAGATAATGTCAGCTTGTCATGTTTGAAGGATGAGTTTAATTAGTTTTCTGAAACCAGTATGGTCTGTCAGATGCAGCAAGTAGGAAAGCATTGCTTTTCAGAGGTCTGGTGAGTGAATACCAAAACTGATCAAAGCTAAGACCATATTGAGTTGATCTAGAAATGTTTATCGATCTGGGTAAGCAACAGATCGCGTTTTGTCTTCATCATGAGGACCATCTTGGGCACAGAACATTCTGTCTGTTAGGAAACATTGGCATTGGCACAGAATTGGCCTGAAGATCTCCAAGATATTTCTCTGACGAAAAACGGCAGGTTTGTTTTTAACCCACTGAAATGGCATTTTCCATTCAAAAGAAAGGCATCATCAGAACACAATGTCCAAGTAATGAGCCCAGAGGGACATTAAGTGGCTTTCCCCGCTACACTCATGCATTCTTCATTTCTTTCCATTGTCGTGAACAGGGAAAAACCTTTCCCCTGTTTTCTGAGACATGCCTTGCCTCTTTTCCTGTTGTTGCCATTGGGTTCCTCTCGCTGGCTCAGGTCACAGGGTTCGTGATTCTTGTCAGTCAGTTCTCTGGTGCTTTAACCTTTCTGAGCAGAGAATGTTGGCAAAACCCACATGGCCTTTTCACCTGTTGACAGCTGAATATGCTCCCTAAGGTCAATAGACATTTTTCTTTTTTAATACGTGTGGCGTCCCATACTCAGGTGAAAGATGTCCCTGAACTTGCAGAGATGGTCTGAGAACAGGCCTGTCTTTGTTTATGTATAAATACCCTGAGTGTTTTGCTTGCACTTCCTTACCTGTCAGAGCCAGGCGATGTCTGACACTTAAAATTCCACAGTTCAGGGTGACGATTTCACATAAGGTGTCTGCTTTGACTTGTTAAAGTTTGTATGGTAAAAGTGTTTCCTCAATGACTATTGCTACGTTGTTGATTTATTCAGATTGCCTGCATTTAGTTTTTTGTTGTTCTAAAAGTAAAATAAATAAATAAATAAATAAAATAAAATGCAAAAAAAAATATGTTGTATAGGGCAATCATTTGAATAATTATAAAAAATGATAATAAACAAAATAATACATAAAATATATAATAATACATAAATTTAAATATATATATATATATATATATATTTATGAAGTTAATTTAAATAACAATTAATGGTATAATTCATAATATATAAATTTTAATATAATTGTGTCATTTTTTAAAAATAAATATTTGTCAGTGTTTTTTCCAGAAGTTAATAAAAATGAGAATACAAATTTAAAAATGATATAATATTCTATAAGAAGTAAAATAAGTAATAAAAAGTAAATAACAAATATATTATAATCATAATTATAAAATATTCTATAAAATATCAAAAAGCTGTAATAATATGTAAATAATAATTATTTTTATTATTGCTATGGTACATTTATCATTAGTCAAAATTAACAATGTTTTTTACTCAACAAAAGTAAAGTAGTGTTTTTCTCTCGTTCTCTTTTGTGTTCTTTTTGTTTTGTCCTTCGAACTCTCATGGGGGGTCCGGGACCACCCCAGCTCCTCACCCACCTCAATTCAAACACTGGTTTCTGTTTACTTTTCCTTATTCTTATGTTTTGTCTTTTTTCCCACTCTCTGTCTTTAACAGGGTCAAACGCGTCGGCGAAAGAACATGCCAGAGTTTCTGGGCGATGCCAGCGCCCCCAATCAAGACTCCATATCCCAGTTGAGCGGTTCTCTCCCAGGATCTATAACGGGTACAGACCGCTGGAGGAACCGCGCCGCCAGCCGTTTCAGTGGACTCTTCAGTTCCGGCTCAGGAAACGGCTCTCTTGGGAAGGTGAGCATCTGTGAGCATCCGAGGGTTGTTGTTTTACATGTGCAAGGCACTTTCTCAAATGCAAAACAAGCACTTATATATTATTGGCAAGCATTTTGCATTTCACACTTGGGTGAGTGTGTAACCACTAAGGAAGAGATATCAATTTGTTAAAGTAGTGCACCACTTAAGGCTGAAATTGGCCTACCAAAAACAGGAAAATTGTACAAGTAGACTTTTCCTGTAAGTCCGCACTCAGTTTTCCATCACGTCTAAGACCTTTGGTGTGTTTTTGTTAGCTTGCCCTAGAGATTTAGGTTGGTTGACACCCTTTTTGGCTCAGAAGTGGAAAGTTGGGGTTAAGCTCAGGCTGGGCTCTTTTCCTCTCTATGTCACTCTTGTAAAAATCACATAATAGCTTGACGTTGGTCCGGTATGAACAACAATGCCTGCTTAATGGTGACTACTGCTTATGAGATCATTAAATGTGCCTTGAGATTTACTCAGTGCTGAAAACAATATATGAGTAATCATATTGTGTCTAATATATGAATATGACAGAATTGTCCATTTTGGGTGAGCTATTTCTTTTACATAATAGGGTAAAATACGTACATATTTTAATAAATAAATATATATTTTTACAATTTCCATGTGTACATTATAATGATCTGATGTCTTAATTAACTAGTAGCATTTAAAATGATTAATTGAATTGAGATTAATTGTGTTTAATTTAATTGTATTCAAACAAACTAGTAAAGCATTCATTTTCTCTCAGATTTAAATACTTTAATGTGTCTTCTCAGGAGTGTGATCGTGTGGAACAGCTACAGAGTAAACTGTACTCATACACCATGTTCGGATTACCCAAGATGCCTCCGCAGCTCTCGTTCCACAGAGACTCATGGGAAGAGGAGCCTAATCTGGAGCTAGAAGAGAGCTGGAAGCAGCTTTTGGACAATCCTGAGGTAAACCCTCTACTCTGCGTTTTATATAGTTTCCATTCAGACATTATAACCCATAATAAATTGTAGATCGGCATAATGTGACTTCATGTCCGATGATAATTCTGTCAGGTTAATAGCCATAAGCAGTTATGAATGGTTTTATGATAGCCTTTCTATTAATGTTTTGGTGTTAGGCCTTCACTGTCATGGAGATGGATGTTTTATTGCTCTTGTTGTGATCGATTTTTCTGGATGTAACTACAGTAACAAAACAGTGTTTTTTTATTCTTAAGCAAAATCAACATTTACACTCTCTAAGTTTCTAGATCAGTCTGGAGGCATTTCAACTCCCAAAACTTTTGTTAGCCAGACAAAGCATATCATTTATTCGCAATGACCCATCTATCTGTGAAATGCATAGTGAAAAACATTTGTTTATTTGTAGATTTTAACCAGACGCCAGTGCCATCAGCAAGAGGCCATATGGGAACTGCTGCAGACAGAGTCAGACTACATCAAGAAATTGCATGTCATTACTGATGTAAGAGCCTGTTGATGTTTACTACACTACAACAATCTTAGTATCTACGTGTATCTAATGTGTGTGAAAATGCCATTGAAAATAGCTTTTGTTGTTTCAGCAAGACCATGAGAAGAATTTATAATATTTATCTTGTCAGGTTCTCATTGACTACAGCATTTATGGTTCTTTTATATGTCTTGTGACAGATTATATGTGAAACTTTATTGCACGGTATAATCAGAATCTATTTCTCTCTCGCCAGCTGTTTCTTTGTGGCCTGCTGAACCTGCAGGAGAGTGGTTTACTAAGTGAAGTTGAACCTGTGCGGCTCTTCAGTAACATTCAGGACATTGTGCAACTGCACACATCTCTGTGGGCTGAGGTCATGCTGCCGGCACTGGAGAAAGCCAGACAGAAAAGATCAGTGATCAACCCCACTGAACTACATCAGGGCTTCAGCACTGTAAGTGTGTGTATATCCTTAATGAGTAGTTAAATCCTTAGGACCTTGAAGTTTTAGACAAGATTGTTGTATGTTCACTAAATGGGTGCCATCAGAACGAAAGTCCAAAAATATCACAATAATCTACGTACAAGTAATCCGCCTGACTAGTCCATCAGTGCAACAGAAAGCTACATGTTTGTAGTAAATTCTTCATAAAGACATTTTTCCACTTCAAAACAGTGCTTTAGGCTTAGATATAAGTCATTTCGCTGGTCTGATTACATTTTTTTGTGCAGTTTGGTTTCCGATTCAAGCCTTACATCCGTTACTGCATGGAGGAAGAAGCCTGTATGGAATACATGCGCACTTTACTGAAAGACAATGAGCTCTTCAGAATATACGTAACTGTGAGTAATTATTACCACCCCTATCTGGTTGCTTTTCAGCCAGACACATTAACCTTTGTTGGATTCAGTCTGGCGACAGATATGAAGGCATGTCTGAAGGTTTATTGTATGTGAGCGATTTGAGAGATCACCTGTACTGTCACTGCTCTTTCGTTATGACTCAGTGATTCCATCATAGTCTGCTTGTGCTGTCAGTGCATGTTTATGATTGTTCACCAAATGAGACTTTCAATAAACTTTTCCATCCTGCAGTGGGCAGAAACTCATAAACAGTGCAACCGGCTGAAGCTGACAGACATGTTGGTGAAGCCTCATCAAAGACTTACTAAATATCCACTGCTGCTCAAAAGCGTGTTGAAAAAGACAGATGACCTGCCCACTCGTGAGGCCCTTAACAAAATGGTAAGACCTTTTGTCTAAAATGTTTGCACACATTTCTCAGTAGTAAATTATTTATTTTAATTTTGTTTACAATAGTGCTATTTTTTTATTTTTTATATTATTTTTTATTGGCAAATTTTATTGAATTATATAATATTATATAATAATCACAACAATATTTTTTAATATTCAGATGTCTAAGACCACATAATATTATATATTTATTTATATATAAAAATATAAAATATAAATAATAAAATATAATATGAAAAATAAAATATATTGTATATAATTTACTATATTTAATATTTAATATTATATTTAATATTTTATTATAAAAATAAATATATAATATTATTATTATTGCTTAGATATTGAAGATATTCATCACACTATTTTTTATTTTACTTTTGAGAAGTTGTTTTGCTGATAATATTTTAAAAATATATATATTTATATGAGAAAAATAATAGATTTTTTAACTACAGAGTACTGTATTTAGTGGCTATATATATATATATATATATATATATATGTGTGTGTGTGTGTGTGTGTGTGTATTTTATTGTGTATTATCTTTATTGTGTAACAGAATTTTTTGTGAAGTGACCCATATTAATTATTTGTTTTTGTGGTCAGGTGGCTGCTGTTGAATGCTTCATTAACAGTGTAGACTCACAAATGAGACAAAGGGAGGAAAAACAGAAGCTGGCTGCCATTGCTGGACGTATAGAGGCATATGAGGCAGTGGAGGGGGCCAGTGAGGAGGTGGAGAGGGTGAGATGCATAAACTACGAGTCACTATCGTCAGAACATTTGTAGTATGAGATTTTAAAGAAACAAATAACAACTCTAAAATGGCTTAGCGTCTTTATGACCATCCATTTTGTCTGCATTGACCCTTCAGATCCTCAGGGAATATAATAATTTTGACCTGACCTCTCCGATCATGGGTGCTCCACCTGAGGAGACTCGTCAGCTGCTCCTAGAAGGAGCGCTAAAGATGAAGGAGGGTAAAGAGAGCAGGGTACGATTTTCTCTTTATATTTGTTACACAAAGAAATGGAGCTAGTGTTTCTGAGTGCACTTTAGCAAGAAATATATTTTAACTAACAGCCGATAGTTGTCTAAAAGCTTCTCAATGGTCACCATTAACAACTCTTTTTGACAGATGGATGTATACTGTTTCCTGTTCACTGACGTTCTGTTGATCACTAAGTCGGTGAAGCGCGTGGAGAAAGTGAAGGTGATCCGGCAGCCTCTCGTCATCCATAACATGGTGTGCCGAGAGCTGAAAGACCCAGGAAGCTTCCTCCTTATCTACCTCAATGAGTTTCACTGTGCTGTGGCCTCCTACTGCTTTCAGGCCAACAGTGGCACTCAGGGCCGCAGCTGGATTGAGGCTATTTACAACGCACAGGTATTAGAACGAACCTTTTGGTTACTACTTGTTACTTAAACCATTGCTGGTTTTAATATGAAGAGTTTCCTTCACGCAGAATCAGCTCCAGAGACTTCAATCAGAGTCCCGGAGAGATGACACAGATGACAGAGATGAAGATGAGACAGAAAGCAGCATGTCCACCTCCAGCTCTCCATCACTACAGCACAGAGAGCCACTCGGCAAAAGGTACTGTATATAAAGTGTTCTGTGCTTATCTACTGTATATATAGTGCACGTAGATTATTCCTGGAGCTCAAACAGTATAGTGTGGTGCTAACAAGGCCTTACAATGTACAGTAAGGCATTTTAGAAAAAAAACTTATAATGGAAATAAACAGATGATAAAAATATATCTTGCTTGAATGATTATATATATATATATATTTATGTGTGTGTGTGTGTGTGTGTGAAACATTTTTAAAAAAGTATTATGTATTAATGTAATTAATACATATAGTTAAATATTCCTAAATATATATTTTAATTTCCCTTTAAGCGCCATTTAACAAACACTTTTATCCAAAGTAACAAATGAGAAACAATGAAGCAATAACAAAAAACATATATTGTTAATTAAATAAATAGAAAACAAGTCAAACATAATAATAGAAAACAAATAGAGAATGCTAGTGTTACAGGGTTAATTTTTTTTAATGCAAAGGATACAAGTTGTAGAATAGAAATAGAATAGAGAGTGCGAATGTTAGCAGGTAAAGTTTTAAGAAAGAAAGAAAGAAAGAAAGAAAGGTCAACATTGATGTTAAAAGGTGAAGCATAGATGGACTGATACTAGTACATTATTAGTATATAGTATATGTATAATATATAGAATATATAAATGAAAGAGGATACAGTATATGAAATGAATTTATGTAAATTTATAAAAAAAATAATGAATACATGTGACTGTAAAGTATTACACTGTCACAGTCTATGACAGTACGCTAAGATCAAAATACAAAATACTAATAAATATAAATTTTTCTTTTTCCAAAAGCCTCTCTCTTTCACCGAGTCACTCTGATGGCTCCACGGAAACTCTTTCTGTGGTGGCTATGGAAGAAACGGATGAGGTTGGGTCCTTGTCGACTGTTCAGACTGCATCACTGAGGAATTCCCTGCTGTCTTCATCAAGCCTGCGGGATTCCTTCTCTACCAGTGACAGCAAAACTCTGCAAGGTCTGAATGATTTGGTTACCACAGACATGGACCCAGAAAGTCGCTCTCTTTCTATAGACAGTGCGTATGGGACTCTCTCGCCTCAGTCCCTGATCACAGAGCTGGACCTAAAGGGAACGGTTTGCCAGAGCGAAGGAGAAGAGACTGACGCTGGGGAGGAAGAAGAGGCATTTGAGGATGACGAGGATGGTGATGAAGAGGATTCAATAACATGGAACGGCTCTCAGATTACAGTAAATGAGTCCTATGTTTCAGATGGTCATGCAAACAATGAGAAGATTGATTTTTCAGGGACTTCTCAGGCTTGCCGTCCACATACACTACGACGCCGCTCGCCCGTCCAGCCCCGACCAGACTACCTGCAGTACTTTGCCCTCAGGTCACGCTCCGAGGACGACCTGCTTCAATGCCTCACAGCTCCTCGCTGTCCCACTGGCAGGAACAATGTCAGCAAGAGCTTGACACACCTCGCCAAACAGACGTCCCACAGCACAGAGTCGGATGAGGCAGACTTCCGTGAAGACCCCAAAGCGCTGTCGAGCAAGCTGACGAACACACTTAGGAGAGCAGAAGCCAGGCAGGTGCAAAGGGCCCTTAGCTGCCCCAATGGTGAGGTGGACTGTGAGACTAAAGAGAACGAGATACCACCCTCTGGCGATCTGGAGGAAAAGAGTGACTTGGTGCTATCCCAGCAGCCACATCAGCAGCATAAGAAACTGACGGTGGCTCAGTTGCACAGGATACGTGCTACCATGGTGCTCAATTCAACACTGACAGCATCGTAAGTCTGCACTATTTCACATATAGGCAATTTATTATATTTAGATTACATTTTAGATTTTTTTTTTTTATTAAGTTGAAGACAAATTTTTACTTCCAAGCATTTTGATTTTGGATCTTATAATTATTACATTTTGTTTTTAATTCTCCTGGCTGTTTTATGTTCATGTGTTCTTTTTGACTCCGGCTTTGCTGTGAAAGATGTGCTATTATAAATATGTTTTACTTATCATAAATATAACAATTAATATGACAATTTAGAATAGTGATATTTCCAGTTGGCAGTAGCTTTATCTTTAAAAAAAAAATCGTAATATAAAAAAATTAAGTACATTTTAAATACATTACCATAAAGTTCTGGGGTCAGAATATTTTTATATTTTTATACAAAGCTGTATTTATTTGATTTAAATTACTGTAAAAACTATTTAAAATAATTATTTCCTGTTTTAATAAACTTTAAAATCTAATTTATTCCTGTTGTGGCAAAGCTGATATTAATTTTTAAAAACAGTGCTTTTTAATATTTTTGGAAATATTTTCAGGTAAAATCAATGACATTTGTTTGTTTAGTAAATGCCTTGGCTGTCATTTTTTTACGATTTAATGCATCATTAAAATAAATCCTTCGGACTCTAAACTTTTAAACAGTAGTATAAATTACTAAAATACAATTTGATATATTTGCAAAAAAATTTAACGTAAGCAGATTTTAATTTAGTTCATGATTTTTTTTTTTTGAAATTTGATTTCATTATTTTAAATGACAACTTTTATTACAAGTTCGATGTTTCAGGCAAAATATAATTTCAGTCTTGCATCTACAAGCAAGCTGCTATTTAAACATGTTGCTTAGTTCTTGTCTTTCTTCACCAACTGCACATGGTAAATTAGCCCTTCTTATAAACTTAAAAGCTATAAAAAGATGTCAACACCAGCCATTGTTATGTACCCCTCAAACTCTTGTCTTCTCACTAATAGCTTGCTGACAGTTTGTTCCTGCATGTTGTTACAGAACTCTCCCTCATTGTCCAGACATGCTCGCACAGCGTGTCCTCCTCATTGTTAATGTTCTCCACAGAGTGTGGCACGCCATTAACCATCAGTGTGTACTCGGCCCATTAGAAGACAATGTGCTCTTCTGATATAGCTTTTAATAGGGAGAGACGCACTGATTTCAGTCAGACAGGCACAGGATAACCAAACCCCTATTGTCTAGCATACATGGGAAGTTGGCATTTCAACATCCAGCGTTTTTGTCCTCAGTGTCTTTTATCTAATAATCTCAGTCTCCACCCAGAGTTTTTCAAGAATAGTACCTTCTGAGAGAATGACTAAATCTAGAATCCTTAGTACTGAGTTGTTCACCTTTTTCCATGTATTGTATCTATTTTTACTTTGTGGAAGGTCTCTAATTGTTCCCTTATGTTGGAGTGAATGGTTTGTTGTTATGAAAAACTATGCAAATGCTTTGAAATGATATAAACAATGTTACATTACAGATTTGTACTAACTTTTTTTCTGTCTCTGTTTCTTTAGGGAAGTTTAGTGTTTGAGTAAATGAAGCTGAAGCCATTAGCTGGTCTATTGGCGGGACTTAAACCAAGTCTTTAGTCCAAGACTACATCTATACCCAAGAGGACGTACAACTCAGTGACTCGAATATAAACGGGCAGAACCAGGGAGAACGCTGTAGAACTCTCAGTTAAAAGCCATGATCATAATTCACAAATTTAATAATCAATATGATGTTAAAGTGTCACATATATACACAGACTTTCATTTTGTATAATACCTGTCTGACAAAAAGAGACTTGAGTTCATTTTTACTTAATGATGCACCAGTCAGGGCTTTTGCAGAGTAAAAAGGACACTGTGTCTAACGTTTAACCTCTACTCCATGCATTACTGCCCTGCCCTTGTTTTCACAAAAAGTATGAATATAAACTCTAAAGCACTCTTAATTCCCGAATTTACCTGAAATGTCTGAGTCCTAAGGGCTTTTTTGCAATGCTAGATGATGTAGCTCCTGAAACGCCTAAAATAGCTTTACTCTTTTGGGTTGCAGGAATTTACTGAATTACACTTGATATGAAAAAAGGAAAAAAAAAGAACATCTGTGGACTACTTTTGCTTCAAACGCCACAATAATCAACTTGCATGCATTCGGTTTTTTTTTCAGTGTTCTGTAAATACGGTATTTATTGAACCTGCTTTGTTTTGTAGAAAATATCCTTATTGTTGATGCCTTTTGATTGTTATGTTTCTTTTTGCTATTTGAATGGTTAGCACTGTCTCTGATTTGTCGATTGACATCAAAATAAGGGCTGAATCCATGTAATATGCCTGGATTTGATCAGTTTACATATGTAGCTTCAATATTTACAGGTTACAAATTTGCACAGTGCTTCTAAAGAAAATACACAAACTGCAAATGTTCGATTAAAATGCTTCAGATGCCAAATCCACTGGCAAAATGTGTCTATTTTGTTTGTTATTGATATAATATGTTGTTATGAGAGTGACTTCAAATGTTTATATCCTTCCAAACAAATCTGAATGCTCCTTGTCTCACCTCAATCATGTTTGATTAACAATGTGTGCATATTTTTCATTTTGTAACAACATGGTTATAGAGTGCAGTAATGAAGGACTACAGGATCATAATGGTGAGCTGTTAAACTGTCAAATGTAAAATTTTAATATTCCAGTCATCCACAAGGTGGCAGCAAATATTTTTTACTTCATGACTTGACTTCATGTTGTTTGTAGAGCTGATGGAGATCATGCCACGTGCTACTGTGAATCAGTTATGACAATTGGTTTTCAATATGAAGAATCTGATTTAACAACTTTATAGCCTTAAGTAGCCTAACTGCAGTAATACTTGTCCCTTCTATATTTGCTGGCAGACATCTTTGTGTTCTTAGTAGAGTCTTGAGCATTTGTTACCCCAGAGTTTTATTGCTCATTCCGGGAGCTGAGTCTGCATTGTGACTCAAAACCATGCTGTGAGCAACGCCTGTAAACACACCACCAACACCCTGGGGCGACTGGGGCCACCTTCACTAATTATTACCAGGTCTAACATCACACATGTCTCTGTCGACATGGTAGGACATGCAACTAAAAAATCAAGTCTCAATTGTAAAAATAACTGATGACCCTGCTGTAAAAACAATAGACATCATTTCAAAATTCCTAATGGTTTAAAAAAGATTTGTATTGTTTTAATGGAAACTGCAATTAGTTGCAGACCCTTGTGGGTCTCTACCTTCTATTGGTGGCTTATTAAAACCAATAAATATGTAATATGTAATAAACACTGCAGAGAAAAAATTTTAATGGTCAAAAGTTGATGACTTGTAGGGTTTTATTGGCAGGCTATTTGTAATAGAAAGCATTAGAGTTTTCTATGATGATTCTGTTGTTGTTATTTTTTACAGCAGGGGAGATACGTTTTTCTTTTTTTTAATTAAATAAATGAATAAATAAATAAGTGACCAGTTTGTATAACTTATTGGTATTCCAAAAGGGAACACGGATCCCTGCAGAAAAAAAAAACAGTATATGCTGGTTAGGTATGTTTTGATGCTGATTTAACCTGGTTTACGCAGGTCTGCTGCTTGTTTAAGCTGGTCCTATGCTGGTTTAAGATGGTCCTTTGCTGGTTTATGGTTAAGATGGTTTGCTGGTAGAACCGGCATTAACCAGAAAAACGCCCATCTAGCATAAACTAGCAAAACGTCCAGTTTAAATTAGCATAAATCAGCAAAGGACCAGCATTGACCAGCATAAACCAGCAATGGACCAGCATTAACCAGCAAAACGCCCATCTTAAATTAGCATAAACCAGCAAAGGACCATCTCAGCATCCAAGCATCAAACATACCTAACCAGCAAATGCCATCTGAGGCTAAAACTATTGTACAAAAGTATTGTTATTTTACAACATCTATATCAACTCGAAACGTTCACTGGTGTAGACTAATAACTACATACAACGTATATAAAATACACACTTCCGACAACACAAAACCTGAAAGACATTCGGACTTTTGCTGCGGTGCAATTTTCCTTTGAGATCATAGTATTTTCTCGCAAATCTTCAGACATCAGCAAATATATTTTTAATTTCGCATTACAGGGTTATTATGGACAAAGACAGTAAGTCGTGGTGTGTTGTTCGTGTTTAAAGGGGGCAGGCGGAGAGAGCGTGAATACTGAAGGTGGGTCTGTGGAGCAGACTGCTGCTGATGTCGCTGGTCGACTAACAGCAAATCTTTCTTCGCCATAGAAGTTTGTCAGGAGAATAAAGCGCGCTAACTCGACTTTATTCTGCTTTCAACACATCCTAGAGTGATTAGCTCAAGAGGACAATGGACATGGCTGTACTCCTGTGCGCTCGAGCGCTTTTCTTGGCTCAACGTGAGTAGTCTGATTTACCTGTATCCAAAGACAAAGTTGCTGTTGTTCTGTAAGTTTTGCTGTGGTTCTCTTTACAGTGACAGCTGAATAAAGAACGTCTATTTTATTTAAACAGACTTCTAAAATGCTTGGGCTTAAATGCTCATCAAAGTTTGTTACTATATTTATGGCGTGCCTCTCCTCTCACCTGAGTGTATATCTTTGCATGTCTCTTGAGAGTCATTGTACACATTTGAGAATATTCTCTTGCTGTTTAAACATTTTATAATGTCATGTAATGGTTTTTCAGTCTGTATTTTGCACTGTTGAGACCAAGACCTAAATCCCAAAACCATCTGGCGCAGATAACTTCAAACTCGTGTACAAGACTGATGACTTTGTTTTGAACTAGCCCAAAGAAACCTTTCTCCTCCCAACAATCTCGTCCGCTTGATGGAGGCACTAAAGTTAAGCACATAAAAGAAAAAGGGCTCTAGATATTCTGTGGAATATAAGACAGATGTGGCATTATTTTGTGGTGGTAAGTATGAGATGTTTGTCCAAGATGGCCTTGTTTTTTTCTTCTTGTGTCTGATTCAGTGATGAGTTACCAAAAACTCAATCTCATTTGCTCTTTGTGCTGAATCAAGCACAACAAATGAATCAAGAAATTTCCCCTTGCTTAACACAATTGCATAATTAGAACCCAGGATTGAGAGTGACTCAGGGTGATTCACTTAACTTTATTTAACACAAATATTATTCAAATCTACTCATCTTATATAATATCTTCTAAAAGGTCTGTCTACCGTACTGAAGTAAAATGTTCTATACTTAATATATTTACTTTATTGACACTTAAATTAATTCACTAGCCTCTGGTTTCACAGGCAAGGCTTAAACCTGGTCCTAGACTAAATGTAAATCTGAGAAATATATAGAACGAGAGATGCAGTTTTATAGGCTTACAGTCTCATGTGCAGGTGTAGCTTTGCCCTTAGCATGTTTGTGTGAATATGAGTGTGCATGTGTGAATGAAACACAGTCGTTGCATTTCAAAGTGCTTTCTCAGCAGATTCCAAACCCTTGACCCTCTCCCTCCTCCTCTGCTGCCTCCGCTCTGATGTTTGTGGTTTCTCTGGCTTCTAACACATCCTTATTACTGCCTTTCTAATGCCCTCGGGATTTGCTGTACATTTCTTTTTCTCTCGTTTGACACAAAATCATTATGACATACAACAACCCTCAAAGACCAAAGATCAAAACCCTTGGGAGGGGAAGTATTTAAAGTGCAGTTTAATTACGATGAACTCCTTCTTTATTGTAAAAGTCTCTTAAAAGCATTATATAGACTGCCTTATTAATAAATATATAGAAATTGACCATTTACTTTTTCAGTGGTTAAATTATCTGAATGGAAGTCAAAAAAAACCCCAAAACACTGCTCTGATTTTTCGTGAGATGCTACCGTAGGTGCTTTTCATATGGTTGTGAACTGACAAAAATGTCATGTTCATCCAACAGACTGTCTGTTTGTGTTTTTTTTAAATGTGTAGGTTGTGAGAATAGAAAAAAAAGGAAGCCAACCCGTTGTATATAAATCTTGCATATTTTCAGTATGTACAACAGAAAGCACCAAAAAATTCCCACTTTATGATTAAGGGAGTGGTTGGATTGTCTCAGACTCGGACCCTCTTAATGCAAGAGGATCTGGGACAGTCCAGCCACTCCCTTAGTCATAAAGTTCATAAAACACAAATTGCCATCATTTACTCACCCTCATGTTGTTTCAAACCTCACTGTTTTTAACAGATCAAACATTCTCTCACAAACAAGTGCATTTCAGTTTTTTCTTTTCTTGGTGAACTATCCATTTAAGGTTGATTGGAATTTTAACTTGACAACATTTCAGTAATTCAGAATAATTTGGGCTTAGGTAATATATAATTAAATGTTTATATTCTATGTCTAAAGTTTAGCAGAGATTACAAAGGAGTGTTTTATTAGCCAGGAATGTTTTGATTCTTCTTGCGGACGTATGAAGAGGTGTTTATTTAAGAGGTTTACAGTCTCATACAAACAGCCATGAATAGTCCTTCCAGACATAAGGGCTGCAAAATATTGGTGCTGCTTATTTTCCCAAAACGTTTGCTGTCATAGAAATGTTAAACAAACAGGGAAACCTTTATGGCTGGCCATTACTGCATTTTCTCAATCTCTTTTTCTGTGTTTTTCTTGTAATATACCTATAGCATATACTTCATTTGTTTAATTGCCATCAAACACTCACCCTGTCAGATTAACAGTGCTGCTCAAGTGTTGATTTTTCTGAGCTAACTGGTCGAACAGTTATTTCTGAAAATAATAAATACTAGTTTTTCTGTTTTCTTATTTTACAGTTCTGGCTTCATTCTTCTTCAGCCCTGGTAAGCACAGCACTTGCATCTTAAAACTAAAAAAAGGTAAAGGGTTAGTTCACCCAAAAATGAAAATGACTCACCCTTGTGTCGTTCCAAACACATAAGACCTTTCTTTCATCTTCAGAACACAAATTAAGATATTTTTGATTATAGCCCCCCTGTCCCTCCACAGACAGCAGCACAACTGAAATGATCCCAGGTCCAGAAACGTAGTAAAAACATCAGTAAATCAGTATTTTTGTTTTCTTCATGCAAAAAGTAGCAAAAATGCTCTCCTAGCAAAACTGGAGTTAATCCACTGATGTCCTATGGACTTTTTTTACCAATGTTTTTACCTCGTTTCTGTACCTATGATCATTTCAGTTGTGTTGCTGTCTATGGAGGGTCAGATGGTTCTCTGATATCATCAAAAATATCTTAATTTGTGTTCTATAGATGAACAAAGGTCTTACGGGTTTGGAACGACACAAGAGTAAGTAATTAATGAAAGCATTTTATTTTTGGGTGAACTAATGCTTTAATTAAAAGTGTATTACCCAACAGAATAAATACACAAAAATATACACTACCATTCAAAGGTTTAAGGTCAGTAAGGTTTAAAAGAATTTAGACTAATGCTATTTAGCAAGGACTCAGTAACTTAATCAAAAGTGACAGTAATTACCAGAAGAAATATTTTCGAAAAGAATTGTAATTGAAATATTGTAATTAATTACTTTCCGAAACTGCTATTACTGTATTTTTTATAAAATAAATAGATATTGATGAGCATAGGAGACATAAAAAAAACATTCAGTTAACTTACTGTCCCTGAACTTTGAACTGTAGTGTATCTGGAGCTGCAGGACTGAGAATGCTGTAAATACTAAAACACTAGTTTAATGGCGCCAAGGCATCATATGGTTTGTGATGGAGCACTGCTCCATTTACTTTGGGTAATCACATATGATAGTGCTTTTCAGTGATTAGGCCTAATCTGTGTCCGGGAAACCGGCCCTTTAAGTTTCAGCGCAAGGCCAAAGTGATGGCAGTGGCGTGGTGGTGGCCATGTACAATATCAGTGCCTCCCAGGGATCTCAGGCAGTATTGCAATGTCATAGTCAGCGCATGGTGTGGACCCAAGACCGCTTAAAGGACCGCCAAAGGGTAGTGCACTGGGATTTACTTCGTACTGGCCCAGACCATGCAATGGAACGTGTTATAGACATGTTTTCTGCGGGAGACCAGCGCATCTACAATGGCTACAACCAGGGCCGTATTAACATGCCCAAGACTGCTTTTAAGGATGGCAACTTTTCATTGGTAATCAAAGGTGAGATACTTTTTGGCAGTGCAAGGTAATCTCCTGAACCTCCATAGAATCTCCACACTTCAAAGTATTTAGCAAAGCCCTGATATTGCTTTTTAGATACATTAATACATTTTATCTGGGTTCATACAGATGTCGCAATGAGTGACAAAGGAATATACTCCTGTAACCTGCATCATCATTACTGCCATCTGTATGAGTCGATCAAAGTTCAGCTCAATGTCACCAAATCAGGTTGGTAAATTCACTTCATATTTCAGAGGAGGCTTTCGTCTGGCTTTTCTTGGCATTTAACCTGCACCTTGTTCAGTTTGTGCAAGTTCATGCCAAATAAGGAGCTGGCTGCCGATTAAAGAATGGAAAGAATGTGAAGACCATTTGAAATGAAAATTTTTGATCATTCTACTGACCTAATTTTTAAAACACGTAAACGCTGTTACCATGAAACATTATTTCAAATTTAAAATTGACTTTTATATTTTAATTAGCGCCGCCAAATGATTAATCATGATAAATCGCATCCAAACGTGTTACGTTTATATGTATATGAAATAAATATATTTATGTTGCTGTGGTTTTCTCTCAGCACGTAAGGAGAGGAAGTTTTGGGATGGTCAGAAGGCAGTGTTTGTGGTTCTGGTGGGCACCACGGTGGTTCTCCCCTGTGTTAACCGCCGGCCTATCTGGACAGAAGGCAATAGTCAGGAGGACCAACAACAAGTGGTGCACTGGGACCGTCAACCTCCAGGGGTCCGACACGACCGTGCCGATCGGCTCATCGACTTGTACGCTTCTGGTGAGAGGCGCCACTACGGACCACTGTTCGTTCAGCAAAAGATGAATATTTCTGCCACAGCGTTCTCGCAGGGGGATTTCTCTCTGATCATCTCAGACATCCAGCCTCTGGATCAGGGGCTATACTCCTGTCATCTCCACCATCACTACTGTGGTCTGCATGAGAGACGAATCTTCCAGCTTTCTGTGACACCTCCAATCCCCCAGATCCCTCAGGAACCCACAGATGAACCCCAGTATCTTCCTAATGAAGAACCAAGTAAGAGAAACACCCACAATAACAGTAAAGTATAATACAAGTGGTAACACTTAAGTATAGGGACCAATTATCACTAGTTGCTTATTAGCATGCCTAATATTGATATACTTAATTGGCTGTTTATTAGTACTAATAAAGCACGTCTTCTGCATCATCATATTCTACATCGCTAACCATACCAAAACCTAAACTTAACTACCTTACTACTTAATGAGCAACAAAATAGGAGTTTATTGAGGGAAAAGTTGTAGTTAATGGCTTGTTAATGCTGAGAATTAGACCTTAAAATAAAGTGTGACCAAAAAAAGATATTCATCATGAGAATCAAAAGATCAATTATGAATTCAATTAAGTTAATTAAAGTTAGCTTTTTACTATTCATGTATAGCACTTTCACAGCACATAAGGGTTTTTCAGAATTACCTCAATTTATCACAGAAGAGTTGCTGTTGTCTGGAGTTCTTGTTTGTTGCTTTGGCTTGTTTGCACCACAGATTTTTATTCTGAATGCGATTCTCCGGTTCACGCTGTCAGTGTAAAATGGTTGTCAGCAGAATTGTTGCAGGTTGCGTGTGAATACATGCCAGTGCAGACCACTTGAACAGGTAGAAGTCTTCATCATGAAGGAATGCATTAAATGCTATATTTGCAACTTAGAGCCCCAGGCTAGAAAGTTCTCCTCATATAATCTACCTTTATCTATTTGTTAAAGTTCTTGGTTTTGCTTATATTCACAAGAGACAAAGGCATAGGTTGATTCTTTTCATTGGCTTAGTCTACACTTGTTTTATTGAACAGTTTTGAATTACTCGATTAGCATTTATTAAGCCAAAGGGAAAAAAACAGCACCCTGGGACTACTTTTTATGTCTTCAAAAGTGAATTTGTATTGACTAAATGAAAAATAGATTGGATGTAATCATAGGGCATGAATTCAAACAAACAGTCCTGACCTAAAACAGTCTGAGGTAAGTCTGCAGATCTGGTTACCCTGCTGTCTGGTTTGCCACATTCACATTCATTAAAATGCAGCAGTTCTCCTTTTAAAGCTTATTCTTATTTTGCTTCAGGCATGCTTCCTTTTCTCTCCTTTTTTTTTTACTTGCATTCCACTGCCGTTCTCTCTCCCACTGTCACAGCTCGCTTTCTCAGTTTGAATTCTGCTCTGGTTTGGATCATTTGATAGCCTTATGTTTTTCTTTGAGGTACTGCCAGGGAGACAGGAGGAGAGGAGGATCAGAAAGTGCTTTTTTATTTGCATAAGACAGGGAGGTATAGGCGATGTGAATTGGGAGATAAAAATAAGGAAGAATAAGACAGAGAGGGATTGATGCATATGTTTTAATGATTTTTATTTTTTACAATGACAGAAGAGAAAAGGGGAAAGTCGGGTGGGGATTTGGCAGAAAAACCACTAATAAGAGAATGTGGGAAAGTAATTTTCTCTGGTTTAGCTATACTGAGTCTACTGGACCCTAGACTACACAAACCTCAGTGGAATCTTGGATAATCACAGACTTTGGGCAAGAAAGCAAGAGCTAAACACACTCTGCACTGCTGAATTCATTATTAACAACAAAATATTTCTGTATGGCCTCAATACTTTTGGCATATTTGTATATTATATATACGATATTGGGCATCTGCGGTGACTGCTTTTTATACATTGTGTTGTTTAGTGTGTTTGGTTTTTTTTATGTCAGTTGTTTGTTTTGGCAGTCTTCCTTGAGTTAAAGTGATATTTCTCTTTTCCTTCACATCACCTTCATGTCTTTTCAAACCCATAGACTTTATTTCTTATGTGGAACACATCAAGGAAGCTTTAAAAGAGTGTAAAAGCACATTTGAATATCGTAAAAAATAGTCCATACAACCTCATCACTATATATTCCATGTTTAAGCCTTATGACAAGTCTGTGTTTAAAACAAACCAAAATAGAAGTCATTAAGTACTGAAAAACGTTATGCTCACATGTTTGTAAGATGAGTACCTGTGACTGATCAGCTAATTATTGTTTTGAGTCATTTTATTGAATATTTTTGATGACATCAGAAAGCCATTCGACCCTTCATAGACAGCAATACAACTGAAATGATCCCAAATCTAGAAACGTACTAAAAAAAAAAAGTATTCTCGTAGCGCGGCAAAACTGAAGTTGAGCCACTGATGCCACATGGACTGTTTTACCAATGTTTTTACTACGTTTCTGGATCATTTTAGTTGTATTGCTGTCTATGGAGGGTTGGATGGTTCTCATCCAAACATCTCATCAAAAATATCTTAATTTGTGTTCCTAAGATAAACGAAGGTCTTACGAGTTCGGAACGACACGAGGGTGAGTAATTAATGACAGAATTTTCATTTTTGTGTGAACTAACCCTTTAAGTTCAAATGACCTAGTTACAGTGCCGAATGACTCAGAAGCAGAAGCAGTAAAAGAATACGTGGTATTTCGATGACCAAATGTTATTTTATGGGTAAACTGTTCCTTTAAAGCATCAATTTTCCTCAGCACCCCTGTTATATTGTTACATTGTACACTTTGCAGACTCTTTAGAAATGTCATACAAATTGGCAGTCTATCCATCTTCCAAGCTTTTACTTGTTCTCTCTTAACTACTTATCTCTTTGTGGTTTGACTATTTATCTGCCAGTTTTTTTCCTTTCTTGTTTTCTTTCATGATTTTTGTCTCCTCCCTTGTGCGTTCTATTTCCCTACTTCTGTTTCTTTAATTTTCTGTTGACCTTTAGTGCCCATGTCGCTCTTTTCCTAATTTCTTATACTGCATAGTTTTCTCTCTTTTTTACCCTCCGTCTCCGTCCTTTCTGGAGTGTTTTTGGACAGCGTCTTGTTTATCTGCAGGAAAAGGGAAGTTTGCTTCATCTGTAAAGCATCTGGCCAGCTGTAGCTAGAGCTCAACATAAAACCATAAGGAGGCGACTGTTGTGGATTTAGGTCAGCCCACCCTCAACATCCCCTCATTCCCCCTTTAACCTTCCCTCAACCCTTTCTTAAGCCGTGCAAAATGTGTCAGTCCTTTCCTCTGTCTTCCTCTGTTTAAGCATGAAGAAAAAGACAACTGTCTGGATCCTAGACAACCATTACATAAAATCACTTCCTTTTAGGATTTTTCGTAATTCTGTTTATCCTCTATAGTTCAGCCGTTTTAGACCAGGTGGTTCTAATCATGTGAATCACTCACTTTTAGCTTTCCCGGGATCTGGCATTTCAATAACTCTTCAAAATTCGCAAGGTTTGAGCATATTGATTTTCCCCTATGGTCTTAGAAGCAGGACAGTCCAAGACAAGTCCCCATGGAAGCCCTGTTCTGGATTGTTTGGCCTATAAATGTTCAGCTTTCATCTTGAGCCCAAACTCACTAAACACTATTCTGGAATACATACTGTTCATGAATAAGCAGAAAATAAACACTGCTTCTTTAAATCTAGAAATCTTGTTTGCTTTTAAAAAAATATCTGTAATGTGAACATGCAAGGGAAGTCTGAAGTTAAGCAAAACACATCTTTGCATAATTACCATAAATAACTGTAAGAGAAATACTTGTGTGTTGTGGTTTACATAAATTGAAAGACCCAGAAATGGATGTGTTTTGAAATTATGTAATTGCCATTTCAGTAAAATGCGTTTTAATAAAGGCAGAACAGTACAATGTTGTGACAGAACACACTATGCTGTTCTTGACTGCTAGTAACCAGCCATATCCGGCTTTTTTTACGAGGGTAGAAGATCCTTCAGCTGTTCCTGATTACAGTAATCTACCCTACGATATTAGCTTGTGTTCCCCTCAGTGCTCTGGGTTCAGACATACACAATAAGAGGTTAAGACTGAAATTATAGACCAGAAACTGTTTTTCACAGGTAACAATTACTTAATGACTGTTTTAAAACAGTAGTTGGCAGAATTAGTTTGTTTTTTTACAGAGAGTGGGTGATAAAAAAAATTGCATTACAACAATTTGTAGTGACCAGTAAGAAATATTACTTTTTATTTTAGTAATTAATTACATTTTACTTTGTATATATTTCCATGCAAAATTCAATCTTTTTTTGTGAGAAGCCTCTAAAAAGCTTTAAAAAACAATAATAACAACTTCATAGTAATATAATCTTAAGAAGCAATAATCTCTTTCTGATTTTCACCATAGTAAAAAAAATATATATATTTAAGTATAGTTCAAATCTAGCAACATATTTATTGGTGTAAGTTTATATTTCAACTTTATTTGTGCACATTTCTTAATATTAATTCTAAAATTAGTTTAATATTACTATTGGTTGACGATTGACTAAACTTTGAATAATTGTTGGTTTTTAAGTGCAATATATTTTAAGTGTACTTGCAATAGTTCCACTTTAGCACAAACAAATATGTACTTCAGTATATATTGCACCTCAGCACTATTTGTTTGCACTGCTTTCAGTACAAAATTTGTTGTTCCAATTTATTAGACTTTAAGTGTACCAGTTTAGTATACTAAAAGTACAGTTACAGGTATTTATATGAAGTACATTAACACACAAATGTATTTGTAGCATACTAAGCACACCGTAAGACACCGTGAAATTTGGAATCAACATATTTTTCCTTTAAAATGATACATTTTCTCGGATTAAACTTTTGATCTGTCATCTATGTTCTATTACAAATAAAATATTGACATTTGCCATCTCCACAATTGCATTCAGTTTTTATTCACAATTTGTTTAGTGTCCCAACTTTTTTGGAATCCGGTTTGTATATTTGAAATACATTGTAATATATTTATTTTCCACTAGGGCAGCCATGGCTCTTTTGTAAGGTCCAAACTAGTCTCTGAGTGATTTTCCACATCTCATAATACTTCTTTTCTAGGAACTATGATATCATGCAGTATTTTGTCAGGTACTGTCATCATTTTAGTCGGAGTGTCTTTATTATGTCTGTATCATAGACGAAAGGTGCAAGTTTGGTTGATTTATTTAATTTATTCAATTTTCCTGTGGAAGCAAAATGACAAAGTCACTCAGTAAAATAAACCACACAGCACCTCCTCATTCCCCCCATCTTCCCTCTGTTTTCCACCACTCATCTTATTTAAATCCATGTTTTCCTGCCAGGAAAAGAAAAACGTGGATCTCATTCTAGCTGAAAAACACGTGGCAGTTTCCGGCACTTCTCACAGAATTCAAAGTACAATTAAAATAAACAAGTGCATAAACTGTGCTGCTTAAAACATTTACATTTGCAAGTCTGATGTTTCCGTGCAAAGCTGCTCAGAATGCATTCAAGGTATACATTTATCAATGTGTGTGTTTTCTGAAAGTCAATCCCACGACCTTGGTGTTGCCAACACATTGTTTTGAACTCCAGCTCCAACATCTGTTTAGTCCTAATGCCAGATCTCTCCGTACTGCTTCTACAGTTGACATTAGCTGAGGCTCAAGGCCCTTACATGTTCATTCATATTTTGTTGAAATATACTTTTGTTAGGTTCAGTTGCTTAGTGTTTGGTGCAATACTCTTTATTTTTTATTTATGCAGTATTTATTTTATATCATACTAATGTAAAGCAGAATAAATAGATCAGGAGTATATATGATATTGCTCTCATTTCTCAGGGGGCATGAAATCAGATTATGATTAAATCTGTAACATCTCTCCTTAAGGAGTGCTGAAGTGTGCATTTACACAGCACATAGCACAGGGCCCTCTGGTGGTTACCAAAAATGACAAAAAAAACAAAAAAAAAATCTAATTCAAGGTCAATCTCCTCAATACATATACTTGATCATCTTTTCTTTTAGACACCAGTATGGTGGAAGTGCCGCCACATGTAATCAATGTCATCTTGCCAGAGCAAAGGCATCACTTCCTGCAGCCTCTGGGCTACATCCTGGCGACTCTCATCTTACTGGCTATCATTGTGTTGGCTGTCGTTTTCCTCACACATCACCGGAAAAGACAAGGTTTTCTGTCCTTTCATTGGTCCTTTCTACTTGTTTTTGCAATTTATTGCTTTTAAATGTCATGTAGTTATATATTGGAGGCGTCTAAACTTGCATATATAATGCAAATCTCTTTATTGCAGTTCAGAAGTGTCTTTTAGCCACATAATTATGTTTAACATTTAGGCAGTATATGATATTTGCATGCTCAAATTTGATGTACTCTGTACTTGATTTAATACTTGCATTTTTTGAAACAAAGGCCAGGATTTTGATCCACGGAAAGTTGAAATTCCACCTCTGCCGGCGGTGACGTATGTGTGAGTAAACCTTCTGATGTTATAAACGCCATCTCGCGACATTAGTTATGCATAAAGCTTCAACTGTCACTGTGTATTATATATTGTAGGGGCCACACGTCATGTGTTAAGAAAGAATGTGAGCGAAGCATCCCAGAGGTGAAGTCAAGCAACCAAGAGGAGACGAAGTTGGGTGAGTTTACCTCATATTTCCTTTTAAAATCCAACACCTGTGAAATACAAATGTATTTCTGTTCGTCTCCGCAGACTACAAGAACAATCTTCTGAAGGAAGCTGAAATGTCCAAACTTTGCTCCCAAAAATCTATTGACCTGGACAGAGGTAGCATCATTGGTTGTGATTGTTTTTTGCCATTTTCCGAGTCTGAGAGAGGTTTAAAAATCTAACATGCAGCTCACTTTAACGATAAAAACGCGGGAAAGTAGACATACCAGACCAGTTGTCGGATGTAGATAGTTATCAAATTGCATTCAATTGCACTAAATTGCTTTAAATTTCAAAGCAAAGACTTCAGAAAAGAATCTGTTTCTTTTTAATTCTCTGTTCATCAAATAATCTTGAAAACAAATGATTGTGGTTTCCACAAAAATATTGAACAGCACTGTGGCAGTAAGAAATGTTTTTAACACAACAAATCAGCATATTATAATGATTTCAGGATCATGTGAAACTGGAATTACTGTATTTTAATATACAGGGTGGGCCATTTATATGGATACACCTTAATTAAATGGGAATGGTTGGTGATATTAACTTCCTGTTTGTGGCACATTAGTATATGTGAGGGGGGACACTTTTCAAGATGGGTGGTCACCATGGTGGCCATTTTATTATTTTTTTATTAAGGTGTATCCACATAAATGGCCCACCCTGTACTTTTCAAAAAATGTAATTCAGCCTTGATGATGAGATTTTTTTTTTTTCAAAACTAAAAACTTGCTCTGAAGTTTCCCAAATTCACAAAATATCTCAAATTTTTTTTTCTCTGCAGAAATGGGGAAGCCATCTTGGAAATAAGAAGCACCTTGCCACTGGCTGGTCCAGGGGCATATTTGGAAACGGACAAAGAATGAAATGCGGAGAGGTGACAATATGGCAAGGAAATAAGTGAAAAAGAGAGAAGGACAGAGTTTTGTTGTTGTTATTGTTTTTACTCCTGACTCAAGATCCTTCATTTTTTGGCTCTTATGAAGCTTGCAGGAAGCACCAGAGTCTCACCAGCAGTATTTTGGACAAATGATTATAATGGCTAATGGCAATAAAACATTTCACAGCACTTATACGACAAGCAAAAAGCTTAAAAATGCAAGAGTCTGCATTTTTTAAATGAATTTTTGCCCAGTGCTGCCTCGCGCTTTATGAGAGGGAATAAAACACACCCAGAATTCTGTGTCCTAAGTGTCAGAATGTTTGTACTGGTGTGAGGTACATGCTATGTAAGGATGAGCCCTAGCCGAGGCTGTGTGACGCGAACAGTTAGCATATGAGGAAGAACCCTCGGTAACACTTTCTATGAAGCCTGTATTTATAATACATAATAAGGCTATTCTTACAGCATTATAATGAATCATGTGTATCATGAATATTAATGAGAATAGTTTTTGTTATAATATTTAGAAAATATAAATAAATATTACTACTACTGTTAGAAAGCGTTAATGTTTACTTATTTGTGGTTATAGCTTTTAAGAGTATGATAATTTATAGCACACAATGAACACAATTCATCCACTTAAGTTACAATGTCTCGTAGTTATAATGCATTATAAGTCTCATATCTTGCCATTGTACTTATGTTACTTTTCTTAAAGCGGATAAATAATAATAACAATACAATATTTTTCTTAAACAGCCATAAGATCAAATATTAGATCACATGAAGCTGTGATATGACACATTTGTTTTGAAGATTTTTATATATATCTATCAGTTTGATTCTTTTGATGGTACCCTTCAGACAGCTGTTGATAAGTAACTCTGCAACTACATGTCAATTAGTCTTCATTAGAGTATTGGTAGTGTGTCAGCTAAATTATATGCTAACACTTTATTTTGATGGTTTCTCAGCAGACGTACTGAGTATACGTGAGTATAGGATACTTGGCTAGTATGTGAACATTCTGCCTACTCTACCTTAGTCTACTAATACTCTTAGGTTTATATAATAAACATTGAGTTGAAAGTATTAGCTAGCTCACAATTAGCCTCACAGGAAACACTCAAATAACACTCAGCATCTAACTCACAAGATGTTGTAATGTACTGTGCAGATCTTAAATAAACAAAGTCAATATATAATATAGTCCATTATAAATTAAGTACGTTTAATATGGTGTTCATTATGTGTAAATAATCATACTCTTTTAGTAGTTATAATCACAAATATGTAAATATTATAATATAATAATTGCAAATGTATTATAATAATAATTGTTCTGATTATTCGTGAGATGTTATATCACATAAGGTTTGGTATAATGCATTATGCATTCATTATAATGGGTTAAGAATACCCTCATAATGTATGATAAATATGGGCTTCATAGAAAGTCTTACTGAACCGTCTTAATCTTTGTGGAATAAAATAACTTTGATGGTACAGTTTTAGGTGATTTTAAAATGAAAAATCCATAGCTGTTTGGCCACAAATATTGCAGAAGCTACTGCTACATCACAAAATGCTTTATTCATAATCATTTTTTTTATCTTCTTAATAGATTTAAGTTGTGTTTTTTAAAAAATGTACAATTCATAAGCATTTTAAGTGTTATATGAATAACGAGATTATTAAAAGTTCCATTTTAATAATCATACTAGGTCAAGTATATTTCGCTTATGTTGTTGATCTGTCTGTGTGGTTGTGTAAGATCATAATTTAGCCCAGATTGAATCTTGGTATTTTCTATGCTGGTTTTATGTAAACATGGAGATGAAAGTGTGCATTATAACTGTTTTTTTTAACACAGAGTCAGTTTAGTCAAAATATTTCAGCATATTAAGTCATAATATTCTATACCCATTTAGATCAGTATCTTTTTCTCGTTTTGATATTCTATTCCCATAAGTGCGTTGGCACAAAAAGCTACAATTCTTTTAATGTGTGCATTTTTTTCTGTCACAATCTAATGAATGCTATCCTCTAGAAATATTGTCTTTTTATGTTATTGTTTGCATATTTTCATGTTTACTTTCTCATGTTGCAAACCTTACTAACCGCATTTGTCAGTTTATTTGAATATTCTAGTATTCCAGTTATGTATTGATCCATACTTGCAGCTTTGAAGCCATTTGCAGCAAAGCGTGTAAAACTGATTCAAATGCATCCAGGTACGTGTTAAACATGAAAATAATTACATTTTAGTAGTCAGGCATGACTGATGCAAATATTTCTTTTCTAGCTCGCTCAAATCAGTGTTATTCAATGTGTACTGCTTCATCTAACAGTTTATTATGGTGAAGCTGAAGCAGTGCTTTTAAACATTATGATAATTAAATGACACTCTGCCACCCTTTTGATTTCCTCTAAATAAGAGTGTTAATATCATTGATTGAGCTTGCAAGAGGAATTTCCTGGGTAGACCACAATGCTTTTGGTACATGATGGCACATAATGGATCATCCTGAAGAAGTTTTATTATTGATGATTTCATTTTCCATGTTCTCTCATTCAAAGCGGAATGAAATAAACACATTTTAACCTCTGTATTATCTTTTGCAGGATGTAGGTAGTATTTTTTCTGTTCTTCACAAATAGGCTGATGTTCCAGTCGTGTAGAAGATTTATTACACTCAAACTAAAATCCAGCACCTTTGTACACTTTTGTACACAGCCATTTGCTCTTTCAGGACCACAATTAAAAGCATAAAAATAAAATATTGAAATTAGTCAACAGCAAATTAGGAATGTCTGATGAATTGCAATGAGATTGCAGATGACTTGTGCTGCCAAAACAGGGCTAGGGGTTTTACATTACATTGTTTTTAGATTATAATGCCAGCTGGTTGAAATGAGCACTGGAAAATTATTTGTTGGGAACACATATTTTGACTCGTAAGTAGCACAGGTATATTTGTAGCAATAGCCAACAATGCCTTGTTATTTATTAATATAATTGTAATTATATTTTTATGCCCAAACCCATTAGAATATTAAGTAAAAGTCATGTTTCATGAAGATATTTTGTAAATTTACTATTGTTAAATATATAAAAATAGTAATATACAATGCTAAGAACTTAATCTGGAACAACCTTAAAGGTGATTTTAGATTTTTGCACCCTCAGATTCCAGATTTTCAAATAGTTGTATATTGTCCTTGCCTGACAAGCAATACATCAGTGGAAAGCTTTTTTATTCAGCTTTCAGATGATGTATAAATGTATAAACTTTTTTGTAGTTACGTTTAGGTATGAGGTAGGGTTAAGGGATGTAGAAGGCATTAATATGTGCTTCGTAAATACTAATTAACAGCCAAGAGCCGACTCGAATCCAGACTTAAAAGAAGAGTGCGCGGCTTCTGTCTCCCACGCGGTGGCAGCACTGCGCAGAGGAACGGCTCGGATATTCCAGGCTGATTCTCTCAAGGATGTGAACCTTTCCTTCCTGTTTCGGTAACACAGGCAGCAAAACCTCCGCATAGTGGGCTGCAATAGACATCTATCAGGCCTCCATAATGGCTGTGTTCTTAGCCTTAGCGTTACAAAGTCGCTTAAGTCGTAGCTTCAGTCGCGCCAAATGCGTGATTGTATTCATTTAGCATCCATTATTTTAGACATTTTATTTATTGTCGCTGCACGTCTGTATAGACAGCATCAGGAACACGCGCTGTTCTCCGGCAATTGTTCCCACCATATTCTCATGGCAGAGACTAAAATCATTTACCACATAGACGAGGAGGAAACTCCTTATTTGGTGAAACTGTCAGTAGCTCCAGAGAAGGTAACTTTGGCAGATTTCAAAAATGTCCTCAGCAACCGACCGGTCAACAGCTACAAATTCTTCTTTAAATCTATGGATCAAGATTTTGGGTAAGTCAAATGATGGGAATTGTCATTGTATTCCTTCGTTCGTTGTGTTCGGTCCAGGCTGCGCGTGAAGCTGTCATCATTCACTGGCACCTGCCTGTCATCGGTGATGATGACTGTATCATCTCCTCCTTTGTGGGATCAGCATCACAATACAGTTATGCTCCTATAGCTGCTGTGTATGCCCTAGCACAACACGCTGTACATCCTTTTTTTGATTTGCATTTTGAACAACTGGTTTGTTTGCATGGTTTGACCTTTAGCAAGAGGAGTGAGAACACAAGCAGCATTAACAGACACTTGGCAGTAACAGACTAAAACGACATGCATCTTTGTCGGATTCCTGATTTTTTGTCATCTTCTGAAATCTTGTTTTACAATCTTGCTAAATATAAAAAACGCCATAGATGGTTTGCTGGTCTCCAGGCTTAGACTGGCTAGTCAGTTTAGTCTTATTTATTGTTGGTCAGCGTGGACATTTGTGATGTTATGCTGGTCATTTGTTATGAGTATTTCATATGTTACGAGTCCACTCTAATCTTGACAGAACTGATTTAACGTTCTCTAACCAGACAATCAAATACCATGCTTCTAGGAATATAAGGGTTTTCAGGTGAACATGGTACCATATCTGCTGAGATTGTCCTCGCACAACCATTTACAGAGAGTGATCAGAAAAAGGGAAAATATCCAGTAAGCGGCATATCTGTAGGTCTTTGTAAATGCCTTGTTGATTTTATCGAGAATAATAAGAAACGTTCCAGGTGACTGAAATACGAGAGTAACTCAAATTACCATCCGTTACAACCAAGACATGCGGAAGAGCATCTCTGAACATTGCATTGCTTTGAAGAAGATGGGCTACAGAAGAAGAAGACCATACTGGGTGCCATACTGCTCCTAAATATGGTAACGGTTCGCACAGGCTTGACAGACTCCAGGAAAATTGATCCAAACACCAGGATAATAGTCCAGAGCCTGCTCTACTGCAACATTCAGATAAAAACATGACAGAAACAAAATGAAAGCATGCATCAACAGTTCAAGCTACTGGTGTGGGGCATATTTTCTTGGCACACTTTGACCAAATTGAGCATTATTTAAATGTCACAGTATTACTTGAGTATGTCCATCAGTTTATGACCACAGTTTATCCGTCATGTGATGTGAAAATATTGTAACGGGTGCTTGTTTTAAATGTACACACTGAGATAATGCTGTACTGGAATATTCTTATATGCAAAGCAAAATTAATTGCTTTTAAGCAAATTTCAGCTCATATTTTATACTTATGTCTTTATATACTGTAGGATAGTGTAGGGCAGTGTTTTTTAATATGATACTGCAGTTCCAGTCAGAATTTCTTTGATTTAAGCCACATCAGACCAGTATATTTGGGTATTGTTAAGGATTGTTTGCAAAGGTTGTTGCCTCAGGCTGTTTGTACCAGAAGCCACCATTAGATCCTTTTCGAAAGGTCGTTAGCTTGCAAACTGTTTTGTAAGTGCTTGATTATTACTCATTATGTCTTCACTCGCAGCTGGCATGAAACACGGTTTAATTATTGTTTTCTTTTTGCTATAATGACTGCTTTTATTACTAATTGTCAATATCTTAATCTTGTGTTATTATGGCAGTGGTATCTCAGATCTGAAATTGTGTTTTTATGTGAAATGCCATAAATCTGTTGCATTTGATCGTGTTTCATAATAAAACTCATCTATTTATCCTTTTCTAAAACATACAGAGTCGTAGACATCTCATTTAAATTGAAATCATCATAGAGATACATTTTTCTCAATGAGCCTGTAGAAAAAAATATTTTGTGAATTCTGAATGTGAACTTTTGGGGGAACTATCCCTTTAATGTTTTTAACTGACTCACTATGGCATCATACAAATGAATTTCTAGACTATTTAACAAGTCATTAGTCATCTTACTGTCTAACTTAAGTTTAAGCTTCTCGCTGTTTACATTGAATTTACTTTGTATTGTTAGATACTCTAAATTGGCTAGCACAAAACTTTCTCTTGAAATACCAATTTCCATTGCAAAGTGCAGATTAGCAGAACAGACAACAACATGCTCACTGAACCTTTTCATTTGCATTTATTCAAATGCATGATTTCTTTTCTCAGGAAAACACTCTTCCTTCTGTCTGGTGCATGAGTTGTACCTGTAAGGGTCACAGGTGAATTAGGCCTAGTCTTGTTTATTCAGAACCTTTTTTATGTACTTATGCTTTTGTTGAGTGTTAGCTTATGTGATGGTGTCAACTATCACATGTTGAGTTCTGGAGCAAAAAAAACTCGGTGTCAACTCAAAAGGAAGAGCTCTAAACATTTGAAAGAAATACATAATTGGAGTAGAAAGCCAAAATATTATAGGCCATCTTCAGCTGAGATTTGGAGCCAAAATTTACCTACTCATCTCATGATGTATTAATACACAAAAACTGGTCATTTGTCACAGGACAAATCATTGTGATGGTGAGTGACACTGTGTCCTGTCTTCATAGTGCAGAACAGCATGATTTGTTATTGTTGCTCTGTTTTTTTAAGCTCATAGCATAAGGTAACTATATCACTGAATGTTTCCCTCATTTAAAAAAGATTTTGTGAAAATGTTGTCATCTTTACAGTGTAGCTTAAAGTTTTCCATTCAAACGCTTGCTATGACATCATTCAAATGAATCTCAATACAAGTTTTACATCATATCAGTTCTGTAAACAATTGTCTGTCTCATCATGGAGATGTTTGGGCTTCTTAGCTTCCTGCTACTTGTGCTGCATACTTCTGCCGATGGACCCGCGCCAGGATTAATAAAGCAAATCATCCGTGTGGATGTGAAAATGTCATGGTGTTCAGCAAGGCACTATTGCCTGTTTAATTCTGGACAACAATATATAGCCTCAGATAAGAATGATGTGAAGAATTTCAGCAGTTCTGATAACCAGCTCTCTTGGGTGGGACTATATAGTTTTTATACATCTTGGTACTGGATGGATGCGATTACTCCCACTTATTTGAAATGGTATGGAGAATGTGCCTCATTGAGCAAGCTTGGATATTTGTATGCCCAGACATGTGATGATAAACTGTTCTTTGTGTGTAAGAAAGTTTCTGGAGACTGTGTCTTAATCAGAGAAAACAAAACTTGGCAAGAGGCAAAACAACATTGTGAAACAGATCACGCTGGTCTTGCAATTATACATAATTTGAAGGACAACTACTATACCCATTCTCTGCTAGATAAAAGTTTGGCCTGGATTGGTCTGGCGACAGTTAAAGTTTCTCCTTTTAAAGAGACATAGCGATGGGTGAACAATCAGACTGTTGCGTTCTCCATGTGGAGCAATCGTTTGTTTTGTGCTGTGATTGATTGGAGAGGATTCTGGCATGACCATGCTTGTTTTGAGGAACATCCTTTTATCTGCTTCAGAAAAGTTAACGGCATCCTTGAATTCTCCCTGGTCAATGAAAATAAAACCTAGAATGAAGCTCAGTCTCACTGCAAGCTGTTGAACATAAACCTTGTGATGGTGAAAACGGAATCTGAATTGAGTCTGTTTATTGCTGTTTATTGAGTCTGTTTTAGTGGTTTATATATTTGGTATATGCCACTCTTTTGCGGATAATCTTTACTTTTGAATGGGGTTGTATAATGACCCTTGGTTTTGGTTTGATAGTAGAATAAATATCCAAAATTGGAACAGAATGCAGCCTGATAATGAATCAAATTCAAAAATGAATCCTTATCACCTGTCAGGCCAGCGTGTGGAGCTTTAAAGGATGGTGAGATGTTTGATGAGTCCTGTGTTGATCCACTCCCCTTCTTTTGTATGGCCACAGTGCGTTCTATGATTCTGGTGTCACAACCCAAATCATGGATGGAGGCTTTGCAACACTGTGTGGACTTCGCTAGTCTGTCAACAGCTATAGAGCAGCAGGTGGCTGAGAGTAAAATAAAAGACGCCCAGAGTAATTATGTGTGGATTGGGCTGAACTTTATGGCAGGTGGTTGGATCTGGGTTTATGGGGATAATATGCAGTATAATAACTGGGTGACTGGTGTAAACCTACAGTGTCCAGTTGCTCTTCGCTGTGGAGCACTCACTGTAGCAAAGTTACATTTTCAAAGAAGTCATTGTAATATGCAAGACTGTATTCAAGCACTCTATAAAATACCATGCAAATGGATCTCGAGATTAGTTTGACATTATATCAGTTCTTGTAACAGAGATGTTTGGGCTATGTAGCATCAGTTGAGAATGATGTGAAGAATCTCAGCACTTCTGCCAAACATCTCTCTTGGGCCACACTTATCAGTGTATTTTCATCATTAAAGTGGGTGGATGAGACCAAAACCAGTTATTTCAACTTCTATGGGGAATATGCTTTAATAAATGGTATACCACAATGAACTATTCAATGAACTATTCTTTGTGTATAAGAAAGTTTGTGGAGATCGGCTCTTAATAAAAGAAAATAAAACTTGGCAAGAGGCAAATAAAAAATGAAACAGATCACACTGGTCTGGAAATTGACACCAATATCCGTGCTGTTCTAGATTGCAGTGTGGCCTGCACTATTGTGTCTAGAGGTCTTTTTTAATGATAGCTGGAGATGTGTTCACAACAAACCTGTCATGTACTCCTGCTTGTTTGCACGGTGACTGATTAAAGTGAAGAGAGACTGAATTCATCGTTCTGCTACTGTACATTGACATTTAAATTCCTGTGTGTCTCTTTATTTTCCAATGGATATCTGACAGATTTCAGATCAGGGAGAATTACTGTTTATCACAAGGCTTTGTTTTCTCATGAGACGAGCTGAATTTCCATTGCAAAGTAAAGATTAGCTGCACAGACACTGAACATCCTCACTGATGCTTTTCATTTAAATACATGCTTTCTTTTTAAAAAAAAAAACACTGTCAGATACAAATGCGTTAGTTGGTAAAGGCTGAGAAGTAACTAATTTCTGTTATGCAGTACCTTTTCAACTTTGTAACCTCTGTTAAGTGTTAGCTTTTAGTGGTAGGTTGTATAGTGTTGCAACATGGAATTCTGGGGAAATAAAGAAATTGTATGCATCCTACATAATCTTCTAAAACACTAAATGCCATGAATATCTGTTGAGTAATTTATAGAGTGAAGTCAAAATTGTGATTTTTACACAGAGGTAGGTCTATTAGTAAAACCTGTTTACTTTTCAGTCCTCGTTGCATTTATTTTCCAGTGGTGACATTTCAAAAAAATAGAGATTTGTTGAATGTAGATATCTCTGTGTCCTTTTAGATTCTGGTTCTTAAATGACTTGTGTCTTCTTTTTCAAGCCTTACTTGGTTAAATCCCCGAGATATGGTATTCTCAATTTGGCTTTATGTGCACATTTTAGAATAATACTCTTTTCCTTCAGTTGAAAATCAATTTTTGAGGCAAAGTTATGCACTAAAAAAATAAGTGTAATTTTAACAGTAAATTCCTGTACTATATACAGGGAAAATGTAAATCCCGAATTAAATGTAAAATGAATTTTTGTTTTACAGTAAAAGGTTGTTAATTGTACAGTTTTTTAGAAGCAATCATAACAAATCAATGTAAAAGTGTTACAGATAAAAACTGTAAACGGAAATTCCCAGAATTCTCTGTGTGAAAGTTGCTTAAATAATCTTTTTCTAATAGTTTTTGTTATCATTAATGTACATTTGGGCTTTATTTGACATCTTCTGTTCTTTAATGAATGTTTAGTGTCATGTATTGTAATTACATGTGTCCATCTGTTTGTCTGTATGATTGTGTGCCATTATATAATGATCTTGTTATTAGGCAAGGTAGATGATCTTGGTCTTCCTGTGATGCATTTTTTTTACAATGAGTTATTAGTTATTATTTTTATTGACAACAGTTAAAACAACAGTAACAATAGCAACAATACTAGCTAACTAAAACTTTAACTGACGCTCATATGCCAACCACACTGGAGCTTGGTATTCAAAAACAGTATGACGTCATGCAAATAAATCTCAAGACTAGTTAACATGGCACGTTCTTCAAATAGTTGCTGTCTGTCTCACAATGAATACATTCGGGCTTCTTAGTTACCTGCTACTGGTTCTTTGTACATCTACTGATGGACTTGTACCAGGATTAGTGAATGAAATCATCCATGTGGAGGAGACAATGTCGTGGTTAAATGCAAAGGCATATTGCCTAGAACATTTTGGACGACCCTTTGGAGCAACAGATAAGAATGAACTAATGATTCTAAGCAGTTCTTCCAGCCAGCTGTCTTGGGTGGGACTGTTTAGACAATATGCTCTTTGGTACTGGGTGGATGAGACCATGTCCAATTATTTCAACTGGTTTGGAAAGTGTGCCTCATTGAACAGGGCTGGATATTGGTATAACACAACATGTGACAATAAGCTATTCTTTCTGTGTAAGAAAGTTTCTGGAGACTGGGTCTTAATCAGAGAAAACAAAACTTGGATTGAGGCAAAACAATATTGTGAAACGTATCACGCTGGTTTTGCGATTATAGCTAATGAAGAGGAGAACAACATTATCCGTGTTTTGATAGATACTGGTTTTGCCTGGATTGGTTTAGCTACAGTTCAACAAAAATCTGTTTTGGAAGAGACATGGAGATTGGTTGGAGTCAATGCACCTGTCACGTTCTCCAAGTGGTTTAGCCGTTTGTTTTGTGCAGTGATGGATTGGAGAGGATTCTGGTATGACCGTGTTTGCTCTGAGAATCACCCATTTATTTGCTTCAGAAACGTTAACAACATTCTGCAATTCTTCCTGGTCAATGAAAATAAAACCTGGAAAGACGCTCAGTCTCACTGCAAGCTGCTAAACATGGACCTAGTGATGATGAAAACAGAAAATGAATTAATTGAGTTATTGGTATATATCCGTGCCATACACAGCTCTTTTGTGGATGATTTTTACGTTTGGATTGGTTTGTACAATAACCCTTGGTATTGGGTTAATAGCCTATTAAAGATTCAATTTTGGAATAAACTGCAACCTGATAATGTAGATTTCAAGAACAGAACTATTTCAACAAACAGGCCAGCGTGTGGAGCTTTAAAGGATGGTGAGATGTTTGATGAGTCCTGTGTTGATCCACTCCCCTTCTTTTGTATGGCCACAGTGCGTTCTATGATCCTGGTGTCACAACCCAAATCATGGATGGAGGCTTTGCAACACTGTAGAGACAGATATGTGGACTTCGCTAGTCTGTCAACAGCTATAGAGCAGCAGGTGGCTGAGAATAAAATAAAAGACGCCCAGAGTAATTATGTGTGGATTGGGCTGAAATTTCTGGCAGGTGGTTGGTTCTGGGTTTATGGGGATAAAATACAGTATAGTAACTGGGTGACTGGTGTAAACCTACAGTGTCCAGTTGCTCTTCGCTGTGGAGCACTCACTGTAGCAAATGGGAAGTGGGAACCAAGACCGTGTGAGGAGAGACTGGAATTTCTCTGTTTCCAGACTTAGAGTGAAAGAGAGACAAAAAAAAATCAAATATTTATTAGTCTATTATAATGCTTGCTATAGAAAATATATTAGAAATGCATTCTGTTTTTGCTAATGGAGAATGATGGAGTAACTTCAAAGTAGTTCAAAACATTTAAAAAAATATTTTGAAGATTCTGAAATGAAAATACAAATATTTCATTTTTTGTTAACTGGTTGTAACTGTTCTTGCAAGTAATCTTCTGCATGTGTAAAATGTTCATGTGTAGACCGCACAGAGTTCCTGCAATAATGGAATCCTTTTTGTTTACTTGTGTATTGTACTATTGTTTGGCTATGTCTAGTTCAAGTCAGTTCTTTTCATAAATCAGTCTTAATGATTTTTTACTGAATCTGTATGAATGGTGTTGTCCCAAGAAACAGGCAAGAATGAATAGGCTGGCTAAGATGATTTCTGATCTTCCGACAACAAAGCACTTGAATACAAAAATACTTAGAAGTGGGAAACAGGAACTAGTAAAGTTTAAATGCAGTTCTGTGTTCAGTACATATGCATCAAATTGTTGTAAATATACACGACTGGAATGGCAGGAGAAAGCAATGTTGGTGTTCTAAGAAAAATAAATATAACTTTACAGTACTTCTGCTTTATTTGTCTCATTTGTCAGTGGGGAAGCATTAAAACCAAAGCTTGAGGAAAATTTTCACTGAAACAGTGTTAATCCTCGTTTACCAAGTCAAATTGTTATGTTTAGTAGGGTGCTCCGATCAGGAGGGGGTACTTTTCTGACATTTTTAAAAAATAGATATTTATCTAAATGTTTGATCATGGAGTGCTTTTGTGTTTTTACAATCATGCAGTAGCTTACACACAGCACAAGCCTGATTTTTGTGAGCTGTATGTGAGGTGGCCTTTTACGCCAGGTTAACACATAGGCCTACTCCGTGTATGCAGTCCACATGTGGTACGTAAACTACGTAGGGCTGGGTGATAAAACGATAACGATATGTATCGCGATAGGCACGTGATCTATATCAATAAAAAATGTGTTCAATAAAATGTCCGATATTTTAAATTCTTCGTCGGCCCGTGATCGGTCGTTCTTGAACAATTCGTTCATTTTGAACAAATCTTTAATGTGACTTGGGAAGAAAAAGTAATCTCGGGGAGTGATTTGTTCTGTCGTGCATGCGCATTGCTACTGGAATTAGTTCACCTTAGGGCTGGGCGATATATATCAAACAATATATTAAAGCCGGTTCTTTGATTAGCGGTAAATCTTCGTCAGCTGTTTTTAAAAGGAACGCCAGCTTATAAACAGAGCTGTAGATCACTGATAAGCTACGCCATTGAATCACCCGCAAAACTAACGCGTAGCTTGTCAGTGATGTATGGCTCTGTTCATAAACTGGAGCTGCATTTAAAAACAGCTGATGGAGATTTAGCGCTAATCAAAGAACCGGCTTTACTGATGAGATGCGGATAATATATCGTAAACTGTACTAGTAGAAACAACAGTGTATTGGTCAAACATACACTAGTAATTAAACAAGTTACCAAACATTATAAACATATTACGTGCAAAGTCCTGCATGAATTCAAAATAAAACAGCAGCTGAACCCGAGAATAAATGAATACAAAGTTCATTATGCATTCGATATTGTTTACCATAATATTCATTCTTTCAAGCACAAATATTTTTTTATATAAATAAATTTATATTAATCTTTAGAACTATGAAGTACTACATGATTCAGTCAGGGGCATTAAATGATTTTACTTTTGTTTCTGATTAACATGACTTTGACAATAGCAACTAAATTAGGCTGCGGTCCCTTTAAAACCGAATACACGCGAATGCAATGTACTGATGCGTGTTCCCTACCGTTTACATTCACGTATCACTTAATTGACTCGGTTTACCTGAATGCTAGTCAAAACGGACAATTTGAAATAATTTTGTGTCTAATTCTCCATTCAAAAGTAACTTACTTGCACTGTGTGAGACGTGCTATGTGTGTTTCAGTGTCTGTGCTCAGAAACCGGACTGAATTGACTTCTCTCTTCCATCTCCAAACTTATCCATATGCCTGCTCTTCTCTTAATCCCACATATTGAGATTTTTGAATGTTTTATGAGACGTGCAGCAAGTGTATAGCATATAAATACAGTTCATGTACACATCTAACCTCCGAACCACGCAGCACATTCGTTCTGAAATAATCTCTTCCCAATCGTCTCTCCATAACATTTTCCTCTCGTTTTTATTAGTTGACGAAAATGTCAATAGATTTTCGTCATAGTTTTTGTAATTTCAATGACGTTAACAAACATTATGACGCAAATTATTTGTTAACGAAATTAACAATGATCTCCACACAGCCAACTCTTTGGCTCGCTCCATGTTGCTTATGCTCCAACTGTTTCAGGGACACACGTGAATGACGTAGGATCTGCTGCGACACTGCGACCTATGGCTGCGATGAAGAGAAGAAAAAAAAAAGAGGAAAAAAACTGGATCGGCCCGTGGATCTGTTCATTTTTCGGATCCCCCAATCCAGCTATTTTTCAATATCGGGACCGATCTCCGATCCTAATATCACCCCTAAACCTAACCAAAAAGCCATTTTGTTGACTGTGAAACCCAGCATTTATGTTGTTCTTACTACATTTCTGTGTGTCAATCCATGTTCATATTTACTGCAAACAAATCTCTTGTCACTTTAGTTCTGTGTGTACAGCAGGAAAAGATTTTGTTTGTTCAAGCGCAAGACACCGCAAAAGAGAACTGAATCTTTTTCACGCAGTCTGAGATGGAGCCTGTGTGCACACCATACATGACACGCGAGTACCTCATGTCTTGTGTTTGAATGCTTTCAAATGTTTTAAATGTTTAAATTGGCATGGCTTAAAAGCATGCGATTGCTTTTGTGATGAAATTGCAGCAGTGGGCCATCAGCTGTTCTAAATGTTGAAATCGCCAGGGGATCCCCACAGCCGTGGGCGTACTCCAAGCACTTGCGCTAATACTCCGTCTGACGTGAATTCAACAACACTTACATCTGATGTAGATACAGTCTTAGTGTCCTAAGGAAGGCACTGCAAAGCTTGTGTTTTTTCCACTGCTAACTTCCACTACACAGTCTTGTAATCCTCTGAGACATTCTTACGGCTTTGTTAATTAAGAAATCACATGTTTGCATTTCTCTAGTATTTCAATGGGCGGGGTTAAAGAGGCTGCGATGTAGATGCAGTATGACATCATAACATAAAATCCGAAATAGTCATTTTTTCCCGCTTGATTTAAATAAAGGCTGTGTTTGACTTAACTGAAATAAGTGTTTTGAAATTTCCTGTATGTTTTATTTTACAATTTTTCAAAAGATATAAACTGACCCCTTTAAAATCTTGCGTCTGTGCCTGCAGTTTCTCGTATGTTTGCTTTCTCATGAGGCGAGATGAATTTCCATTGCAAAATACAGATTAGCTAAACCTTTTTATTTAAATATATGCATTCTTTCTTTCTTCAAACGCTGAAGTTGGTTAGGTCTTACAGTTGTATTTCAACTCTTCTTGAGTCATGTGATAACTTTCGTGGACTAAACCTAACCTAATTCAATTAAACGTCTGCCTGTCTATAAAGCTTCAACGGTTTAAAAATAAGCAATAAGCATTGATATCATAAATGTAATGCATGTTAATTTCAATAGCTCACGCATGACTTTTTAGGCTGGTTTGCTGTTGTTAAACAAAAAAAAAATCTGCCTGCATAAATTGACACATTCATGACAAGCTGTCATGTGGGATTCTCACCACATGCCTCTATATTCAAATCCATTGTGACAGTTTACACTTAGCAAAGTCAGTCTGAACAACACATTTAAACAGGATCACAGTTACACAGCACATGAAGATGTCATCTAGTCCCTATGAGAGCTCATGTCGATGCATGTTGAATACAGCAATCACTCCCAAGATTCTGCAAACTAGATTTAATGTAAATATAACTAGTATTATTGTTATAGTATTACAGTATGTCACGATCTGCTGGAAGTGCCAGTCAGACTTTAAGTTGGCACTTCCAGCCTCCATGTTATTTGTTGTGTTTTTCCACTCCTTGTATGTTCTGTCC
>JAUYWG010000045.1:12015407-12034661 GCA_034779775.1 Enteromius afrohamiltoni
AAAAATATATATATATATATATACATATATATATATATATATATTTTTTTTTTTTTTAAATTATTGACTACATTTTAAATAAAAAATATATTTTGTTTTGTTGGGAAATGTTTTTGCCAACAAAAAACAAATGCATGTTATACTAATAAATAAAAAAATAAATACAATGACTGCGGCAGTGCAACACAATATCATAATCATAATTAATTATTTTATACATTTACAGCTCTAAATTTCTTCAATTGCAATTTCAGTTTTCAAATGAAAATCAGAAATCTTTTGAAGAACCCCCTGAATCCTGCTGATGTAATCCCCGGGGAACCTTTACCCCTGGCCGGGAATCCCTGATTTACATAATTATCTCTCACTCACACACATTTGTATTGGGGATGTAGAAATATTTACAGCAAAAAGAGGGCATATCCCTTTTGGCTCTTGCTCCCCCACTGGGCTCAGTCATCCAGAAAGCACGAGACACAAATGTTGAAGGGAGTTGTGGTAAACAATGAGTGGTGTATCTGCCCATAGCAGAACACCCCAGAAGGGACCTTTATGAATTTGCTTCACTGTTATACAATGGAATGACCAAATAAAAAATTAATGTTAAAGATTTTAATGTGCAGAGGAGGACAGAGAGAGACGTCATTTGCATCTCCATAGATAATGACTTTTAGACTAGATTATATTCATTTTTATTGTCATTATGCAGTGTGCAGTTAGTATCTAACCAGAACTGGAAAGATAACTATTATTTTGCAAGTGAAAGAAAGGGTTCAGAGAGAAAACAGTACTGTGCGGATGAAAAGGGCTATGAATAGAATAGGTCACCTGAACAGAAATGACAGTGTATGAACAAATATAAATAGATGATGCTGTGAATTCATTAAATTAACAGAAACAGTAAAAATGTTTAATGGGCAGGACTGATGTAGTAATTATTCTGAATTATTCTACAAAATATTTTGCTAAATTGCTGTTTTTCATTGTTATTATACAGTAATTCATAGTTTTTATTTGATTTGCAAAAAACACAGTATTTACAATAAATATCCGTTTTTCACTGTGTATCATAAGGAGACTTAGATTTAATTTTTGTTTTTAGTTGTTGTTTTTTTACAGTATATGGAACATTATTAGAATTATTTTTGTAAGGCTCACACATTTATGCATCCTGCTCCTTTTATAATTAAACAAAGCAAAACATACTATATGTATTCATTTGCTAAATATCAAGGTTCGGTTTTGCTGCTCTTAGCTTGATTAGTGATAAGGCCAAATTATATCCAATGTTTAACATGCTTGGTGGCTATGAAGTTGTATTTGAGTCATACTATTGTTGCTGTAATATTTCTGCCCTCTTGTGGCTGGTTTTTCAAATGCACAGCAAAGCAAAACTCATCAGATTACATAACTATGATGGCATGTCCTTAATTTCTTACATTGGTTGACCGATTCACTGCTTACACACTTGCTTCATTCATGCATTGTAACACATTTTTGGTTAGGATAAATATGCTGTAATCCATTACAGTTAAAAGTTTTGCCTCAATTATTTTTTGTTGTAATACTGCATCTGTTTGAAAGTAAAAGCAGCAATGCTGTGAAATATTGTAGTTTTTAAAACAACTGTTACTTTTTTTAAAGTAAAAGTTACTTTACTTTTAACCATTTGGCAGATGCTTTTTTTTGCAAAGCGGCAAATGAGGACAATGGAAGCGATCAGAAACAAGAAAGATTTCATTCAAAATAAATTATAATTAATGTTAATGAAACGTAATTTAGTGCTATGGTGTGTAAGCAGAATTTTCAGTTTCCCTGTTTCAGTGCTAATTAAAAAGGTCATTTTAATGACATCACCATGTTTGTATTTAAGTAGCAATAACAGAAATGTGTCTTGATTAATTATGTATTTGTAATTATTAATTTCTTTGACCTGCTGTGCATTCAATATTATGCCTTCCACAATGGAAAGGAAAGACTAGTTTTTAATGTGGTTTGCAAAAAAATCCAAAGGTTAACACATTCAGGGGTTATGACCTATATACACGTCCTTCATAGGGCACCTGGACTCTATTAAGTATGATTGGTTGAGGGGTTTGTAATATGTCTTAGTGAAGGTGGAATAAATTTCTCACCTCGCTCAGGTTTCTGCTAAAACACATATAGATGTACAGTTGCCTGCCCCAGGGGTGTAATTCAGAAAGCAATCTTTCATGATGAAACACCCCCTATGTGTCATAATCATTATTCACTGAGTAAACTATCTCTCTCCTTCTCTCTCTTGTCCCCTTTCTGCCCTTCTCACAAAAGCTAAAATAGTCATTTCATCGCTTATATATGTATATCTTACATGCACATAGGTGACATACACCTAAGCAGTGTGTATCAGATAAAACAGTTGTTGAAGTGTGTCTCATGCTGCGTATGTTTCTGTTTGTGTGCTTGCTGCAGTGCTAATGCAGTAAACAGCCGAGACGGGATGGACACAGAAACTGGAAGCGAATCTGTTCTCCGCCACCGTCGAGAGCGGGAACGAGAAAGAACCAGACGGAGGAGAGATGAATGTGAGTGTAGCTCCTGTAATTTTAGCATATGTGACCAAATCCCTCCTGCACATGCCATTTATTTTTACCACAAACATTTAACATTCTAGAGCAAAAGTGATATAATCATGGCTTGACCCTACAGTGAGAATGGCAAATGTTTTTTTTTTTACCTCATATGTAGGATATTTGCCTCATTAGTCTGCGAAATACATTTGTCTTTACAAACCAGGGTCAAAAAGTCACCTTTTTGTGTGTTCGTTTTGTGAATATTGCTGTATTCGTCTTTGTATTTTTTTTGTGTGCATTGGCTTGTATTAAGCTCATTTATCATCTCAGAGGAAAGTCTCAATTTATCCTTAATTACTTGCCATGACAGACTGAAACAACTTCATCTTTATTAAGTATGTTCTCACGTTAATTTTACAGAACAATAGAAATGAAGCAATCCATCATTTAAATTACATTAACAGAAACTCTGATTGTACACTTTATTTTCCTTTATTGCTTTGTTCTTTATTTGATTTTCCCTTCGTTGATTGCTCGGCAATAAATAACCGCACAAACACATCAGTAGACTGTACGATGACAAAAATGTTACGTTTATTTACAACAACAGGCTTTAACAGGAGAATCACACACCCTTCCTGTCGTCCATTCAGCATAGTCCTCACCCTGGCAAAACAAATGCTTTCTCACACACAAACACACCCAGACTCTCGAAGTCATTTATCTGTGTGTTTGTGACGGCAGCACGGTGCTCTCTGTTGGCCCATTAGTTCCCGCTGATCATTAATCAGTGTGGCTTAATTTAGCCGGCCAGTCTGGAGACAGTGTCAGTGGTGACAGTGCAACACTGAGTTCACAATTAATAGGACAGAAAGGAGAAACAAATATTAGGTAGGCTATACAAGATGTACTGTTCCTCTGGGAATAGCCTGACAGGATTCTGGGCATCCAGACTGTATTTTGTTTTGTCCCCCGTTTTGATTTTCCAACAAAATGCAAAGCAGGGATGTGGATTTATGCATGCACGCATATGTCTTTTCACCCAAAACACAGAAATGTACACATTTAGCAAGACATCCAAATAACTAACAATGTACTGTTTCTGTACTGTTGTGAAAATAAATAAACACATACATATTGAAAAAATAAAAGTATATGTAAGCTATATTTAGAAAACATGGAGAAAAGTTAGTTAAGCTTAACATTTATTTATATATGTATGCATTTTTGTAATGGTCATACAACATACCTATTTAATATAAAATATTAAAATATTTAGTATTCAATAAAATAATAATAAAGTAAATAAATACAATTATTTAATTGCCTAAGATGTAGATTGTGAAGAACAGCCAGGCTTAAGTATTTATTTATTTAAAGATAACGCTACATTTCAGACAGACAGTATGTTATACTTTTATGCTCAAATCATTTTGTGATTGGGGTTTGTGAACAACCTCCATTATCTCGTCGTGGTAATTGCACGTGGTTTCGCTCTCGAGCATGGGACGCAAAAATCGCTAACAGTCGCGCGTACAGCTGCTGTTAATAAACGACAGTGCGCGCCTGGGCGAGAGCGCGAACAGAAGGGGCGGGTAATAAATTCATATTGCGCGCTCCCGCGGGAGCTCTGTCTGTGCAGTAGTAGTTTATTTGTGCGCACCGGCGGAGAGCAGCTCTTCTCTCGTTAGCGCTTTCTGAGGTAAGGCATATTACATATTTTGTTAAAATAAACAGTATTCAGTTTTTTCAATTCAAATGTTTTGTAGTGTTTCAATAGAGCGAGTGCACATGGTAGACTGACAAAAAAATATATATCTACAGATTTATACGTATATAAACAGGTTTTAAAATAATATTATAATTATTTGTTTTTGTATTCAAATTTTTATGTATGTTTTTTTACCCCTGTTTGATTGTTTTAATGGTAAGGGTAAGACTAAAATATATTAAGAACTCATTTTCAGTAGATTGTAACCTAATATATCATTATACATCACATATGTATTGTTATATCATTTCTCTAAACATGGAGTCTATCTTTAGGCTAAAGGCTGCTCACACAAATAGTGGTGATGTATTGCGTACTTTATCATTTCGATGCTGGAAGTCATGGCTCTGTAAAGGATTGCTTCTCTATATCTAGATGCATTAAGCTATATCAACATCTTTTGTACCTTGTTAGTTTGCCCTCCATCTCAAATGAAATATATAATATAAATAATTCATTCAAATTGCATTCCCTACATCTCTTCTGTTCTTCTGTCTGTCTTTTGTTTACCCAGTTTACTAGTTTACATCAATTTAATAGCAACTGCAAGTAAATCAAGTAAAAATCAAAAGATATCTCTGGCATGTGAGTGAGCATATCATAGACAGTATGAGAGAGCGATATCAGCCCGTTGAAAGAGGCGCTGGCCACCCGTCTCTCTTGGAGTGTTTCGGGTTCCACCAGAGGCAATATACAAAGCCCGGCTCACTGGGATGCCACCGCCTCACCAGAGCCTTCCAGCCAATCAGATGCCATCCTGAGGCAGAACCACGCCCACGGGAGTGTATGTTTTCTACTTTTAAAGTTTGTCACTCAAGGTTTGATCAAGCCATGAATATATCCACATATTTGGACCTCTTTTTTGGTATTTTGTCTTTTCAAGGCCTTGACAATCCTCATTGCATATGCATATATATGTTCATTGTTCTCAGTCCCACGTGTGAACGGTCACTCTAAAGGGGAGCGGGTGGTGAGGGACACGGCCATGGCCTGTGACAGCGGCTCAATGATGAGCAGTGAGCTGGAGTCAAGCTCCTTCATTGACAGCGAGGAGGATGAGAATGCTAGCAGGTTTGGTTTGGAATGATTAAAAGCCAGGTTTTTGACATTGTACGGTTATATAATTATTATTTACTCTTGGTCCTTGGAGCATAACAATGTATTCAATAATCAATCTATTCTTCTCTCCTTTTTGTCTTTCAGGCTGAGCAGTTCCACAGAGCAGAGCTCTTCTTTTCAGTTAATGAAGAGACATAAGCGCCGGCGCAGGCGACACAAAGTGGCAAAGATAGACAGGGTTAGACCTGTGTGTGCTGTGTTTTGTGGTTTACAATGACAAAATTTTGTATTATGACTATTTGAAGGTGGTTTATGAGGACACTGCCTATGTCCCTGTAATTAAAAAGGCTTAAAAACATACTTCATATTTCATGAAAATCTAAAAATGCACAAAATGTCCTGTAAGGGGTAGGATTAGTTGTAGGGTTATTGTAGGGCAATAGAAAATACGGTTGATACAGTATAAAAACCATTACACCTATAGAGAGTGTGTGTGTGTGTGTGTGCAACTACTAACCATATTCTGGGGTTGAATTTGTACCCAGAAAGATAGCTAAGTAAACGTGTACATGTGTGATGTTTTAGTGGCTTCTAAGGGTCTGACATATCTCTTCTGCTTTTGTTTCCACAGTCATCTTCTTTCAGCAGTATCACCGATTCAACCATGAGCCTCAACATCATCACAGTTACCCTTAATATGGGTAATGTCAGCTTGCCTTGTACATGAACACTTAGAGTACATCACAAATTCATCACTTACTCTTTCATTTGCACAGAGAAATACAACTTTCTCGGCATCAGTATTGTGGGCCAAAGTAACGATAGAGGAGATGGTGGCATCTACATCGGCTCTATTATGAAGGGAGGAGCGGTGGCAGCAGATGGGAGGATAGAGCCAGGCGACATGCTTCTGCAGGTAGGTTTTAGTGCCTCTAATGAAACTTTTTGCGAATGGTTACTTCTAGTGCACCCCGGAAAATGTAACTGTCTTTCTTTACTTTTATGTTTTTTCAAATCTCTATGAACTATTTTCTTCTGTCAATCGTGGAAGAACATTGAAAACCAGACAGTTTCAGTTCACACTGACTTCCATTTTATTTTTCACCATACTACAGTATTTAAGTCAATGGGAACCAAAACTACTTGCTTACCAACATCCTTTAAAATATCTTATTTTGTACAACGATGATATAAAATGTTCATTTCTGGGTGGACTAACTCAGTAAAAACACCTAATAGCTCAGATATTTCACTCCTTGCTTGAAAAGTAGATTAGCATAGTGCTATGTATTGGCTCTGCCGGAGGAGATATTGTGATGTATTAAAATGATTATACACTGCAGGGATATACAGCTTGTATTTATGTTAGTTTTATGGATGAAATTTAGCCTCTGGCTCTTTTTTGTGGCTTTAGTGTTTGTCTGTAGATGCAGATGCAGCCTTCAATGCCTGCAGCATCTGCTGATCCCTGTTGAGAGGCAGATTAGTGTAGTTATGGATTAGACTGCCGCTTTATATCAGCATGGCACAGTGTAGCACCATGATATTTGGATAAAAATATTACCTTTTATTAATACTATATAGCTAAACTGGGACCTTTAAAGGGTTACATTTTCAGCCATTTGTTGCCAAATAGATTTAAAATGTCAAACCATGTTTGCTTTTAAAGTAAAAGTCTTTACTTTCTAAGCTAATGTCAATAAGGCATGTTTTTCACATGGGACAAACAAACAAATCCATGAATCAGAAAAATTGATTGAACTAAAACATATATCTGCCTAACGATATTCATATTTCTCTATTATTATATATTTTAAGAAATATTTACCTACATTATAGGGCTAGGCATAATTAGAAGTAAACATTCATCATAAAAAAATTTTTTTAAATATTTTTATTAATTTAGAAGGTATTTGGAGGTATAAAAATCAAACTAAATATATTTTTAAATTATTATCAATCGAAATAATGATTTAAATAATTTAAGCCCCCCTGATAGTTTGCTGGTGTCTCATAATAATTATACAAATGTATATATATATATTTAATTTAAAATAAAATAAAAATACATATAATAATAATTTTAAATAGTTCATATTCAATTTATTATTTCATATTCATGCATTTATGACACTTGCAGGTAAATGACGTGAACTTTGAAAACATGAGCAATGATGACGCAGTCAGGATCCTCAGAGAGATCGTCTCAAAGAATGGGTAAGAATGAACAGGAGCAAGATGTCTGAATCGTCTCACTTAGAGTAAGTGTGTTTTAACTAACTATTCAACTTGTCCTCTGTAGGCCCATCAGTCTCACTGTTGCCAAATGCTGGGACCCTTCCCCTCGTAGTTACTTTACAATACCCAGAGGTCAGTGTATGCAAACGCTTTGCTTACATTTCTTTCAGATACACAAAAGCCAGGCACAGCTATAATTTTCCATCTTCTTATACTTACTCTGCTTTTTTCTTTTCCAAAGCTGAACCAGTTAGACCCATTGACCCGGCGGCATGGATTTCCCACACTACTGCACTTACAGGATCTTACCCACAAAACGGTAGACTTTTCTTTCTGACAGATCCCAGCATCTTCTTTTTGCAAAGCGAAGTGCTAATCGTCTTCTTGTCTTTCACAGAGTTTGACGATCTTCCTCTTACAATGGGAAAGACGGACATGGCCACTATTGTAAAGGTGATGCAGCTCCCAGACTCAGGACTAGAAATAAGGGACAGAATGTGGCTGAAGATTACTATAGCTAATGCCATTATAGGTGAGCTGTCTTTTTTTCCTGTTTGTGAGACTTCATTACTGCTGATGTTATATGGTATTATAAATGTTCTTATGGTATTAGATTACAAAAACATCCCTGGTTTGCAGATTTTTATTTTTAATCTGTCTGGATCTCACATTTTACAGGAGGTGATGTAGTAGACTGGCTCTACTCACGGGTCGAGGGATTCAAAGACCGGCGGGATGCCAGGAAATACGCCAGTAGCCTGCTAAAACATGGCTATCTACGACACACTGTCAACAAGATCACCTTCTCTGAGCAGTGCTACTACACATTCGGAGATCTCTGCCAAAGTACAACACATCTCTATATTTACTTAGGAATTGTTCTCCCAAAAATGAAAATTAGGTGAAAATGTATCCACCCTCGGGCCATTCCAAGATGTAGAGGAGTTTATTTTTTTATCAGAACAGATTCATTACTTGGTCACTAATGAATCCTCTGCAGTGAATGGGTGCCGTCAGGATGAGAATCCAATCGACTGATAAAAAATATGACAGATATACACACAAAAGTCTAACAATGTTAATGCCAAGTGGAAAGCTGCATGTTTGTAATAAATGTATCATTAAACCCATTTAATCCCAAATTTTTCCCAGACATGAAAATATCCAAATGATGCGTCATTAGTAACCCTTTAAAATAATCAATAATTATTTCGGGGAATATTTTTGGCAAAGTGTGTGCAAACAATGTGTTTTATTCTCGGTCACACCCACCGGTCACTATTGTGACCATCAAGATTTCTGCTCACTCTATGACCACACTCAACAAAAATCTAAAGATCTATGTTATATCTTTAAGTTAGCGTACTTGATTAGCCCTTCGTTTTGGAGCTTTGATGCAGTTATCATTTTCTTAAGGTGCAAACTGTAAATAAACTAACAATTTGCACAAACTGTTTAAAACTTCACATATTTAAATGAGACCCTTTAATTTTTCCATATGTGCAGGAAGTGCACAAAAAGTCAGTAATGTTTTAAGAAAAAAATGACGGTCACTATTGTGACCCGTGGGATTAAATGGGTTAAGGCGTCTTCAAACCATTAGCTCCAGTCCCTATATATACTATTGCTTTCTGCAATCAGATGGCAAATATGCATAAATCAAGCGATATTTATAAGTATCTGATATGCAGATACAAATGGATTCTGATGTGTTATTGGGGTTTAAAGAAGGATTTTTATCTTACAAGTAAGAAGCTTTTCACTTCACAAGATGTTAACTGATGAAATGAAGGCACAACGATGTATTAACTGTTTGGACTCATTCACTCATCCTTTTATGATCAAGTGATGTAATAATAAATGACTCCAAATCTGTTCTAAAGAAGAAACAAACATCTATGATTTGTATGGCCTGAGAGAAAGCATATTTTAGACCACATCTTTTAGGTTTTTACTGATCTGTTTAAAAGGTACATTTAACCTCTTTATATTTCCTCCTTTTTTCAAAGATATGGCTACACTAAACTTGAACGAGGGTTCGAGTGGTGCTGGTTCGGAGCAGGACACATTGGCTCCTCTGCCCACTCCGTCCACTAACCCGTGGCCCATGGGCGGCCAGCCCTTCCCCTACCCACCCTTCTCTACAGCCCCCTCTGGTTTTCCCCCAGGATATTCCGACCCCTGCCACAGTTTCCACAGTGGCAGCGCAGGAAGTCATCACAGTGAGGGTGAGTACAGAAATGGTTATCCATCACTTAAGACATCACAGCAAGAGCTTCTGAAATAAATATCATGCTAGATCAGAAATAAGGCTCTTATGGTTGGACAATGTAGAAATTGTTCTAAATGTATGAAATAGCCAATCTTGTGGTACATTATAGCCAATTTACTTGCACACCATCTAGTTTTTGAATGCAGTAGTTAGGAAATTATATAGCTTTGGACGTTCTTAAAGTGAATTCCAGGCATGAGTTATATTATTTATATACTGCTATCCCGGCACATGGGTTATTTCAAATATGGTTGACCCAGCCCAGCTGTAGCATTTTGTGGGGTCTCTTAAGGTTATAAGTTTAACACCTTTCAGGCATCTCTCAGTTTACTGTCCTCAACATTTTAAGAATTGATTTCAGCTCTTGTCATGATTTCACCCGCAGTGCTTGCATTCACCTCATTCTCCAGCTCTTGTTGCCTTCAACGCTGATGCATCACAAAAACACATCCTCCTCAATCCACAATCCAGTCACATTAATGCATAACCTGTTGTTCATTTCACACATGCCATGCACTAGCTCAGTGAAGATGTCAGGGAGGAAACTCAGCAGCCCGTTGTGAATGCGTTTGTGAGTTGCCTGTAGAGAGCAGCTGGAGGGATCTGAGTGATGGTTTAGGTGTTGTGAGGTTTGGAGCATGAATGGATAGCAGTCAAACAAACTAAAACTAGGAAAGATGCTTGGCTGTGTGGAAAAACATTTAAGTATTTATAAGTACCTGGATATTATATACCATACAACACTGTCATACATGTGTTTGGGGTTGGTAAGATGTTTTGATAGAAGCCTCTTATGCTGACCAAGAATGCATTTATCAAAACACATTAAAAACAGTAATATAATGCCATATTATAATTTTAAAATGGTTGTTTTCTTTTTTAATATATATTAAAATGTAATTTATTCCTGTTATGGTAAAGCTGCCATTACTTTAGTATTTAGTGTCACATGATCATGAAAACATTTTTATCCTCAATGTTAGAAAAATCTTTAATTGTATTTTTTTTTTTTTTACAGTAATATTAGCTGAAACTGTGATACATTTTTTTAAAGTATTTGTTAATGAATAGAAGGTTATAAAAGAACAGAATTTGAAATTAAAATCTTTTGTATTATTAGAAATGTCTTCAATGTGATTTTGACCATTTGAATTGTAAAAAAAAAAAAACCTTACTGCCCCCAAACATTTAAACGGTAGTGTTTAATTTTTTAAAATAAATAACACATGATACGTCAAAAAACTCCAAACACTGATATATATTCAGTATAAAATATATAACACATTAATCAAACAACAATACTGACAAAACTTTGTATTAAAAACCACACTTTATTAGTGCATTATGGCCAAGCAATAAAAAATAAAAACTATTTCCAGATTAAAGTCGTCAAATTTTGAAACAAAAAATCTAAAAAACAAAAAAAGACATTATGTTTTGTGAGAAAAATAATTAAATTTAGAAAAAGTCAAAATATAATGTTGAGAATAAACTTGTTTTATTACGAGCCAAATATTAATTAAATTGGAAAAAAGAAAACCAAATAAACAATGAGAATAAATGATGAGAAATTCTAACATATCATCACAACATGTAAATAAATATCTTATATGAGCACATATAAGATTTTATTTTAACTGAGCAGATTCCAGTACTGAGGATAATTTGTACTTGATAGAGCTTCTGGTGATAAGATAGAGACGGCTTAACTCTGTTGTTTCCTGTTCATTTCTGCTGTGCAATGGCAGACTGATGGAGGAGGTAGTCCCAACCCTGGGGTGTCCGGTAAGGCAGCCTCCCTCTCCCTCTCCCTCTCTTTCTCTCTCTCTTACTCTCTCTTACAGTCATGTCTTCCTCCATGACTGGGGTTTTCTATTTCTGGATCATGTCGTGTGTTGTGGGGAAACGAGAAGCTTACACGCTATTCTGGGAATGCACTTTACAATATCAATGTAGTAATCATATGTGTTCGTAAAGCTTGTTATGTAAGAGTGAAATGATGTGGCTTTTGTTTGAAGTTTGACAGTGTTTTAAATTCAGGTTTGGAGCCCCTCATGATCTCATTTGCATCATCATTTAACTCCAGTCTCATGTCATCCAGTTTTAATTGCACATCTGATAGATGTATTTCATCATCAGCTCTTTAACTGCCATCATTTTTCATCAGGCTTCAATCTTTCTCTTGAATCACGGCATGACTAAATGAAGAGTTAGAAATGAATAAAATTTGTCATTATAGAGTTAGTGAGGGATAGAGAGTTTTGATTCAGATATTATAATTGTTGTTACAGTGCCAAAATATTCAAATTAAACAGTATATATTGTTTTTATATTAACGATAGCTGCATATGCCCTACAATATGAAAATTCTGTAATAAGGACTTTCATTGCTTTTTCTTACAGCAAGTGAACCTGTATTACTGTAGATTTTATTTTAGTTTATCTTGCAGTGTTGTTTATGGTTTTCTAGGAAAAAGCTAGATTCTGCTATGCTGAGTTTGATTGGACAACCTCTGACATCAACAATCATTTTTCTATCAGCTCTTTTTTGGGCATTTAGTTGTTGTTGTATTTTTTAACAAATGATTGCTTTTATGCAGAAAACCTGCATTAGTTTGATCAGGTGACAGCTGATGTTTAAATAAATACTGTTGTTTGTTTTGAACCTTCTATTAATTAGAAAATAGCAGGTTTTTACAATATTATTAAGAATTACAATATTTTCTACACTGCTAACTGTGGAACATGTGGAAGACCAAATCAGCAAATTAAAATGATTCCTGAAGGATTGTGTGACACTACAGCAAGGAGTAATGAATGCGGAAAATTCAGCTTTGCCATCACAGAAATAAGTTCCATTTTCATATAAAAATTAATTTTGAATGTATTTTTGAATGTATTTTTTATTTTGAATTGTAATGTCACAGTATTGTCTTAAGAGACTTCCAAAAACAAAAAACTAACCACAGCCACTATTTTTATATTCTTTCTCACTGTTAAAAAAAATTCTCCTGGGATGATAAAACATTTTTAGTCATGCACTAAGCTGAAAGACTCTATATAATTGTTATTTATCCTTTTTGTTTTTAATATTTTTATAACAAGTGTTTTTTGTATATGATTAATCTTGCCATGAATACAGCCACTGTTGCTCACATAAAGTTAAATCATAAATAAATGAAAAAAATAGTCTGAGTCTGTGCAGAGTTTAACCATTAAAACGGATGTCATGTGCAGACTGAAGAATGAAGTACATTAGATTGATTTATTATTTTGGAGTATCGCCATATAACAATATAAAACCTCTGTTTATTTTTTAGGAAGTCGTAGCAGTAGTTCCAACCCTAGCGCTGGGAGGCGCCAGCGGCCTGTGACAAGGGACAAGGACCGCAAATCAGCGGGCAGCAGCGGCAACGAATCGGATTTAGGCAATCGAGCCGGCGGGAGACGGGTTGAGCGTTCAGCCAGCCAGCTGAGCCACCGGAGCCATGCTCTATCATCTCGCAGCTACACTCAGTCCCGCGTCCCATCCCAACACAGCCGCACGTCCTTCTCCTACAGTCACGCTCCCTTTTCCAAATATGGCCACACCTCTTGTGCGCTCAGTGAACGGAGCCACGCTTCCTCTTACGGACCCCCAGGCCTGCCTCCACCCTACAGCCTAGCCAGATTGACCCCTAAGGGGGCTATCAGCAGCGGGCCCCCAGGGGCCCCTCCAGTGAGGGAAATAGGGGCCATACCACCTGAACTCACCGCCAGTCGCCAGTCTTTCCAGCATGCCATGGGCAACCCTTGTGAGTTTTTTGTGGATATAATGTAATCTGATCAGCAAACAATAAATAACAGTAGAGTGAAATCTCACAGGATGAGTGCCATGACTACATGATCAACCTTTACCAACTGAAAATGTGGCCATAGCTACATGTTTCTGTGGAAGGTTGAGGAACAGATGTGTTAAGATAATCATGTGTTGAGCAGAGGGCAAACACACTACTGTTAAAAATGTTGGCGTCTGTAATACATATATATATATATATATATATATATGTATTTTTGTTTTTCAAAAGAAGTCTCTTATGCTCCCCAATGCTGTATTTATTTGATCAGAAATACAGTAAAACTATAAACAGTAAAAAAAAAAAAATCGCAGATTAAAATGTTTATTTTAATATAGGTTAAAATAAATGTATTTCTGTGATGCTAAATTAATTTTTAGCAGCCATTTATTTCTTATTATCAATGTTGAAAACAGTTCCCTAATTTTATTTTATTTTTTTACATAAAAACATTAGTTCGGAATAGTAATATTTTGTAACATTTTAAATGTTTTACTGTCACTTAAAAAATGGTTTTAAANNNNATATATATATATATAAGACCAAGTGTTTTAACAGTAGTGTACATCCAAAAGTATGGCACGAAACAAGGTAAAATGAACTACTTTATTGTTAATTTATGCCATCATTAACAAAACATATGTGCAGTTAAACAAGGTTTGTATTACAAATTGGCTTCAGCACAGTTTTTAGACCAGTATTACCCATTTAGCAATAAAATAGCACACCAGCAGCCACATTTTTAATCCTAGATTAGCAAACGGTAAAGACAATCAGACAGTGCCCTCTGCTGGTCAGGAGCTGTTAGTCCTTTCCAAAGCTGTCCATGAACAGACTATAGGCTACTGATCACCTTTAAGATCCAGCAACATTCAGAAGTATTTTCATTTTGCGTTCGTTTCTATTAAAATGCTATTCAAAACAATCTTAATATTGTTGTTTCAACATGAGTACAGCTCTAGTGCACTACGAGCTGTCTGGGCAGGTGAGGGATGTAGGTGGAATGAATCATTTTTTGACACTTTTCCAATTATTTCCAGGTTGGAAACATGGTAGCATGTCACTGTCATGGCTCTCTTGGCTATAAAGCGCTAGCTAGAATAATGTATTTTCAGGAAATGATACTGGATATCAGGGTAAACTCAAAAATCAGCACATAAATGGTATGTGTGTGTATGCACAAAATAAATTGGCCCTTGTTGATTGTTTGAAATTAGTTGTATTTTCTTACAGAAGATGTACTTAAATATTGTCTGTAAGTCCTAATGAGATTTTTGCCCCTGGAATTTGATGTGTTGGTTGTATGATGTGATATCTGGTGCTGGTAACCTATTCATCTCGAAAAGAAAACATTTGCTTAAAAAGCTTGTTTAAAGTAACTAAATGAAGGGGACTAGTTTGCATATAGACTGTGTACTACTGTATCTGTAGCATTTAACCATTTGAAGGCTGACAAATTGGCACGTTCACAAGGTCTGACCTGCCCTTTTATTGTGAATCTACATCTTTAGATGTGTTGTCTATTTTTCTCTCTTAGGAAGACTGGGGGAATGCTGTACATAGTTCATTTTTATTGTATATATGAAAATAGATAATTGTAAAAAGTTTATGTACAGAGCTTCTGGTCATGCCTTTTTGTAGTTCTGTACGATGTAAATCGGACTTGTGTGTTTGTGAGTTTGAAGCAATTTTTTAAATCTCATTCTGCTCTTTGTGTTGTGTTTGTCTGACCATTTGTAAGTGAAACTCTCTGAAATAAAAGAGTGGAAGTCGGTGGCCCAGATTGCTTACTAGGGATGCCTATTAAAAAGTACACAGAAATAACAAAGGTATTTTTGACTGACCAGTGTCACGTTACTCCTAGGAGCACATCACATCATTTTCAACCAACTAAAACAATAATGAAACATTTCTTATGAGCCATACACCTCCTGGGTTAACCATGATTACTCCTTCAAGTCCTTTCTGATTCCGAATCCTTTTGATAGCCTTCTCTGCATCATTCTGCAACATAAAGCAAGTCATTAAAACAGCACGTATTTAATATCATTCGGAGCAGCTGTGATGTGAGATCCCTAAATATGTCTGAGGGGAAACGTACAGTGATTTACTCTAGCAGCAGCTAGCAACGCCTTGCTGAAGTTAGTCTAAAGTAACTACAAAAACCTTTTTAAAAAACGATAATCATGATAATAATTAACTTTAAGTACAGAAATGTACTTACCATTTTGAAAAAAAGTCGCTGAACTAGATGTCGTTTTTGTTTGTTTAAATGGTGACGTTATGAACCTCGATTTTCACTGTGATGACGTGTTTAACGGTCATCCGCTTCGTAAATCCTCAAGTTTATCGTATTTGTGTGTTTTTTTTTTTTAATGTATGTACATTTATAACACTATTCTTTGTATTATATTACCTGCGCATTAAATTACAAAAATGTGAAGGTGTTTCTTTGGGAGGGAAATATAAATATGTTGTAATAGGTTAGCCAGCTCAGTTTTTATTAAATCATGACTGATCAAAGGCGGGTTTTTTCTTAAAGTCAAAGTTTTCACAAATAAATCTACAGCACAATATTAATTTATTCATTTGTATTTATTTTCTAACAAAAATGACAAAACAATAGGTTTGGATGTTTATTGGTATGACAAACATACTGGAATAAAACAATGACTTTACAATAACAGATGCTACAGAATCAGTGAGCTGTAATCATGAAAGACATGCAGGATCATATCAGACAATAGACAACGACACCCCTTTGTCCTGTGCCAAAATATTTAATGTTTCAAGCTGGTGCTGTAATTTGTTTTGGTTTTGTTTTGATGAAAAAATCGTATATAAATTGTCATTTCTAACTAAGATCTGACATTTTACGGACTCTACGGTAACTAAACTATAGACTCCTAAACCATTTTGCAGTATAATGTGCTCAAACACACACAACATTCAGCGCACAGTTCCAGTAAGATGCCTTTTGTGATTATATTTTCAATGATTTTAACAGAGCAACTGTTAATATACTATAGAATAATATCACAAAACTGAGGGAAAAGCTGGTCTGAGAACAAGTGATAGAACTGACACAGTGCACAACTCTGATGAACCTGCGATTCATACAAATGCACTTTAAAATCATCTCCACGTAGACAAGCTCTATAAATTCTCCAAAACTGAGAAACAAAATTGTGCGTGTTTTTTTGGGGGGAGAATAAGGTCTAAAGAGGTACGGCAGCCTAATCAAGCTTTACAGAATGAGTATTCGCACAGCAGGGCTTCATACTCCATGTGTTCAGAGCAATTCAGTGCTGGGTCCATTTGATGCTTTTAAGATCAATGCCTTCCTGGACCATTTCCCATAACGGACTAAGAGACAAAAGACAGACACACAAAAAACAAAAACATGAACAATCTTCACCAAATACTCACTATAGAAATTTCTGAATAAATTATATTTTTACGACTTTTCACACCGTTAAAAATCCCCATTTTTTTCCCATCATGTGAAAGGCTAGGTCAGACATTCAAATCAGCATGAACAGCTCACCTCATCTCCCTCAGCCGTCTGACCTGCTGAATGCACTTGTCCACTGTATAGTCTACTTCCTCCTCTGTGGTAAATCTGCCGATTCCAAAACTTAGAAAAAAAAAATTATAAAATTGGTCATGTGCATCAGATACCCCTAATGCAGTTTGTGTGGTCCTGGTTCAAGCAGGAAATGTGCGCATTAGGCCTTTAGTTAAAATCTGAACACAGATTGCATAACAAAAGCACAGAGAGAGGAGAAAAAACTGATATTATATAAACCCCACGAACCGAATAGATGAGTGTGCCAAGTCCTCATCTGCCCCTATTGCTCTAAGGACATAAGAGGGCTCCAAGGAAGCAGACGTGCAGGCGCTGCAATGAGAATGTTATTTGTTTATTTATTATGTACCATTATAATTCCTGTTAACATTTTGAATCACCTGTTATTTTTATATTTTGTAGCTTTACTGTCATGTTTAGTAATTTTGTCATTCCCATATTTATTTGCAATTTTTCTAATGTAAATGTGATTTTAAAATATCACTAGATGTAGTCTTTCTCCACGGTTTACGTACCCAAAAATGTTAAACCTGCTAATTTTTGCGTTACTGACCTTCCAGATGAAAGCGCAACATCTTTTAACGCCATCAACAGACTCTCTCCCTCAACATAGGCAAATGATAAATTAACACATCCTACGGGAGAAAAGTGATTTCAGATTACATAACCAAGTCGATTTTTTCGAAAAAAATAGAATAAAAAGTCAAATCTTACCCGGGTACCTCTGCTCTGGGTCTCCGTTCATCACAACATCAGGAATCTCTGACATGATCTTCTGCACGAGGCGATTTGCAAGCACTGTCACACGCTTGTGATCATACTGAAAATTAACAGGAAATGAAACCTGCATATAAGCAAACTCAGGCTAGCAGTAGAAAGTTCAAGTCTCACTCTGAAGTCTCTAACCTCTAACTCTTGCTGGGCGACCTCACAGGCGGCTCCGAGGCCTACGACTAGAGGTGTGGGCACGGTGCCTGAACGCAGACCCCTTTCTTGTCCCCCTCCATTCTGTAAAGGCTCAATACGAACTCTGGGTCTCCTTCTCACGTACAAAGCCCCAACTCCTAATAAACAAAACCACTCATTAATATATTTTGGATAGTGTAACCATTGTGCATTTAAATGTACAGTATGCTACCTTTGGGCCCGTAGATCTTATGGCCACTGATGGACATCAGATCCACTTTCCAGTCATTGACATTAATGGGGATCTTTCCAACAGCCTGAGCAGCATCAGTGTGGAAGAACACATTTCTGGACCTACACAGATGACCTGAAATCAAAAATGGTATTGATATAGAAGACATAAAGATTGACAGGTATACGTTTAAAGCATTATATTAATGAGAAGACTTACCTATTTCTTCGACTGGCTGTTTGACACCGATCTCATTGTTGACAGTCATGATGGACACCAAACTGGTATCTGGACGAATCGTTTCCTGTAATTGCTGAGAACGCAAAATATAAGAAAAAAGATACAAATATGAAATATGGGAAAAAGTACTATTTTATAAAGGTGAATTACACATGTTAAACTACTGCTAAGACTTTTAAAATCAATTAAATTAAGATGAAAAACATTCCATTTTAAAGCACATCCTCTACTAAATCTTTTCGCTTTGAGATCGTTCTGAGGTTAAACACGAATTCAAAATCCTAACAAGATACAGTTTAATAGCTTTGATATGGATTTTGAAATCAAAACTTTGACAGGAAGCCGTAAAAATACAGTTAACAAAAAATAGCATATACATCAAACCAAATAAGAAATCAAACAGTTATCAGATAAGCGTGTTAGGTTTTCTTCAATCCTGAAACGGTTTAAAATTTTAGAGCACTTAAGAAGAAAGAAAAAAGAAAAAGGACGTGACAAGTGGCCAGGTATGGTTTCCCATACTAGGAATTGGTGCTCTGCATTTAACCCATCCAAGTGC
>JAUYWG010000045.1:12034761-12046174 GCA_034779775.1 Enteromius afrohamiltoni
CAAGGGTCTCACCTCAGTCGTGGTATTGCAGGTGGAGAGAGCGCTGATTATTCACTAACCCCACCCACAATCCCTGCTGGACCTGGGACTCAAACCCACGACCTTTTTTGGGTTACGGGTCCAACTCTCTATCCATTAGGCCACGACTGCCCCTAATGACTTAATGCAATTTGGTAAAGAAAGGGTGGGAATAACAATTTGCCAAGTGAGAGAGTTGAGTCTATAAAACTCGTAAAGTAAAGCTTTTCTGCTTGGTGCTGTAATTAGATCAGAAATTGGATGTTTCCCCTTTAAGAAAGCTTACCTTCAAATCAATCAGTCCATTAGTTTTCACAGGTAAATATGTTACTTCAAACCCCTCTGCCTCCAGAATTCGGCAGGAATCTAGCACACACTTGTGTTCAGTCTGGGTGGTGATGATGTGGTTTTTCTTCGCCTTATAAAACCGAGCCACACCCTTTGAAAAAGAAGAAGAAAAAAATCATAATAAAACAGATAGAGAATAGAGATATTTAGTTACTTGCAGCACATACTATATAAACTTTATATATATGTTTTTTTTAGAATATGCCTAGTCATTTGTGTCCCAGTTTCTCCTAATCCTAATCTTGCTTCACAGCAATGACTTACTTACTTTGATTGACATATTGTTGGACTCAGTCGCACCACTGGTGAACACAATCTCCCTCGGGTCAGCACCAATAAGATCTGCTACTTGCTAAAGAGGAAATAAACATTCGTGCTACAATAAATAGTGCATTCATGGTTTAACCAAAATATTATTGTTCTGTATTTGTAAATACAACTCCCAGCTATCTGACAATGCTAATAATCCAGAGAATGTTCTTTTTTTTCTCTTATAAAAACATGCAAGGAAGAATAAAGATTCACTTTTCTCGCTTTTTCCATTGCTGTCTCACTCTCCCATCCATAGGCGTGTGTCCTGGAATGTGGGTTCCCGTAGTAATTGACTTGATAGGGAAGCATGGCATCCAAAACCCTTGGGTCCTGGAACATTTTTCAACAAAAACATGTAAACATTCCAGAAATGTTCTCATGCACTAGATTTACAAGTTGGATTGGTTGCTTTATGTGCATGGCGGGAGTATAATTAGGATGACTAGAGCAGATGGGTACCATGGGTGTGGTGGCCTGAAAGTCCATGTACAGTGGTCTCAGTTCATCCTTTTCTAGTTCCCTACTCTTGATCAACTCTGTGGGAAAAGACAGTCACGTTCATCAACATTAAAAGTCATAGTGACTGGAATAAATACAGCCATCTTACTAATATCAGTATTAGCACACATCCTTCTTGAGTGAACAAGATAAATACAACTGCGTCACTGTTAGTCTCTAGACTAGAGAATTAGAGTACTTTTACTGTACCTCTCTGCTTCTGCACAGTGTTGACAGCGCTTTGAGCGAAGCTCAATCGACGGCTGGAGATCCCACACATGCAGCCCAGAAGTTTTCTTGATAAAGTCCTGTTCATCATGTTTCTAAAATCAGCGTGTCCTCAACATAAACAACGATGCAAATAATGAAGATAGCTTCTTAAAAAGCCTTGGTCAACCAACAAAATAAATAAATGTATTATTCGGGCAACTTTAGAGGTGACAACATGCCCACTATCTACTCAAAACAGTGTGCTATCTTCCCTCAAAACGCTTACACAAGACGCACATAGAGTTGGGGCGGGGCGAGTGGTTTTACAGCTCTCATTGGTTATCTGGGTCATTTGTGGGCGGGTTTTTGTGACATTTACCGAGTTTATTGGTTGAAACCTAAACATTGCATGTCTTTTTTAACCGGAAATTGTGAAGATGAACCAACACAATGCTGCTCCAGCTGGTTAGTTCATCTGTCCTTGGAAATATAAATATCCAGTCCGTTAAGAGAAACCAACAGCGTTTAATGAAAAACAGCTTTAATTTTGTTTTTTGGTTTATATTTCTTTACACAAGTAGTGATCGGAAGTCCAAAAAGTCCGAATCATTTCCGCGAATCGGTTCTTTTGAACAGATCGTTTTAAAAAAATTATTCGGGGGCTGTTTGTTTTATTACGTAATTATGGTCTTATAAAACATTATGAAGCTACAAACACTACATTGTTTTGTTTTTCAACAATTGTCTTCTACTCAACTGAATTAATTTAATCCAAAATACAACAAAAGCAGTAATACCGTGAAATGTTAATTATTGCCTACTATATATATAAAAAATGTAATTTATTCCTGTAATCAAAGCTACATTTTCAGCATCATTACTCCAGTCTTCAGTGTCACATGATCCTTTATAACTTATTCTAATATGCGGATTTGCCGTTTAAGAAACGGCAATAATAATGATATTATATTTTAAAAAACATTTTTTTCAGGATTCTTTGATTAAAGGTCCAAAGATCAGCATTATCTGAAATAAAAAGTTTTTGTAATATTATACACGACACCATAGTATAGAAATGAATACTATATTAATAATTATTTAGCAAGTGAGGATAAATACATTTTAATGTTACAAAAGATTTCTATTTCAGATTAATGTAGTTCTTCTGACCATCAAAAAAATGATTCATCAAACAAAGCTGAAGAAAATACTCAGCTGCTTTCAACCTATTCATAATACATATTTACATAAGTAAATTATTCCGCTTTGAAATCACAGGAATAAATACATTTGAAAATATATTCAAATAGAAAATAGTTATTTTAAACAGTAGAAATTATTCTGAATATCAGAAAGACCGCACGAGGTAGGCGCGCTCCCGCGCAAGAATATAAATACAATGGACTTTGTACTTTTCCATTCCTTGAAATTGTTTTAAAACAACGTGTGAAAATGAGGAAGCAGATCTGTTAAATAAAAAGCCTGGAAAAGTACGTTTACAATATTCACATCGACTCTAAAAGGTACAATTCTATTTATATCTAATATTTATTGAAAATGAATCATTTGGTGTCAAGAGAGCTTTATTTAGTAACAGCTGCACTTGCATGCAATCATTTTGTTTTTACCACTATACAGTATAGCTGAACTGTACTAATTCAGTTATGTTTATAGGCCTACTTTCACAGCACAGTGAATCTTGATTGCTTAGCTACTTTGGTTTGATTGTTTTTTTTTACTGATGGAACACATTTACAGGTTTAGAATCCACCACTTGGCATAAATGTCTCCAACTTCAGTGCACCACTTTAAACATCAGTGGTCCTTACAGAGATGGAAAACGGCAGTGCAGGGATATTTGACTCAACTGTCAAATCCACCAATGATTCTAAACCACAGAAGAAATTACCTTGACAAAGCAAAAGAAATGTCACACACCCAAATAAATCATGTTTTGAAGACTAATGAATATAGTTTAAAACCAAATGGCTATGATGCAAGGTATAATGGGTTAATAAAAGGGTTTGACAGTAATATCCTACCATCAAACTCCCCATGTGAAGACAGACGGAGTGCTGCAACATGTCTACAGAGCCGAGGCATGCTGTTCGGAGTGTTTGATGGCCACGCAGGTTCAGCTTGCGCACAAGCAGTTAGTGAACGCCTCTTTTACTACATAGTCGTATCTCTACTTCCATTGAAGACCTTAACAGACATAGAGGAGGCGGTGGAGAGCGAGCGGCCTGTACTTCCGGTGCTACAATGGCACAAGCATCCCAACGACTATGTTAGCACAGATGCTGGCAAACTATACTTCAATAGCTTGAGGACATACTGGCAGGAGAGGTTAGATCTGAATGAGGATAATAACAGTGACAAACAAACAGCTTTAAGAAACGCTTTTAAGAGACTGGATAAGGATATTTCTTTGGAGGCCCAGGTGGACTTTGGGGTTCCTTTTGCTCACTTCACACCTCTCAGAGTGGCTATGTCAGGATGCACGGCTTGTGTGGTTCACGTGGACCGAGAAGATCTTCATGTGGCCAATCTAGGTGACAGCAGAGCAGTGCTCGGGGTACAAGGGGGTGATGGGAGGTGGTCAGCTCTTACTATTACCAGTGACCACAATGCCCACAACCCAGACGAAATGCAACGGGTTCTTTCAGAGCATCCTGCTTCTGAGCGGAAGACGGTGGTGAAACATGACAGGTTATTGGGCCTGTTGATTCCTTTCAGGGCTTTTGGAGACATGAAGTTCAAGTGGAATAGTGAGCTCTTGAGTCGCATCTACGAGGCACGTCCGGAGCTTCTTATCGAAAAAGAAAATGCAAAAATGCTGCTACCAAACTACCACACACCACCATACCTCACAGCAGATCCAGAAATTACATATCACAGATTGCGACCACAGGACAAATTCTTGGTTCTAGCTACTGATGGTCTCTGGGAACTGATGCACAGGCAGACTGTGGTGCAGATCTTGGGGGAACAACTGTCTGACATGCAGTGGAAGAAACCAGTTTCTGGACTGTGTTTTACACTGGGACAAATGCATAGACTGCTGCAAGACAGGAAGAGTAGGGCTCTTTCTGCTCTGGAAGATGAGAACAGTGCTACTCATCTGATCCGTCACGCTCTGGGCAGTGATGGCTATGGCTCTGTTGAAGCCAAGCGTGTAGCCAAAATGCTCAGTCTGCCACAAGATTTGGCAAGAATGTACAGAGATGACATAACAATTGTAGTCATCCACTTTAACAGTTAATCTACTTTTTTTTAATGTACATAAGGCACATTAAATGCTTATTAGAATGCAAGGGCTGCCTGAAAAGACTTTCACAAGTACAAACTTACTGGTAATTAATAAATATGAATTTGGCATGCTGCCCAAAGAGAAGACTCAGGCTATCAACCCTAGCAGGCTCTGGGAAAAGCGAAAGAGGGGCCAATAGCCTGATCCGAGCCCTGGGCAGGTGCACTGATGTGACCCATAGCTGCAGCCTTCTTATTGCATCTCGTATTTTTCATATATAGCTGGATACTTTCTGGACAGCCCTCTTTTTTTAGTTTAATACTTATTAACGTTGACCAATCAATACAGCATTAAATCGAAGCAACTTGTGCCTCAACTTGTAAACAAAAAAAAATATAAAAAAATCAGAGTTCAAAATAAATGAGCATCAACTTTCTTTATCTTGGCTTTATTTGAAATGAACTTTCATCAAGGACTTTACAAAAAATCAAATCTTGATTAGAAAAACAAGATGTTTCTAAACCTTATGGTCTCTAAATGAACAAAAGATTTGTCAGCCATTTAGTTCCCACAGCTCATAGAGCCAAAAAGTTGAATATGTTCATGTCTGATCAAAATTGCAGTTTAAATCCAAGCTTTTATATTGTTTATCTGTCAATATTGTACACTTCCTCAGGTGAGAAACATGCCAATCAGATCTATCACAAAGACAATATATGCTGAAGGGGAAAAAAAATAAAAAATTATGTACGAACAATAAAAGATCAAGAGGCAAAATTCAATACGTAGGCTGTACATAGGAAACTTCTTTTACACCACAGAACTTCTCTCAAAGTCCAAGACCTGTAAGGACACTATGCAAGTGAAACTTTTAACCTTACTGGTTTTGTAACCAACTTAAAAGGAAACAAAACTGTGCCACAGCTTGCAGAACTTATTATTGTCCAAAAGTTAAAAAGAGCAAGGCTGAAAAAGTTGAGTCTTCCATGGGTGATTGATCACCGGCGACTGGGCATTAGAAGCTGTGTTGCCTGCACTGACTCTGGGAAAAGGTTGTGGTATGTAGGAAGAGGGACATAAGCTGCTGTGATCATTTTACCTGGAAAATAAAATTGAAATGTGAGCTGATTCAGGCCATAATACACATGGCTCTAGACAGAATACATAACAAATCTGAAGACATACTGCTTTAAAATATAGACAGATGATCCTGAAATCAAGATGTACAGAATTTAGAATTACCTCCAAACCAACGTCCATGTAACGCACTGACTGCAGCCATAGCAGCAGGAATGCTGGGACACTTCACGTAGACATTACCCTGAAAAGAATGACGTAGTAAATATAAAATTAATATATTTATATAAAGTTCCACATTTAAAATAGTAATTTATAAAAACATTAAAGGGAAGTAACATACTTCAGCTGACTTCTTGTCCACGTATATGTGTATGACTCCACCGTGTTTGTTGCACTCTTCAATTACATCATCCTGAATCTCAACTTCCCAACCAGGATCATTTTCTCTGCAAGAAAGCAATGCAGTTCAGGCAAAAATGCACTCTCTCTATAAGCCTGTAATATTGCCAACCCTTGCTACTTACGAGTTTGGATTGAACATGTTAGACAGTTGGAAACAGTGTGTTGCAATTGGTTGTGACGGTAGATTCAAAGCTTGGTTTGTCGGCACATTGATATTAAAACTCAATCCAGGGTTCATAGCAGCTGAAAGAAAAGAAATGGATGTTAATTGCAAACCCCACAGTATTATTAAAGGCACATCTGCTGAAGCCAAAAGTCAAGGAACTGACCAGTAGCTGCAGCCATGGCTACCATGGAGCCACTCATCTGAAGGGCTTGTTGAGCAGCAGGTGGGATCTGCAGACCAGTACCTAACAGACAAAAAAAATAATTGTAAAATTTTTAATCCCTGTAAGAAATCCCACAAGACATTATTCCCTTCGTAACATTATGAAAATTATAAAGCAGATCAAAGAGTATATCCTTACCTTCGGCCAGTCTGGCCATCAGCTGAAGTCTACCAGTGGTTCCCAGATCAATGCCAGTCCTTTCCAGCTCATCATTGTCCAGGAAGGAGCTGGCGGTTGAGGCATCAGTGCGCTCTGTCACATGTCCCACTTTCATTGGTCTGCCAGCCAACTCAAAGCCATTAAGCTGTTCCAGAGCCTTCTTGGCACATTCAGCATCAGCAAACTATGGGGAAAGAGGAAAGCTAATAAGCTCTTGAGACGATGAATAACTGCTTCTAGAACGCAACACCAACTACTTGTAATGTCTGAAATTCTGCACAAAGACATCTCGGCCACACAACTTACTGTGATAAAGCCATATCCTTTTGATCGTCCTGTTTCACTGTCCATCATCAGTTGAATGCTATCAATCTGTGTGAAAAAGGAGACCTCGACATGAATAAAAATGTTGAAATATAACATGAAGTGTCACTATTTAGTAACTATGGCACTATTTACCCTTCCAAATGGCTCAAAGATGCCTCTGAGCATGTCTTCTGTGATGTTAAAATGCAATGAGCCAACATACAGTCTCATAGGGCCAGAACTGCCTTTCTGTAAATTGTTGGCCAACGCAGCTGCTCTGTTCTTCTCAGCCTGGTCAAACACACAATTTACCATTAGATGACGATAACATCGACAAGTAAAAACTGTGTACATGTTTTAACATTCAGAGCGACTATGTTACCTGTGAAGCCTGCACAATGATTGGTACTCCGAGAAGTCTTTGACCAGAAAGGCCAATTGCCAAAGGTACAGAGGTGGAATCCACAAACTCAATGTATGCAATTCCTTTGGATCTTCTGGAGTTTCTATCGGAGATGATTCTTACATCTCGCACCTTTAAAAGAACAACAGGAATTAGGGGCGTCTATCCAAATCCAAAGTACTATAGGCTACCGAGGTAGAACTGTAGTTGAACAAACACTGACCTTTCCCACTGCAGAAAAGAATTCTTCCAGGTCTCGTGGTCTGATTCTGGCTGCCAGCTGCATGCAGAACACTGTGCGTGCATCTCTTTCTTCGGGGGTGAGATTATCAATGGGCTGTCTGTTAGCAAAAGACAAAAATGAACAATGAATTACTATAATCAGCAAAGAATTTAGATGAGGGAAACGTACATGACCAAGGCTGAAATAAACTTACCGAATAGGGCTTTTGTCTTTCTTGAAAGGACTGCGGCTCCTAGACCTTCTACGACTAAGAGAAAATTTCTATGAATACTTCTGGAAAGACTTTCCATGGCTGAGTCATACACAGAACAAGCAACTACCCACACACAACAAAAATAGTGTCATAGAAACCTTAGTTTGATGGCAGGTGGTGGGCCAGTCTTCCCCCTGGGACCACCGTTAAATTTCAGGCCAGAACTGTGATTTAAAAACAAGGTTTTCAAGATTTTTAATCTCAGTAGCTACGACTACTCGCTCTACTGCTGATTCTAAATATATACTGAAAGCTTCAATGGGGAACAAAAGGGTAAATGTCGTACACATTACAACAAATTTCTTGTTTTGGGGAAAATAAACTCATCTTCTCTGCTGATTCACAACAGACATGTTCATAATGCTAAGCTCCTCTGCATACTTGGTATTCTTACGAAGACATCTTCACAGTCATCAGGAGCACTGTGGCAATCTTTTACTTTCAGATTACCATGCTCACTATGGTAAAGAGCACTGATTCTCCGAACTGTGTGGACACTTGATATGAAGATTAAAACCTAAAGCAAAAGATGGCTACGTACAATGGAGCTCTGTAGCGACCCCCACGCTCCCTGCTCCTGGAACGGCTGCGGCGTCTCTCTCTGCTGCGGCTGCGTTTCCGCTCTTTGCTGCGGCTCCTCCTGCGGTCATGACTCTTCTTGTGATCACGACTCCTGCTTCTCTTCTTTTCCCGGCTACGGCTTCTGCTGCGACTTTTGCTCTTCTTTTTCCTTGCAATTCAAAAAACCCATTTCAGTCAGTCAAAAATGGGGAAGAGTTTTGTAAGATATAATTCTAACTAATAGGGTTATATGAAACATACTTCTTGCTCCGCTCCTCGTGGCCATTGGTACTTAAGGATTTGTTGTCATCCTAAGCAGGGTCGATAGAAGACAGCATGAGGAGGACGGCGAAACATTTCAAGTCGTAAGGATAAAGAAGGGATGGGAACAAAAGAGAATATGATATGATCATTAAATAGGAGTTCATTACAGGGTTTGAGTGGGAGGACGACAAATACAAGGGGGACCTTTAGAAAGAAACCAACCACATGGCTGCCAATGTCGTTCCTTAATAGTGTTTGCATTACTTGTGTAAGACGTCCAAATATTCAAGTGCTAGTGCTATGCTGGGTATGTAAAATAGCATTGCTTTTTTTCAGACACTTCATTCACTCATTCATTAAGCAGCCCAATGTTCAGTACCAAGGCTATCTGAGCCTAAGACCCAAAGTGGCAACGCTAGCAGCCAGCCACTAAACGAGCTCCAGTGGTGGATGCCATTCCAGTGATCTTCACCCCATTTGCCTTCGTGGATTGAAAGAGCTCGATGCCACCTCTGTCACACATCTCGCCCTGAAGCAAACAGGGATTCACACGGCTTAGTAATAGCGACTCCCACAGACCATCTAAAGTTGAGTTGTTCTTTTGTAGTTGTTAAAAGGTTTTTAAGATAAATATATCTTACGGTGAACGCTATGACATTATATGCTGAGCCCCATCATTTCCAGTTTGTAAAACCGCAGAATAATCATTTATAAATACTTACTTAAATGTCAGCAGCATGCATAAATACTTTTTTTCACAAAAAAGGATGGATTTTTACAGCATATTCATTTCAGATTATTTTCAAAGTGATGAATGGAGAATAAAGACACAACAGGATTTTGTTGTGTTTGTCAACTCCAGGATTTCTGTACTGGGGATTATGACATTTAAAGTGGTTTCCTGCCATATATTTATACTATAAAGCATGCAAACTATTTCTATCCATTTAGAAAATAAATTTCCGGTTAAAAAAAATATAAGGCTAAGAATACCATGCATAAAATAACATGAATACAGTCTCCACAGAGTTCAAACCAGCTCTTATGTGCACCCACTGCATTTATTCTGGCGGTACCTATGTATGATTTTGCCTATGTATTTCAACCAAGGGTACCACAGTACATCAATATATTGGGCAATTACTACCTTCATTTTTTTGACAGTTCACACTGGAATTCATGGGAGTAGAGGTGAGATATAGGCAAGTCTACAAAAAGAGATAGATGGGCAATTTATTCATTGAAACCACTATGACAGAAACATTCAAGTTATAGATCTGACAATAAAGACTTAGAGAAAACACGACTGGTTAGCAGTTTCAAATGAAAGCTATACAGATTCCTGACCGAGTTTATTTACTCGCATAAACACCCACCTTTTTATATGGAGCCTCCAGCATTGCTTCAATGTCCAAATCATCGGCCATATTGTTGTTGTTGATCTGCAGAAAAGTAAAGCGATATAAAGTAAGGTTTAATGCTTATTTTAAGCACAGAGAACTTGCTCTGAAATTACAATTCGCACATCTGTCTGAACTGCTTCCCAAAATAGCACTTCAAACTCGGCCTGAACATTTCTGCCTCGCGTGACTGGACGGGGTCATGAAACGCACGTTTAAGCTTCCTGGCTAGCGTTAACCGTTTTTCTCACACAGTGTCGAGAACCGTCTCCATCTTATTTTAAACAACTTTAGGCAACATAACCACGCATTACATGCTTAGAAGTAGATTTGGATGTTATAAGTCCACAACTTTCGTATTATCAGTAGAGAATCTTAAAGCTTGCTTTGTTAGCACATTAGCTAAATGGCTAAAGTCGCTTCGTCTTTGCAAATTAACGTTAGCTAAAACAACCCACATTTAGACGTCGTTTATACAAGAATTAAACACATGTAATATAAATATGATAAGTAAGTCGATATTGGTCACGCTGTTTTTTATAAATAGATCTAAACAGTAAGTAACCGTTAGCCTTTCCGTCTTACCTTAGACACTGCGGCCTACAAAGCTTTACAATTCCGACTCCACAAACGAGCGCTAAATCCCGGGTCTACTGTTCACTTCTTCCTCCGCTGCAACCCCAGTACATTAATTCGAATCCACACAAACCTAAAAGACACAATTATATTAAACCAAAACTTGGCCGTTTGAACTAATACTAATACTAAATGATGCGCGTGTCGCGGTTACAAACGACAAACTGACTGGCGGCAAACAGTCACTGCGCGTGCACGCACTGTTCCTGTTGCGTAAGAGAAACACGCGAAACTGTCCACCAGAGGGCACTCGCGTCACACGCACTGAGAACGGAAGTGCGACACGCACAATTAAAACGCCCTCAAACTTTCTTATTCGTTTTAATCCTCTGGTGTTCATTTACGAGTAACACTCGTGCTGCTCGCTGTCAAAACAGGCAGGGAGACCATGCTTGTATAATTATTTTATTTTTCATATAAAATGAATGCACTAAAACATCAATATTAAAAATAAAAATGTAACAAAAAGAAAAATCTTAGTTTGAGTCTTTTTGTCCTCTTAATGTTCTAGTTTCACTCCTTCACTGCTGTTTGGTTTTTTATGCATTGCGACTAAAAAATATTACATTTAGGTTCTTAGAATTTGGCCTGTTACAATGTTTAAGATAGATAGATAGATAGATAGATAGATAGATAGAAGTGCTTTTCAAGGTACAAATCAACAAAGGAAATGTGGGGGT
>JAUYWG010000045.1:12046274-12070771 GCA_034779775.1 Enteromius afrohamiltoni
AGATAGATAGATAGATAGATAGATAGATAGATAGAAGTGCTTTTCAAGGTACAAATCAACAAAGGAAATGTGGGGGTATGAAAAAGAAACAAACAACGAGGAGAAAAAAGTAATCCCTATGGAATATTAAAATCAATGGAGGGAAAACTGCTGATCTTTTCCTCACAGGCCTTGAAGTCAGTGTCACTCAGCTGTCTGTGGTTTTTCATCGTGCCTCTGAGACCACATAACACTAGTCAGACAGTAAACCAGAACAAATGTTAAACAAATATACCATGAGAAGCAGGCTTACAATGTAAAATTCACATTAACAAATTATTATTTTACATATTTTTGATGAGTAAAAAAAAAATGACCCCGCATATTTTTTGGTTTAATCTCATTCTTTCCATTGACTCTCGCCACAGCTTGCTTGATGTTCTGCTGGCTGCCAACTTTCCATAATTAGCTCTCTCTCCCTGCGCTCACAGTGAGGCAGAGTGCAGCCAAATGTAAATCTCTCCAGAGGCTTTCCACAGCATGAACATGACACACATCTGGAGGACGCCAGATTCTTGACACGTTACAAGAACCAGTCAGTGGGACCAGTGCAGGACCATTCGTCTTCTTGTATGCACTGCCACCTCCTTCGTCTTATTCACTTTTTCCATTCTGCTCTCCCTCTCTCTCCTCCCCTGTTGTGTTGGTTTTTTACTGCATGGCTCTGGTAAATGCATTCCCTTTAATCTCATGTCAGACGCTTAATGCACAGTTATTTTTGGTATTTGGAGAAAACTCCCCCTTGTTATGAAAGGAAGAAACAGCCTTGCATGTGTTTCCACCACAAAAATACCTGCTGGGTATGTGCAGAACTTTGTAAAAACAGCTTGGAAGATGAATCATAGTTCAAAGTGCTTTAGAGAATGGCACATCTGAACTGAAGACGGCACCATATGTTGGGTACTTTCAATATTTTCAAATGTTATGTGCAAAAATTGTATTAAATGTACAGAAAGACAACAAAAGCTGTTTATTTGCTTGTGATCTGCATGTACATGTGTGTAGGTTGTATTAGCTGGGGGAAAGGTTGAGTGTGGAGTGAAGCATTCTTTCCATTACCCTGACCAAATCAATGCACTGAGCTTCCAGCCAGAACACCACTTCCCCTCCCCCACTCCAGTGGTGACAAGGGGGCCAGTGGAAAGAGCTGACCCAAGCGCAGCATACTGGCTGGCCTAATTGCAGTTCTGGCCTCCTGCTTCTTTTCCTGGTGCTGGAGAGTGGTTGCCCCAGCGTATGTCCTCCCTATGCAGATAAATACTCAAGCACTTGGTCACGGGAGCAACAGTTGCCGCAATAAATCCATGGTTTTAGCATTACATTACTTTATCTCTACTGGATTACCTGCAGTGAATGGGTGTCATCAGAATGTTAACAGCTGATAAAAATATCACAATAATTAACTAGTCCACACAACTCCAGTCCATCATTTTATACAAAAATCATTTTTTATCACCCATTCACTGCTGATGATCCACTGGTGAACAGGTGATATTGTATTTCTCCAGATGTGTTCTAAAAACTAATTTAAGTCTTGGATAAGGGTCAGCATGTTTTCAGCTAATTTTCTTTTCTGCTGGATTGAACCATTCCTTTAAAGGAAAAAGGTTCACACAAAAATAGAAATTCTTTCATCGTGCGCTTACCTTCATGTTGCTCCAAACCTGACATTAATTTCTCTGTCTAACACAATAGAAGATATTTTGAATAAAAATGTTCTTGGACACACAGTGAATGTCGGTTGTGTAAAACAACACTAGACCTTTTTATTACTATACATTTTTTTTTTAATTGTCTTTGTGTTCATCAGAAAGCAGAAAATGCAATACAGTTTATGAACACTAGGTTCATTAAATGATGACACAATTTAGTTTTTTGGGTAAATGATGCCTTAAATATGTGTCCAAAAAACCAAAGAAAACCCCTGCAATTTTTACACAGCAGTTGGAGGAATTTATTTGGTGAGATGGACACATATCAAATCTACTTGGAGTAAACTTTGCAATGGTGACCCTCAACTGACACTTTATACATGAGGCATAATCGACATGTGAGAAAGTCACCATCCACAAACTTGACCTTGACGTCTTTACAGTGGCATTCTTGGCCATTTTGAGAGCTGGCTTTGTGGCATGCAGAACTTGTCTATATATATATATAGTAACATGCAATCAATGAGGCGTAATGTTTTCGGTTGCGTTGCCTTTAGGTTTGGAATGTATTTGACCTTACATATGATCCATTCAACAAACATCCTGTAAAAATTAGCATTTGAGAGAGTAATCAGCTTAATAGCTTTAAATAAGAGCACTAAACTAAAATGGATTGACCGTGGAATTTCATCACAGTCCTTTAGGAATATAATTTCAATGATTGGATTTCACTGATTGTTTCCCTGTTGTTGTAGAAAAGTCCTTAGAGTCACTCGGCTGTATCCAAGAACAAGGACAATATGGGGTCGTTCAGGACAGCATCCACTTAAATCTGGATATTTGTACTATTCTTTCACAAGTAATAGAAGCAAGTTCAAGGAGAGGTCACAGAACACGAGCAAATACGTCCATTATACACAGCAGTGCAACGTATGAATACAACAATATACATTTTTACATTTTTTTTAAAACAATTTAAATCTTTCAAAAGAATCAAGAATGGTAGGATGGACTTGTGACAATCAAATATAAAATCAGTTATGTTCTGAAAGACAGACTTGGTGGGGGAAAAAAAACAAAACAAACTCAGTTCAGATTGGGATTTAATAATAAAAAACACTGAAAGTTTCATCTGCATTCATGCAAAGTATAAATGTATTTACATATTTCAAACCATTTATTATTATACACATTTTGGAAATAAATATTTACAAACCAACAACATTAAGTTGTACAAAAAACATTTCCCCTCTATGTCCAGTGCCAAAAAAAGAGAGAAATAGCCTATAAACCATTTTTTTTCGTTGTTATTCCTGCAAAAATAGCTGACACCTTTATTATGTTTACTGACCAAATATCTCTTTCAGATAAACTAAACTGTAACAGGCTTATGGAGGATATTCACATGCCCTTTTAAATGATGATTGACATGTCCATAATAGTTTTTGCTTTAACAGAATAAACTTGTAAGAAAAAAACAAAACAACAATATTGGTTTTAGTGGCCTCTACTTTAACTTTTCCTCTGGGCAGTGCTTTTCTCATAGCTAATGTCTTTCAGTGTATACAAAATTCTTCCTTTGTTAGAAAAAACATTAAGGTGAAATTTAATTCTTAAGGAAAACATATAAACAACAATAAATAATAAATATTGCTTGTTAATTAATTCTATTGTCTATTCAGTTTGTCAAATAAGGCAAACGTTGATAAAAACGTTCATTACAAAACAAAGTCCACTTAATTGGTGATTATATATATATATATATATATATATATATATATGTGTAATAAACTTTTCGTTTAATTCAAACATTTATTAAATATTTGATCTATGGGATAAAATTAAGAACAATGAGCAAATCCTCAAAGATCTTCAGGGGAGTCAATGAAAAAGTTGTTAATGCTAGATAAAAATAAAAATGTGATCCTCTTTTTCCTTACGAAAACAAAGAAACCCAGAGCTGAAGGACTGAGAGAGATCTGTGGGTTCACAGCACTGCGAGGTCATGACAGGATTTGGAGCGCACTTTCAGGGCCATCTTCTTGTTGTTCTTGGCTACAAGTCGATCTAGGAAGCGTCTGGCTTTCTTGGTGATGCTCTCTTTTCTCTTGTAGATGGAGCGTCGGCGCTCATTGATCTCTTTGCTGTCTCGCCGCAGTCGGATCTGCCTCACAATGCCCTCAAAGAGCTCGTGAACGTTGTGGTGGAGAGAGGCAGAGGTTTCTATGAACTTGCAGTCAAATACCACCGCACAAGCCCGACCCTCTGCCACAGAAGACCAGGATTGTGTAAAACCAAACCCGTCACAAGGCTTTGAAGGCTTATGCATCTGCACCATGTCAAACAATCGTGCATTCATCAGTTAGACTGTGATATACCCTACCATTCAAAGTTTGGGGTAAGATTTCAGCTCAGCAAGGTTGCATTTATTTGATTAAAACATCACATCAACAGTAAATAGAAATCGCTTGTAAAATTATCCCCCCTGGTTTCACAGACAGGGCTTAAGCCTGGTCCGAGATGAAAATGTAAATCTGAGCTGTTTCAGCTGGAAGAAACTTGCACTGACTGATCTTAAAACATGTTTTGTTTTAAGATGCACACCAGTGATGCTTTTTTCTAAGGCATATTTATAAAAAATACTTAAATGTCCAAATTTAATTATGGCCTAATACTGGCTTAGGCTAAGCCCAGTCTATAAAATAAGGGCAATGAATATAATTTTTGATTATTTTAATTGCCTATTAATTGTCTAAATATATTAATTTCTTCAAATTCTTTCATTAAAATCTCTTCCTTATACCGACCAAACTTTTAATGGTAGCGTATAACATCCCGCTATGATCTGTCTGTGTGAATGATACAAATCAAAACTCTTCTCACCTTCCACTGCCACCTCTCGAGATCGCACTAAGTCACTTTTGTTGCCTACAAGGATGATGGGAATGTTTTCAGCCTGCCGGATGCGGCGCAGCTGGATTCGTAACTCCGAAGCGCTCTCAAAGCTGCTGCGGTCGGTGATGGAATAAACGATGATGTAAGCATTGCCCACCTGCATGCAGTAATCCTGGACCCACTTCTCATCTTCCTCCTTGGGCATCAACAATAAGAGGTTAAACATTTTAAAGGAACACTTTCTAAAATATTAATTTATTGTTTACTTGACCTCATGTAGTTAAAAAAACTAGTGCTGTCAAACGCTTAATCGCATCCATAATATAAGCTTTTGCTTACATAATATCTGTAAACATTTTTGGTGCTTATGAAACATTTCTTATTATAACAACATTTTGTTTTAGGACGGACTATCCCTTTCAATAACCCTGCATGTATTGAGAGAAAAACAACAAACAACTGAAATCTGTGTGTCATCAAAAAGTCCCCCCCTAATTCTTGAGATCAGAAAAGCTTGTTGCCAGACTGGCCTCACAGAGGAGCGTCATCGACAGTGGAGTAATTAGGCCCCTGAGCGATCAGTGTACTTGGCTGTGTGGTCAGCAGCAGGGGCCTGCTGTATGTTGCTTGCTCACTGCAGGGCATCGCTCAATAGAGTTTAGCCACTGGCAGCAAGCGGTCACGTTTTTTCCATAGCACTGCACAAAGGGCATCGTGGCCCTGTAGGTGAGACTCGTGGCTGGCAGACAGACACAAGCAACCCCACTGAAGACCACATGCCTTCAGAGTTTCCTTTATTTACATTCGGTAACTCAGCGAGTAGGTTACTGAGGCGAATATGTTGATGTTTGCATACCTGTTTTTCTGTTTCCCATGTGTCCATCACAACTAGGGTCGTTTCCTCCCCATCGACCATGAGGGTTCTCTCATATGTATCCTCTGTAGAAACATGCACACTGCTTTCAGTTAATTGAGCACAAAACATTCCACATCCAATACAGCTTTGACATGAAAAGATAGATGCTACAAACAACTAGGTCAATGAAACTGACACTCATTTTTTTGTACCTACCTGTTAATTTACTCAGAATATTTAAATGAATAATAAAAATCAAATCAACTCAAGCTTATCTATTCTATGATGCTTATTTATGCTATAATTCTGCATTTGACATTAATTTTATCCATTAAAAAAATTACAATAAAAACGAATTAAATTACTCTAATTTGTCTTCCCCAAAACTTGCTTTTTACCTTTTTTTAACCTTACTATTTTTTTTTTCAATATATAAATCTATAACTTCCAAGAAAATATTTAGTGTGTACACAATGAGAATGAAATGATATTATTTTTTAAAAGTAATTTGTAAAGTATTTGTCCTGTTCTTTATCAGGAATGAACCAAACTGTTAAAAAACAACAAGATTTTTGCTGCTTTTAATATTTGATACTTTTGAACAGTGCTTTATTATAATCACAAGCGTGAAAAATTCATGTGAAGTGGAAGAGTGGAAAGATCACTGAGCCGTGTCTGATAAACTGATCGCATAGCTAGTCTGACAAGAAGATAAAACACACTTTGCTCCAGTCTAGGTTGATACTGACCTTGTCTCATTTTTCCACATTTTCCACATTTACTCTCTGTCACTTCTTGAGACCTCTACAAGATGTATTGAACTTAAGGACAAAATTGGCCATGAAACATGTGAATTCACGATAAAGAATAACAGCTTCCTTAATCAACTTCAATGCCTCATGCCAGCTAACATCTAAATGTTAAGACCAAATCTAAAATATAAGCCAGACATGCCCTTCAGAGAAGAGTGTCCTCAACTGTCTAGGCAGCCAGTTCACACATCTTTACAGATATCATAGCACCATGTTGATCTTTTTAATACTCTTCAGTCTAAATAATGCAATGTAATTACAAAGCTTTTACTCAAAGAAAGTAATTAAGACTCTCTAGATGCTTAAAAAGCTAGTGGGATGAAAAACATACAAGGACATCTATCTATCTATCTATTATATATTATATATCATTAAAGTTAATGTGTAAATAGGAAGTTGATTTTTAAAAGTAACTTGTTTTTTGAGGATTTTTTACTAATACTTTTGAACTTTCATTTATTTAATTAAATAATCCTAAAAAAAAAAAAGAGTGTTAAACATTAAAACTCGTATTAAATATGATTAATTAATTAGATATATTAAATTGATTTCTGAAGGCCGGCACTGTAGACAGGAGTAACGGCTGTTAAAATTTAGCTTTGCTATCACAGGAATAAATGACTATTTCAAATATATTTACATGAAAAAATATTTTAAAATGTAATACTATTTCACAATATAATTGCTCTCTGGGTAAGCATAGAAATAAAATATCTGACAAAAACAGTAAAATCAATCGAAATGCATAATGGACATTTAAAAATATAAACAAATGCTTTTATTCAGGGCAAAGAAAACGTTTAGCCAACTAATATGTCTCCACTAACACAAGAATCAATATACACACATCAGTCTGTCAATGACATGATTATTTACAGGATGATGTTCAGCTCAGGTCAAAGCCAACACAACCACGAGACATAAGGTCATAGGCTGTCAGACAAAAAACAACATGTAGGTCAACAGACTGCCTCTCACAGATGCTCATTTACTGCTTTGATAAAGGCATTTTGCATAGTTCAGTGCATTAGAGAGTCACATAAACCTGTGTGTCTAATATTTAAGCCAGTTCAAACTGGTAGGATTATAAAAAGGTCTTTGATGATCCAGTTTTGTGTCAGTTAATATTGATTGTCTTACACCCTTGGGACACCAAAGATGGACAGGACTGGACAAATGGGACAGACCACACAATGGTGCTCACCATGTGCTGTCTGGTTGAAAGTAATGACCACATTTCAGCAAAATTATTCTGCACTTACAGTATAAAAATATAATGTTTTAACCATTGCAAGTTTAAAGTCTTTGTTTAAAGCAATAAAACAGGCACCAATGTTCTAGACAACAGCTGGTACATAAACCAATGTACTGTATGTACTGTTTGCTCTGACCGATGTATTAATCAATATCACCGTAGAATTAATGTTTCAGGATCAATCTGGACACGTGACAATTTGAGAGTGCAATCAATCAATCAAGGTTATTTTAGGCCCTACAATGCCATGGATTTTTACTGTAGCGTACCAATGCTTTATTTATGCTAAATAATAACTTAACTGAAGAGAATTAATCAACTCAACTGATCTAAAACATAGACATGAATACACATCCACAAAAGCCATAATATGTGTTGGATTTTATACCTCCGATGTGTTTGTGAGCATCCTTTTCTTGTATTCCAGCAAAAATGTTTGCAAGGCTTGACTTCCCTACACCGTGATCCCCCAATAAAACCACACGATAAAGACACTCTGCTCCAGAGCTGTCGGAGTCAGAGTCTGAAGACCAGTTGGCCCGTGAGTGGATGCTCTTGTCTCCAGGGTGGTACGAGGCTGACTGGGCGAGAGGAGGGTGATAGGGTTCAGTGGAGGAGTCTCTTTCTCCTTTGCCTCCTTGCCGTGATGAGGGGATGGGAGTACTCGCTCTTCTCCTCAGTGGTTCCTTTCCCTCTTTCTGTGTGTTGAGTGTCATCTTATAAACATAAGTATGCCTGGACAAAAAAGTGACAGGAAAACACAAGGGTGAGTATATTTTGTTGCTGAACAGTCTAGGAAAAAACTTCACTTTGTCAACAGAGTCACTTGTTGACTATTTCTCTTTTATTATCCAGTTAAAAAGATGAAATGCTTTACATATTTTGTAAAGACCTTATTCATATGTTTACATAAATCATTTTAAGTATTGGATATTTAAATCAGTAGAAAAAAAGAATGTTTAAACTTTGTAACAGGTAGCATTTTGTTTATTTAAAATACACCAAATATTTATTACACTTAAAACCTGAAAACAGTTATTAAATTTTAATAATAGCTATAGAACTTTATGCATGGTTGAATCCAACATTGATTAAATGAATTGAATCCAAATTGTAAAAAAAAGTCAACTGTATGGATACTACTTGCCCCATTACAAACACAAAATGTAAGCTTTCTTTCGTGTTAACACATGCCACTGTGGTTTGTGTTCACTTGTTTACAAGGAAAAAAATTCTAGTTTAAGTATAACGTAATTATTCTAATTAACTGAACCAGGGTTTGGCACGAAACCACTAAGAGCATTTAAGCAAAAACAGGCAATTGACTATACAGACCTCTTGCTCTAAACATTATAGGCTAGTTGCTTAAATCTTTGCGACAACTAGCCCTGGTGCTCTCTTTTCATGCGTTTTTTAAAATAAATATTTCAAGCATTACTAAACCCAACAGCTTAACCAATAAGACATATTTCAACAAAACACATCTTGAGAAAATCTACTCACAACCATTTCGGTAAAAGAACGTTTTAAAGCATACAGGTTGTCATCGAGCCGCAGAATGAAGTTTAAAGCCGCTGGTAGTGAATCAATCAGTTCGCGCGCAGTGGAGTTTGATGTACCGGCTGCAGGGAAATGCTACACCGCTGCAGTCATAGCAACAGCCCCGCGAGTTCCACAACGCTTTTAAAAATTTAAGAGCGGAATGAAGCATTTCTCTCAATCTCCCGCGCTGTCTGTCACAGCCTCATCTCACCCGCGCCGCGCGCGAGGAAGGAAAAACATCGGCGAGTTCACATCTGTGACCTTTCACTCACCTTTATCTCGCCACGAGCAAGTTTTGGGAGTCCCGAGCGCGACTTCTCAGTTCATCCTCCCACTTGTAGACTACGCGCGTCAGCCCTCAGAGCTGTATCGGTGTGAAGTTGCATGTATCGTGTCTTTGTGATTAAACACAGGTGGGCTCCTGTTGCCAACTCAGCCCTAGCTCAGAAACGTGCTTTCTGTTTATATTACTCACATGATCCATAAACACGGCTCAACAAATGGGCCCTCAACTGTAAGTCTCGTGGGTCCTCGTTTGGGCGTCTTTCAACATCATCCAGGGCCACGAAATGTTATAATGTGCCTTTTTAGCACCGTCCCACTCTATCCCCATGACGTCGATGGTCTGTCATTTCCTGCTTAAAGCAGAGCTGAGATATCATATGTTATCAGGAGGTTCTCATTAGCTCGGCTGCTTTGATGTAAAACGCATCTTGTTTTAATGATGTCATCACTGGGAAGTCATGCGATGCAAAACCACACACGTTGCATTTATTTTTCTTTAGAGACAAACATCCACAGCTGTTTCTTTTCATGGTGCTTATGCAATTGGATAATGAATGTAGCAGTTTTATTGCATCTATTTTGTATTTTTTGTTTCTAAAATAAGTTTTATTTATTGGAGAAAGCATTCCGGCACCGAACACACGTGGAAAAGAGCTCAGAATCCTCGCAACATAGAAATAAAGGGAAGAAGGTTTATCCCCTGCTTAGATCTCACTCTTGTTGTTTTTTTTTTTACCAGGAATTTTTAATTCTCTGAGGCTCAGCTGAATCTTTTCCAAATGAAACAACAAAAGTAATCAAACCAGTCGCCCATACACTGGGGTGCTGAAATCCATAACTGTTTACAGAGCAAGCCTTGTTCCCACACTTTGGTCAATTATATCAATGTCACAAAACTACTGTTTCACGGTTTGCAAAATGGCTTTGAAATGCCCCGTTTGCAAGGCAAATAAAGTCATATATAGTCATAAAACGAAGCACATACTTGTAGGATTGACACTTTAAAGTGTCATTAATTGCAATAACATTTCCTTGCTACCAAACTTCAACATTGTGGTCCTCTGACAAGGGAACATGGACTTATTATGAGCATCTTAGTACCGTGTATACACTGCCCTCCAAAAGTTTTGAAACGCCCTAGAAAAATGGGGTTTTGGACAATATTGGCATGAATCCTTTTAAATTTGTGATAATTGCACTGATAAGGGACAACACAAATTAGGAAAATATATTTTATTACATAAACAGATAAGAAAATGCTTAAATTTGCAATTCCGCAAAATATCCACCATCAGCATTTATTACAGCTCTGTATAATGTGGGCATCTGTGCTGTCAAGTTTATTTAAACATTGAATTAATATAATACTCCAAGCCTCCTGAAGGATTTCGCAAAGATGATACACACTGGTTGGAGACTTCTTATGGACGTCAAGGTCCAGTTCCTCCCATAGTAGCTCAACTCTGACATGTATATATTGCCATTATTATGTAACCAATAACCAATATAATATAATCAGAATTCCATGTGGCACTTAAGACTTGAGTAATGTTTGCTGAAAATCACATTTTGGCAGCACAGGAATAAATTACATGTTGAAACATGAATAAAACAGAAAAGAGTTTTAAATGACTTTTAAATGGTAATATTTCACAATATAAATACATTTATAAAAAGTCTGGCTTTAAAAAAGTAAAAAAATAAAAGTGGTTATTTAATGCAGCTTAGTTTGTGAAATACAAAATACAAGTATGTAGTTGCATGTCTAAAAGCACATCAGAGTGTGCTAGAGTGCAATATATTGTGTTTTTAGAAAAAAAAGAAAAGAAAAGAAATGACAAAGCCTATAAAACAAAGTGAAAGCAAAGACAAATAAAGAAACGAAGATTTGTACATTTGTTTGACTGAGTAAAATGATTTAATGAAGTGGCTTCATTGATTTTTGTCAGTAATATATAGCAGCTCAAGGGAAGACTCGAAAAGGTAATGCCTTCAGCACAAGGCTACATGGGGAGTAAATCCACTTGGGGTATATTAAGATAGATGTCCATTTCTGGAGTACACCTAAAATACAGAAAACATAGTGACAGCAACTGTATACAGCCATTAAATGACCATAAAGGGACAGTTCACCCAAAAACATTTGGCCCATACAATGTCAATAGGGTCCAAAACTATGGGCAGTCAACAAAAAATACTTCTGAAGTGTTCTACAGAATAAATTCATAAAGGTTTAGAATGACAAACGATGACAGAATCTTTATTGTTTGGTACAAAAATCATACAAATTAGGAGAACTCCTTACAGAACATCTGCCCTTAAACTTGGTCACCACAGCCTGAGACAGTTTGTTTAAGACAGGAAACATGAGAACTTTCTCTGCTGGGGCTCAGTGCATCTGCAGAAACTAAAGCCATGTCTCTGTCACGAGCAAAGCAGGAAATCCCAGATCTGTTTATCATTATCTCCATTTAATGGAAACCTTTATAACTTGGTGCTCAGTGTGACATGATATGTGAACACAGTAAATGTTTTTTTTTTGTTGCTTGTTTTCCATGTTTTTCGTCCCCTAGGGCAAAACACTTAAGGACCGAAGGTCCATATGAATAAATCTTATCTGTGATAATAACAGCTCCCATGGGTGGCAAGAGGTCGTGCATGCACTCGTAGGAATAAAGTGTCTGATTGTTTTGGAGATATGACCGATTGTCATGGAGAGGAAAATGACATGCTGTTTTGGAACAGACTGTTGGGAAATGCGAAACCTTCATTAACCTTTAATGGGTGCCAGGGATTCCATGAATGCACAGCAATCTCTTGTTCTTCATTTATCTTTAAGATGGCCTTTGGAGTCTTTTCCAGAGCTGTGTAATATAACACCATCTCCAACAGCCCAATGCTTTTTCCACACCAAGCATTTGTTTGAAAAGTAGATAAAGTACTTTTTCCTCTAGTTTACAATATCTGATTTGCAACGCTCCAATCTCCAAAAAAGCTTACTGTGTGCTAGCGAACATGTTTACCATCATACATAATTGCATGATCATTCACAAAAAAATTGCTGTACACTCAAATCTTAGTAATGACGGAACTTTCAACCATAATAGGCTAATGATGCTTTTAGGAAATGAACCATGATTTTGTTCTGTAGAATAAAAAAGGAATTTTGAAAAAATGCCTAAAATGAAATACAAGGCGGTCTAATTTGGGGGTCAGCTTCAAAATTTCTTCTTTTGCAAGGGAACCTTACAGGTTTGGAACAACATGATGATGACTAAATAATGCCTAATTAACTATTTAAAAAAAAAATACTTTCTCAATGCATTAAATGAGTGTCTTATCTCCTAGTGCAAGTTAAATTCTCATGGGCTGTGTGCTGCCAGTATGTTTGAGAAGGCTCTTGAAAGTGAAGTTCTCTAAGTGTTGCTGTTCTATATCTGTTTATGGGAGGGGTCAGGTCATAGTAACACTGTTAGACATTTTGAGGGGTTTGTTGAACTTCCTTTCTAAAGTGGCCAATTTTGTGAGAATGTTTCTCTGCAACTGCAATTATTGTATAACTTGAGAATGCTCCAGCTAAAGAGCTTGGCAACGTTCTTGTAAGAACTGTTTGTGATAAAGAAGCTGTTCGCATCAATAACTTAGTAATGTCCTTATCCACTTACTTGTCTGATTTCTGGAAAACATCTGGAAAGATCTCTCTCCTAATGTTTTTTGGTCTTGATTGTTTCAGTTCCTGAATACTCTTCCTTAGCTCTTCATTCTTTTGCTCCATCTCTATTACAAACTTAAAAAAAATACAGTTGATAAAATTTACAATGCAGTATTTTAAAATATTAAATCCACTTTAAATGCAATAATAAACTTTAATTTAAAATAAAAAATAACTACCTTTTTCTTTTTATGAATCTCTTCCCTTACTGTATTGTTCTGTGAGACCAACAGTTTGACAAAGGGAGGGATTTGGGAAGCATGTTTCTGAAAATCAAACCGCAAACACATTTTTTAATGAAGCTCCTAAAGTAAAAAATGATCTCCATTTAAAATAACAAATCTAAGGCAAGCGTCTTTACCTCAGCAACAGCAGACAGCACTTCTTGTTCCCTTTGACACTGGCGTCTCTCAAAATTGTACATTTCTTCCTTAAAAAAACTATTCCAATATTCTTTCTCTTTCTGTCAATTATAAAGGAGTAAATGTTATTGTACATTTAATTGTTCTAATGGGAGCTGGAACCACATTTTTTTTTTAAATAAATAAATAAAGGATTTTCCTGGATATAACTTTGATTACTTTTTTCTCAGTGATCCAGAAGTAAGTCCTTCTCATATTTTACCTGTTGCATCTCTTTCATTCTGTCCAGCTTTCTTTCCATGTCTGCTATCTGCAGGGCCTTGACTGGGAACTCCATATCTTTGTAAGTCTTCAGTCTGCGGAGCTCTTTCTGAGCCTCTACCACCTTCGCCTTTAGAGGATCCAACTGTTTCTGCAAATCTACATTTATCAGAAGAAGTCAGCTGAGATTAGGTTGTTGTTGTTTTTTTTGCTTGACAATTAACAACCATGGCATAAGGAACATTACATGGCCAAAAGAATGTGGATAGCCAAGCACGTAGACCTCTCTGTGTGCACAGAGCATTATCATGCTAGAACAGAAGAGGGCCTCATTCTACATTAAATGCTTTGGCTTGTTTGATTTTTTGCACCTGCTTTGATTTACAGTACAATTAAAATAATGATAACAAAAGAATGATTTTATTCAGCAAGGGTGCATTGCATTGATCAAAAAAGAAGGTAAAGACAAATACACTTCCCAATATATTCTTCAGTGTTCTTCGGTGCTTCTTGAACACCAAACCAGCATATTAAAAAGATGTTTGATGGATTATGTGACACTCACAATTGGATTAATGACTGCAAAATTTAGCTTTGCTGTCACAAAAATAAATTACATTCTAAAGTATATTAACATTTTGGCTGTGTAGTGTACATACTGCATCTGAAAATAATCCAAACTAACTGATGAACTATAAACTAACCACTGAGATGTGTCTGTGTTGCTTCCTTTATATCTCTTAGCTCTGCTTGGGCACTTTTAATAAGACCGTCATTCCATCGTTTCAAAGCTACTGTTGATCTCTAGAGAAAACATAAAAGACTGATTAGGGATATTCAATACTTGTCAAATTCAGAAAAAGTTTGTAAAGTAGGTTCTAAAGATGTGAAACAATTTAGCTAACCCTCTTTTGCTCCGTCTGGATGAGAAGTTCATTGGTTCTGGTGAATGAGCTCCTGTCTGTATCCATTATGCTTCTGGCCATCTGCAGGTTCCTCTCTTGAAGCTGTTCACAGAGCTCCTCCAAGTCTTTTATTGCTTCTTTCCTCGATTTGATGAGCAACTACAACATATTTCAGCCGTTGATATGGCATTTACACCAAACTAAGCACAAGTGAACTGTTAAAGTCTTCTTTACTTCTTTATAGTACGCACCATCAGTTTTTTGATATCGTATTTCTTCTCTGAGGTGATCTGGTCCTGTCGCACTGTTTCAGCTGTCCTTCTTGTAAGAAGTTTGGGGAGTGTTGTGGATTCATTGTGGACATAAGATTGAGATTTTCCTGTTCAGAAAGCAAATAACGTTATTGCAAAAAATTAATAAACACAGATATGCCTCACAACAGCAGAAGCTTTGATCCCTCACGTTGCATACCCCCGTTTGCACTTGATTTTCCAGTTGGAGATGGTCTGATTTCTCCTCTGATAGATGATATGACTGCTTTATGATGAGGAATTGCCCAGAGCAGAGGTTTAGGTATTGTATTTTGTTCCCATTTTCTGTAATCCTTGAAAAATATTTGAAGTTTTTAGTCTAACGTTACCTGCATTACTTTACAGAAAGCAATACTCATACTAAATGGGGTGTATACTGCAACAAAAAAATTAAAAATGCCAGACCACTGCATTAACACTGCAATACATTACCATAACATGGTATGGTATGAACGTTATGCATTGACCTACCATGCTGTTTTCATTCTTCAGAGCCATCGACATCAACTTTACCGACAGTTCTAACATTTCAAGTTTGTCATAGCAACCGAATGAACACATCTGAGCCGTTGAGTACAGCGCACGTCTGCTGCCATCTGGTGGACATACTAAGCATGCGCAAAACTGCGCTCTACTACTACCATTACGAGGCCTAACAGTAAAGAGCGTGTCTTTATGAACTTTTATAAATCATTATATATTCTGTGACTGTAGCAAAATTAAGAGTATAAAGAATTCAACGGTGAAATTACCCAATTCTTGTCAAAAAATCGCTTAAGCATATGTTACAAGTTCTTTAAATCTGTAAAAACACACTACTAAATACACTAAAAATAAATAGTTAAGATAAGATAAATACAAAAATTAAAACAGATTACTCTCGGCTAACTGCTAACATACTGTCTTAACACGAAAGCTAACTATGCAACTGGACCCTGTTCTTTTTTTTCTTATTTAATAATAAATTAACAAGTTTATTTAATGGGTTTGTATTGTCCATTTTTTTAACTCTCTCTAAATACATTATAAAAAACTTGATGTTGTTGTAATGGAAATGGTTTAAAATGTACTTGTTTTCAAAATACACTTTTATTTCTGACATTTCTGCATTATAGAGAAGATGCATGTTTATAGAAGAGAAGGCAATACAAAAATGTCTATATTTAGTGGCACATTAACAACACAAACAGTAAATATAAAATGTATTATAAATAGCATAACAATGATTCAAATTTCCAACTTTATCTTCCAAATATTAACATTAGGAATTATATTACTTTTAATAATGAACAGCAGTGCATACATTTGTTTTCTACATAATTCCCCACACAAAGCTGGGATTAATGTTATAATGAAATATCAATATGCAAATGCATATACAGCCTTCACAGCACCAAAAAAAGAGACATATTTAATGATTAACATGTGGAACAGCCCAGTGTTTAAGGTATGTTGATATGGCACCATCACATTTGTGATCACTGAAATAGTAACAATGAATTATTTAAAATGAGTTATTGAAACAGATGCTCTGAAAAGTATAAAGAAATGAAAAAACACGATCATAGCTGCAGATGTTCCTGGATGAGGTTTTGATTGGCAGTTACAGCGTGGATGACATCATGCCGTATTGTTGTTGATGTCCATGCGGCTGATGAGCTCTGTGACGAGCGCCTGCAGCGTCTCTGAACGCATTTTGCTCACTTCCAGCACAGCTTCATGATTGACAGACTCATTGTCCTCATAGCTTTTCACCACTTTGTTAGTGATGAGGGAGAGACCGAAGACCCTCATGCCACAATGACTGGCGACCAACACTTCCGGTGCAGTACTCATACCTTCAAAGGCAAATTAGACAAATTTTAAATAAATGAATAATTATGATAATATAACAATGTGACGAAAGCCCGTTTCCACCAATTAGTATGCACACCAAATTTGAGAACTCTAGGTGCAACAGAACATAAGTGATCAATACAATATATAAGTGCTGAATACCATCAAAAAATAGGCTGTTTACAGGTACTGATAAAGCACATATGACAATATTCTACATTCCTAAATATCTAAGTTTAACAACTGCCTTACTAAATATTATTAAGCAGCAAATTAGAAGTTCACTGAGGCATTAGTAAAATAGTGGCTTGTAAATAGCAAGAATTGGACCTTAAAATAAAGTGTGACCAAAAATTCTATTATGACTGTGTGGTTATAAAGTCAATGCTAGATTATTGTAATTCATTGGCAACACTATTTAATTTAATTAATCTCTATTTTTACATTTAATAAAACTTAAGAAGTAAGTTTAATACATTTTAATAATGCATTAAGTGTAAGTCGATATCAGTATATGAAATAAATCAACTGACGATATACAATAGAACGTTTTTATCTAAATTTCTATTTTGTCTAATTTTGTTTCCATACTATGGAAGTCAGTGGCTATCGAAATTCAACATTCTTCAGAATATCTTCTTTTGTGCTCAACACAAGAAAGATTTGGAACATTTTTGGGTGAACCATCTCCTTAGGTGAAAGTGTTGCTAATTCACATCATCAGTTACAGTCAAAGACTGAGCTTACCAACTGCATCCACTCCCAGTTTGTGCAGAAGGCGGGCCTCAGCTATGCTCTCAAAGTTGGGTCCTCCCACCATGCAGTAGACGCCTTCTTGGACATACTGGGAGACACCCATGCTCTTACAGATGTCGAATGCCATCTTCCGTAAGCTTTTGTCATAAACCCCAGACATGGGTGGAAATCGAGGGCCAAACCTGGACAGCAACAGCAACAGATCCACTCCTTGTACTGGTGATTCTAATGAAATAACTCTGTTTCAAATCACTTCAACATGTACATTGATACTCACTTATCATCATTAGGGCCATTGAGTGGGTTCAATCCAGCAAGTCCAGGGAAGTTAATGTGGTCACGTATGATCATAATATCACCACAGTTATAACTGTCCGCTAATGACCCAGCAGCATTAGTGACAATCAAGGTTTCGACACCCAGTAGCTTGAACACTCTTACGGGAAAAGTGACCTGAGGAACACATGTGCAAATTCTGTCAATCCGTTTTTAACATCCAGTACCTTTTTAATGAACTTTCAGAAGCTTGCGGATGTACTGTACAGGAACACCTCCAATAAGCCATTGTAATCTAACTCAGCGTTATATAAACCACACAAGTTTCACTGAATAGTTCTTTGTGCTCTGATTACAGCATGTGACTCTAATCAGCATGACCAGGATGGAGTGAATATATTGTGCGGGCATCCAAAAAAAAATCATCATTCTTGATTGCAGCATGACACAGCATGAATGGAACAGTGTTTTGGAGTCACTTTTGGAATGCATTTGTAACATGTGATGAAACTATCAAGACTATCACGATTTTGAATTATCTTGAGCCATTATGCAAATAAGTAAAATGCAAATTTACCAAGGTGAGCCAAAGTGAAAAATGTTACAAATGCTAAAAACGTACAATATTGTTGAAAAGTAATTAATACTTTCCCAAAAATAGTAATCAATAAGAAATGAGGAAAAAAAAAACTTTCTTAAGCATTGAATCAGCATATTACAAAATTTCTGAAGGATCATGCGACACTGAAGACTGGAGTAACGCTGCTTACAATTCAGTTTTGTATAACAGAAAGAATTTCAATTTGTAAGTGCAGCATTTAGTGCCCCTAGTTTAAAAAGGTCAAACCTTGCTTAGTGTGTGTCCCTCATACATGTGGAATCGGCCCTGCATGCACACGCAGGTCTTCCCTTTGAGCTCTCCAAAAACCAGCTTTCCAGCATGACCTTTCACTGTTACACACAACACAAACAAGCATTAACAGCATAACACACCACAAAAATTTAAGGCACCTTTAAAACCAAAAGCTTTGAATTCTGCAGGCTAAACATTTAACAGTGTAACGTGCTAGCACAATATAACATTTTAAGCTTATACTTTATGTTTGCAAATGTACAAAAACCATTGATGCAAATACATGGTTACATGCTCTGATCTTACCTGTGCTCTGAGGAAAGCCAGGGATGTCAGAGTATTTGAAAGAGTCTTGGCATTTGAGCGCATCTGCCAGCATTCCCAGTCCAGAGCCGCAGATGATGGCTACTTTAGGTCTGTGTTGTGTCTGGGATAGCAGCCAATCTGCAGTTTTCTGGTAGTCCTCATGGCTGGTGATGAGAAAAGAAAAACCTTTATTAAACTAAAAGCCTGACTCCCTATTTATATTGATTAGAGGAAATAGTAATATCTAACTAATTAATTAAACCAAAATGAAACATGTGATGTAATTTTCTGCCCTTTTGTGGGCTTTGCCAAGTCTTTCGTGATTATCAAAAAGTATTATTCCAGCACTATTGATTAAAAATGGTTGCTTGACCACAATAATGTTTTATACTACAAAATGTATATACTACAACATTAAACAGAGCCACACTTTTACATTTTTGACAAAAAGTAGTTCTTTTTCTTTTTACACACAATCCTAAAATTTATTTTCAACCTAAAGATGGAAAGAAAACTCACCAGATTTGATCTTTGCTGTGCATGTTGTGTGTTCTTCCCGAAGAAAGTTTCAGCTGAAGAGTGATCCTGGATTTGAGCAGTGTGTGAAAGAGAGAGTAACTCTCTCCATTTAAGTAAACCTGACCTCACTAGCACACACAAATGCTCTGATTGGTTACAACTCAGTATTATAGTTTAGTCATGCCTAATGAAATGTTATGTAATTTGTAGGTGTGTCTCAGTTTAAATATCAGAGGCAAGCTAAACTTTCAATCAGATTTGGTGGATGTCTGTAAGCTTTCAAAACCAACCACATAAGAATATCTGACGCTCACATCTGTAGAGCATTTCTTCTGTGTACTTACAAAATGTTTTTGCCTGTGAATGAACTGCAAACTTAGCTGTTTAAAAGGGGAGTTTTTAAATAGAATTGTTATCATAGGACCAGAAATCATCGATTGGGAGCAGATATGAACAAGAACAAGATCACCATGAGACTATAAATAAATTAGACACATTTCCTACTGCATTTGTTGGTATTTCCTTATGTCAGCTGAAATAGATGATCAGTATTCTTACTTTTTAACCTAAGTTTAATGCAGAATTTACACATACAATTAGACACTTGTTTGTATAGATCTGCCATTTGGTCAAACTTGGGTTCAGGATCGGTAACATGTGAAGCCCATTAACAGAGGTACAAACTCCAACCCAAATTCAAAGCACGGGACCAAAAAAATTTAATTTGGGGACCTCACAAGATTTGTCTGATTGCAAGCAATTTTCTACTTTTAGATGCAGATCCAAAGGCTTGAAGAAACATTTCAAACGTATAATGCAACTTCACTTCTCTTGTGATTACTATTATTAAGAGTAATGCATTTCACACAGTGGTTGCACCATCTTCTCATTGGTGTGCAATGGATTGCCCTTGACCGAAAGCAAACACTGATACACCACTCATTTCTCACACATTCTTGACTTTCAGAATCAGCATCTGTGAGAAACAACTAAACAGAAACACAGCAATCATTCCTATGAAAAACTAAACACAGATTACCACGGCTTATTATATGAAATAAATAAATGCACTTGGAATATTGATTCACATTTTAGAAAATTCAAGATATGTGACTCTCACAGGTCAGTTGCAGGGGTCATTATACAGTTTAACGCTTATTACAGAAAAATATGAGTCTGTGGAATGTAGCGATTGACCAATCAAAACCAAGTATTCAAGAGAGCCATGTAACAAAGGAGCTTATTCATTCATCAGTGAAATAACCTAATAGTCAGCACTTTTAAGGATATTTATGTTATGTAGCATAATATATGTGTGTGTACGGTGTACACTTGTCAACAATCTCAACATCCATTTTATCCATATTTTACCCTTATCCTCATAATCACTAGCATTTAAAACAAACTCAAATTATATATATTTTTTAGCATTATACCAGAGCACAAAAAAAGCAACTAAAACTAAATTAATCTAAAATCTTGTATTTTGATTTCAAGAACAGACCGGATCCTGTAAACGTGCTCATTCCTATGAGGAACATTCAGCTCTAGACAATAATATTTACATTTTCAGCATTGCTCTCTCACATACCATCAGTCTGACAATGCACAGCATAATTAAGATAGCTTTCAGACACATGGAAACCTTTTGTCCCAAGAGGACATGGAAAAATTTGAAAAAACGCATACCCGGGTTACATCTAACTAGGCTCATGTGAGTGATACAATGTAATCAGACCGATAAAGAGAAAGTCAGAGAACGACATAGACAGAGAGCGAGAACATCCCTCTCTCTGTAACTACATTAACAATGTTGAGTGCCAAGCATACCCTATGCAAGTTGCTCTCTCCCCATCTGCTCAGACGTAATCTGCAGCATATGAGGCACATGTGATTTCACCCACTGGAATCTGATCACCCAATTCTCTCTTTATTAATGGATTCTAAATAAAAAACACAAAATAATAGAGAAAATTAAAAACGACTGTGTACAGTGAATACTGAAACAGCACCAGAACAGATAAATTTAAAGAAAGAATTTAAAGAAATTTAGCATAACATCACTTGCTCACCAGTGTATCCTCTGCAGTGAGTGAATGGGTGCCATAAAAACAGAGCAAGCAATATTATGGATAGAGGACACATATTCAGCCAGAAGCAATTAATTACATATAAATATGCAGCTCTTCACTTCACAAGACATTAGTTAATGGACTGGAGTTTTGTGGATTATTGTGGTGCTTTTCTTTACTGTTTGGACTCTCATTTTGACGGCACCCATTCACTGCATATGAAGGTTTTGCTGAATAGGTGATGTAAAGCTACATTTAATAAAGAAACAAACTCATCTACATCTCGGATGGTTTGAGAGTGAGTAAATATTTAGCAAATTGACATTTTTGATGAACTGTTCCTTTAAATGTTTTACATATAACGTTAACTTTAACCAAAGCTTAAAGCTCCTTCCCAGTCGTAAAGTACGATGGAAATGTACATAAATGAAAGACTTTAATTAAAGGTTTTGCAATACAATTATTATAAAATGTACAAATTCATTTATAAGGTACACTCACAAACCAGGCTTAAAATGTAATACTAATAATTTTCTACTATATGCAACAGGGGATCTCTGCTCCAACTCTCAATCTATCAAGGCATCCTTGGTCTTAATAAAGCCTGTAAACCTCTGGCCTACAGGCGATGTAATTTCTTAAATAAAAGCACAGTGCTAGGAACGTGCCAGGCATCTTCTCAAGGCATTTCACGTGCTCCACAATACTCAGTCTATGCTCTGACGTTGGGCTGGTCATGTGGAGGTGTGTAGTAATTCGTTTTTGGTGAATCCGCTGGGAAACTTGTGACTTGGGGAAGGGTCATGTCTGATGTTCGAGTCCTCATCCTAACCTTTACCTCAACTGCTCTTTTTATTAGCTGGCTTGTTATTGTTACAAACTAATACGGTTTACAGTGTAGTTTACTACATTGAAGCAACTCTTTTTTCATTGAACAGTCAAAAACAGTAAAAATATTTTCATCCTGACTTGACCCGAACTAAAAAGGGAACCCTTTTCCACTTTTGCCCTTTCACGGCCGGGCCATATGAAGGTGAGTCAGGAAGCCAGTGTGGGACTGAATCTTAAGCAGCTGACCCTAATCCTCGGAACACATATGGAGCAGTGTCATCTATGTACATCTGGCTCCACTGCCGGGTGCCAAGAGCCAAGGACAGCCAGCAAACATGTAGGGCGACAATCAAGGGCGCACTCTGGCCCGACTAGTGCCACACGGGATACGAGGAGCAGTGACAGCCTCTATTACTGTCTTAAAAGATGACTCTGTCCTACAGTCAAACATCCTTCTGCTTGATTAATGTGTTGTTATAGCCTGATGTTACAGAGCATGCTATATTATGCAAATCTGATTTTAATGGACCCGCATTGATAATCGACCATGTGAAAAGAAAGGACATAATTGCATTTCAAAATGGGCGGAGACCAAAAGGGAAGTTAAGAGCCACTTAATTGACCAATTGCAGAGAAATATAGTACACAAGAGGAGACCCTCTTCTCTGGAGTACAGTTGCAGATGTCCATGAAGATAGGACACACTTCACCTCTCACAGCTACAGTAAATCTACTCTATGCTCCCATCAAACTGTCCTGGCTGTAATTGCCGCTAATTGCTGCCATGGATGTCAGTCCCTCTGTTGGGGGTCTCAAAAACGGGGCGAATTGATGGCAAATATCCACCGTTATAAGCGTGACTGCTCAATGCACACACAAACAATCTCAGCCACACATCTGTGACGCACACACACACACCACTCAGTGATTGTGGTCCCAAACCATATGTGACCCCCTTTACTTGGGAGGATTTCAAGGTTGACAGTCTGTCCTCATTGGAACCACAGATACAACAAGAACTTGCATTGAGAAAAAGTGTTGTTAATCGGGTTGCCAGAAAATGATTACCTCCGCTATTATTCCACCCAATGGGGGGATTTGCATTGGCGTTTGGCTCGATGGGACTTCCCTGTGCTCTGTTTTGGTATCGTTCAGTAAGCTGCTCTCATTGCCAGAAGGCTCCCCTGTGCTGAAAGAATCGCTGCCTGGGCTGTGGATTATTCTAGATTAGCCGCACTGGGCATAATCTCTTGCACAGTCTGTAGATCAGTGTGGAGGTGGCAGACAGAAGGGCAGGGCTAACAAGGTCATAGCTGATATCTCGGCTAGTATACACATAAATAAACACAAACAGTCATGTCAGGACAGTCTTGCTCCTGTGGGAAATTGCTGAAGGTATCTAAAGATAAACAGGTTTCAAAAAAGGTTCTAGATCTGTTATTTGTCTGTTATTATGAAAGGGTTAAAAAAAGCTAAACTAAATATTGAGTATTTGCAGTTTACTTTTGTTTGCACCAATTCTGTAGGGATTCATGGTAGTGTTGACTTCCTGAATGAATCTGACTGAAAACATAAATGATTAAAAATGTATGAAATGTATATGAAAATATATCTGTTTCAGTCTTTAATAAATCTTTTTTTTAAAACAAATTGGTTGAGTGAATGATCCAACTCACTCATAAAGATGTTCGTGCTTCATTGCTGTAAATTTACTGTATTGTAGAGTTAAAGCTTTGTGGCATTTAAAAGTAATTTGGTAATTTCTATCCATTAAAAAGCTAAAACATATACATTAAAACTCCTTTGCATGTAGATTAATCCCCCTAATGTTTAAAGGAGTCATAAACTAAAAGTGAAAAGTGAAAAAACTTGCTAAATCAGCAACAAATTGAATTAATGAATGAATGAATTAATGAATTATAAAGACAGCCACTTGTCACCACCTACTAGAAAACAAGGTAACTAGCAGAAAGAGTCACTGAAAAATCTCACAACTGTATATAACAATACCTTGATATTTCATTATTGAAACCTACTTCAGTCGTGCATACTTACTTAGGCACACATCCTAAAACTCTTTATATAGTACGCTTATAAGTTCATATTAGATTGTCGTTTCCCATTGCACATATTTGCAGATTTGTTTGAATGTTTTGGTCTC
>JAUYWG010000045.1:12082800-12103778 GCA_034779775.1 Enteromius afrohamiltoni
GTGTCTCAAAAGCAATTCGACACTGATGAGAGTCAGAACCAACAATTATTGTGTTTGTTTGATGCAGTAAAACTGACTTACCTGCTTATAAACTACCTTTTTATAGAAAGTAAAAGTTTTTTTTTTTCAAGAACCAGCCAAAAAAAAAAAAAAGGTACTGCACTAGCTTCTGACCGCAAGGCTTTGACAAACTGCAGACCCAGTGGTTTAAATCTGACAGTAGTGTGGACTGACAAACAAACATGGCATATATAGCCTTTATTTTACATAAAGTATACACACATAAACACATCCAGAGACATAAATATCAGCCTGCATGCATGTACTTTCATGTGCACATGAGTCTTTTCATCCCCTCAGGCGCATAGGCTTTCTGCCCAGCGCTACTGCCCTCTTGCATCTCATTCTACCACCTGCAGCTCTGGCCTCACCTTACCGGAAACGTCAAAGGCAGCAGGGACATATTTTCCACTAGATCAAGGAAGGTTTTCTGGGTGAGGCTCTATTTTCCAGCTCATTACTTTTAGAGCCAATCCTCACTTTGGCTAATATACTCTTGCATCCTAATAAATCAATTCTTTTAATTTTATGACAATATTTACACACACTTTCGAGAAGAAAAAGGGCAGACTGTAATATTTGTCTATGACTCATTATTCCAATTAGTGGTCAGATTTTTAAATGTTTATAACTGGGCTTCTGTGGAGAATGCACAAGGTGTCAGATCTAAGCTAAAACATGATTATTGATGTTATTGATTTGTTCTGCACTCTTTAAAAAGGGCCACGACACTGTAAGGAATACAAGTCCCTCTTAAAAGTGCAAGTGTGTACTAAGCTGACTGCAGGTGTGCTCTGTCAGCATGAGTGTGCATGGGAACTGCACTGCAGTGGTTGTGTCACTTATGATAGGTTTATAGCCCTTACAATAGGAATGCAGAATGTACCACTGCTGCAATACTCTGTGTTGCACTTCTAAATATACAGTGCCTCCAAAAGTATTTGGGGGTCATTCTGTGAAAACGGTGCCTTTTGTGTCACTAAGAAATGATCAAACAGAGAAAAATATATAGACATTTCCTGGTAGCAAAAATAATATGTCCATAATATGTTTTATTGTAACATCAGTCGTACACTGTTTTAGTATTTTTCCTTTTAGTAGTTAGTATTTCAGTTAGTTAAATGTATTTAATATTATATATATTTTTTTCATTTTAGCTTGTTTCCAAGGTCAACATTTTAGTTCTATAATTCAGTTTTAGTTTTTGTTAGTTTGTGCACTTTTTGTACTTTAATTTATTTAATTTATTTATTTAATTTACCAGCATTTCTCATTTTCAGGTTTAGTTTTCATCTAACACTTAATCAGAAATCGAACTCTGTTGTGTACACAGTTAAATATAATTAACAACATCAGGGCACTTGAGGAGGGTTGTATTCGTGCACATATTGAAAATCACTTTAGAACCAGTTGGTCAAACTTACCTGCAAAAATGTCTAAGGCTAATGATACACGGCACAACTTTTTTGAGATGTGTTGATGGGCACTTTTCCACTGAGAATAGGTCAAAAAATTCTATCTGGATACTTCAGATTGATCATGGGCCCTGTGACCCTGTTTGTCTGTTAATAGTAATGTTGCTCAAAAAGTTGCCCCATGTATCATCAGCATAAGAGTTAGTTCTAAGAAAAGTATTATTTGGATGCAAATGTCACCTGCTATGTTATCTACTGCAATGACATTCAGACATTGTGATTCAAGTGTTCAAACACTGTTTGGGCCCATTTTATGTATACGTTTACTATATGTGTGATATCTTGTGGGCAAGATAAGGTGTGAGCCCAGTTGGCCATAACTCAAGCTTGAACTTCACATCAGAGCTCTCTGCTCAGCATGAGCTCCAGTTGTGCTTCATCTGCACGCCCTGACGCTGGCATTTCACAGGTCACCACACACACCGCAGGACCCTACCGCTTATAAAGAGTCTCTGACGCAACGCCACACGCCTCCAGCTGAGGGACCACATAACCAACACATAAGAAGAACTGCACAGGAAGAGCTCACACAGGGTGAAACGTCCTGTTGTTAGTTTTGACCTGATGAATCAATTAATTATTTTCACAATGCATGAGGAACATCAAAAAGAATCAATCAAGCAATCAATTAAAAGCTCAAACTGCCAGTAAATGGAAAGTTGAATGTCAACGTGAACCAAAACTGATTGTAAATGTCATCAGGTAGTTCTATGCAAAATTTGAATATTTAACTAAAAATGTTTACGAGCAGCCATGCAAAAAGATTAATTTATGTTGTTGTTGTTTTTCTAATTAAGATTATTTTATTTTTCTAATGAAACGTGCTTCTTAACTTTCAATCCCTTTGTCATCAAGAATATCTCTAAGATGCCACTGCAAGTAGTTTACCTTAAAATGAACAAAACCGTATGAACACAAAAGATATTCTGAAGAACGACTTTGCCCATACAATGAAAGTCAATGAGGTCCAAAAAAAATGATACTTTCATTACATGAAAACACAAGTCATACAGGTTTAGACCAACATGAAACGTTCTTTTAAAGTCACTTTTCTATACTGTATGCATGTGTGTGGACTAAGCTGCATGGTGTTTGTGAGAGCCTGCAGCAGGCATGTGTTTCTGTACTGATTTGGGCACTGTATCACTAAACAGCTGGAGTTCTGCGGGAAGAAAAGGGGTTAAGGGAGAACAGAAGAATTTCAAAAGGAAAATAAGAAAGTAATCTGAAAGAAAGCAGAGGATGCTACTGCTCTCGGATCATCTTAGAAACCCTAAACTGAAAGCTAATTCAGCAAAACAACAGGCAGATCAAATGGCCTACCTCAAAACATGCAGCCTATATACCAGTGATCAGCTTCCTACATGTCCTCCCATGATGCATGCTGTGTCTTGGCACGGAAAACTTTTGGAGCTCTACCAAGGACAATGCATTGCTTTAATGATGCTTTTAACTTTCATTGATATAGTAAATTATAACTAGGCTGAAAATGAAGCTACTTTAGCCAAATAGAAGTCATAGAAGCTCCAATTTCTCTGCTTTTCTTTAAAAGGATAATTCATAGTATTCAAGAAATCATGCTATCATGCGAAACCTGTATGACTTATTTTATTCTGTGGATCATAAAATAGGATATATAGAGAAACGTGTGAGTTGTTTTTACAGTAAATGTCAAAGCGATTTTAAGTTGTTTGGTTTTCACCATTGTTCAAAATACATTTCCACAGAACAAAGAAAAGTTTGGAGTGGCATGAGGGTGAGTAAACAATGACAAGTTTTCATTTTTGGCTGAACTACAGTATCACTTGAAGTTTCAATTCACACCATGCCACATTTTGTACTTTTCCATTATTAAAATTGGGTGGCACATCAAATACTTTCAATAGAAGCGCTGATAAATAATTAATGCTCTGTTTTTCAAGAAAACAATAGGCGGGAACGGCTAATTCCTCTGGAGGGGTACCCACGCTGAACATCAGTCTCCCATGGGACCAAACAGATGTTTACAATAGTGGCATCAAAGAGCCGTCCCGGCGCATGCCAGCCAGCTCTGAAGACGACGCGGCTGCCAGTTGTCAGAACCGTCCACTTTGGTTTGTTGCTTGACGGTTCTGAATTCATTAATGAGCTCAAACGAGCTGATTCCAGAAGATGCAGAAAGGAGGCCTGTTTTCTAACGGGACGAACGCTGGTGGATAATCTCTTACAATTCTTTTTGTATGTGTGCGTTTCAAGATAACTGTGAGTAAATATGTGCTCTAGACAGTGGTCCACGCTTTCATCATTTTGTCTCTTGGCCCAACATAAGAGCGCATCATATTTGCAGAAATTGATGATCGTAATAAAGTGCCAAGCGTGAACCTACAGTGTGTAAATCCTAAGCCTGCACAGCTTGGAAGCAATGATAATACACTATTTTTTGTCTTGCTTTAATGGCTGTAAAAATATGCATGCAGAGGAACAGTGCCTAAATAACTTGGCCATCAGAAAAAAGGATGAAGGATTAGACATGGCCATTTTTGTATCTATCCTCGCCTCCTCTCCCATTCGCCTGCCCCCCCTTCACTCCTCTGCAAATTAGCATTATACCCATGAAATTAAAATGCAGTTCCCTGGAGATAGCCATTGAGATTAGGGTGTATACTGCAGGTATTTAGAGATACACACGTCAAGGCAAGTCAAATTAATTTCATGATCACGGACGATTTAAAAAGGATTTCATACCAGTCTGTCTGGCACTTATATTGTATTTACATTAATTGGGTTTTCCATGTCTGAAGGCCTAATAAATCACTGTTCAATAGACAACCCATCTAATAATTCCTGTACACCTGGCATTCAATTGAGAAGGCTGGCAGATATAAAAAGCGAAGATGTTTCTTCTCATCTTGCTTCAGCTGTTCTGAGCTGTGGTTCTTAATGGTGATAATGGTGTTAATATAGTCGAATACACAGCTGGCCTCGTGCATTCACTTTCAATGTGGGAGTCAGTGAATTACCTTGATGGCACATGTGATATCCTCATGTCAAACATAACGTCTAGTCTTAGTAAGATCAAGACTGCTGAAATAACAGGCCACATAAAATCTGCAACTGAAAAAGCTCTCTAATTCATTTCATACAAAATTAGTGAAAATTTGAAGACTTCGTCCAAAATTCATCACAGAAATGGTAATAAAGCACTCTAATTGTGATTAAGTTAAGGAAAAGCTATTCTTTTTAAATGAATCCATTGATTAACTGATACATTCATAAATTGGATGAGTGAATCATTAAGTAAGTGCAAAAAAGGTCAGTGTAAAAATTAGACTATCTTTATTTAGTTAGCTCACATTGGTATTTTTCTGGTGAACAATTAATCCATACAAGTCAATCCACAAAAAAAAACCTGATTGCCTGTGTAATCTTTAAAGGTACCGAATGTAAGAAATTTATTGTAATAATCATAAAATGTCTCTGTTATGTTCAACAGGCATTAAGAAAACATGTTAATTAAAAGTACTCATATCGCCGACAGTAGTAGTACAGCCTGGATATTCTTGTTTAAAAAGCGCAGTTGCAGCCCTCAACTGATGTTTATGTTGTCATGTTTTGTTTTGGTCTGAAGTGCCACCCTCCATCTATCTCCCAATCACTAAGTCAGTGGTGTTTTTAGGCATCCTGGTTGTCTGCTTGGCAGAAAATACAGTGCATTTCATTTAATTAATTGTCATGTGCGTTCGTTCCTGTTGGTGTCGTCAATCATGGCATGGGGCCGGGTGAAAAAGCCCTCTCCAGTGTTTTGAATTTGGACTGCAATACCTAGTTCAACCACTCGGTGTCAATCCTACATACAGTACCTTTAATCCAAATCTAAAAATGCTCCTCCCCTCTAAAATGAAGGGCCTTTTCTGATGATGTCAGTTTGACGGCATGAGCATGACATCATTAACCACGCCCCTCCAACTGCCAGTGTTCGTTTCTAAATGAAACATCTATTTTACTACATCCAATCAATTTAAAGTAGAAAAAACAAGCCACACCCTCTGTTTTCCTCATTCAAAATTCAGTTTCACTCAGAAGCACATCAAAATGGGGAAAAATAAAATCGATCGCAAACTTCCAGTTTACACGGACTTTAAAGTCCATGTTAAGTCAATATAATATTAATTGTAAGTTTGTCACGGCACAGAAAAATGTGTTATTAATTACACAGCCAAATTTAAATGTGAAGTAAATAAAATAATGTATCAAAATCTTGAAAAAATAAGCTAGCCTCTCTGCTGTCAAATGCCAGGGGTGTGTCCGCTAGCGGTGCTGAAACTGTGGCTCCATTGCATCACAGAGCTCCAATTTAAGCCCATTCAATAAATCCTGCTCATGAAAATTATAAAAAAAACTGTTTTATGGTATAACTATTATATACAGTTTACAGTCTTTGCAACATGTTTCAGTAATGCATTTCTAACATTTATAATGGGTTTGCAAACAATTCTCAAAATTGACATTACATGGTCTTTAAGAGTATGAAGTCCAAATTCACAGTATTTTTAAATATGAGTGAAAATTACACAGATGACATCCTACTTCCAGATTCCAAACTGCTAAAATATTTCATAATACAGAATCAGCAATTAACACACTGAATTAACATTTCAAGCAGAAAAAAAGTTTTTTTATAAAATGTATTTCAACAAATCGTTTTGTTACGGTCTTGCTGCTTGAGTTTGGACTATCTGTACATCTCACTAATGTAAGGCAAAAAAAGTTCTGGGAACAGGCTTGAAAAAAGCCATAATTTAGCTTGGTGCAGAAATTACATCACCAGAACCCGTAACTGGATGTTAGGCAACACATATCGAACCACCATCATCAAAGTTATCCACATGATTTACCGCCTGGAGGATCTCACCAATACCAGTCCTCTCTTTCCCTGTCCCCGCAGGTTCAAATAAGGAGATTGCTCGCGCTTCTCTATGCTCATCACTCTCAGTCAGAGGTTATCATCATTACCCCTTTCTACTTACTTATAGCCCAGTCTGTGCGTGCTGTCTGTCTGCTCCAGATCTATGGCTCCTTTCTGAGAAGTCAGTGTAAGAAAAGCCCCAGAGCCAGGACTGTGTCTTGCATTTAAACGGCTGTAAATTGCCTCTCTTTTCCCCCCGTGACTGCCGTTTCCCATGTAATGGTGTCTGATGGGGGAGACTGTGATTTTGCTGTCAGGGCCGTCAAGGCTGGAGGCTGGTGCTGGATTTTAATGTGCTGAGATACAGATGAACCCAAAGGAACTGGAAAATGAAAGGCACCTATCTAGAATAAGTGAAAGGAAGGAACTAGGGAATATGCATGTTTCATTTAGATAGCGGTTAAATCTATAGCACATTTGCTTTTTATGGATTTAATGTACTGTATAACCTCATAAATAAACTAATCTCATTCTTTTCATTTTGAAGAAATGTTGCAGGTTAATCACAACTTTACCTATGCTTTGCCTACCCGATCTCATGAATGTGTGTGTGTCTCATGAATCTCAACTCATGGTACAGATCTGCAAAAAAGGACTTAGGCATGTTTATGCTAGGTTTAGATTAGGTTTTTGGGGAGATCATACGGGGTAGATTTGGGGCGGATCATACGTATGTGAGAATTGTGTATTATATGCATGCAAAAATATATGCCAAAATCAATTTTTCCGTATAAGTTTTCATTTTTACTTGGCGTACTATTTATATGCATTTTCATGAGACTGGGCTGGGCAACATCTGTGGTACATTGTAAAAATACCGTACATCTGCATTTTCCAGTTTACGAAAGCTTTTTGAGTCTCAAATACAAAAAAAAATGCTATTTTCACGAAACTACATTAAACAGTACTGTTTTATGGTTATTGTTAGTTATTTGTTGTACTGTGATGTAAAGGATGTGCAGAATACAATCTGTAGGAGCAGAGAAAAAGCTACTTTCTACTTGCAGCATTCCATTCGCTATAACGTAATTCAGCGCTCAGCATTTACACGCTATGCCGAAGGCTGCGGCGCGGAAGAGTCTTTAGCGAATGAAACATTCCCGTAAAGAGCCAGATGTCACACATCAGCAGAAAGGGTGCAGGCTGGGGAACCATGGCGTGGCTCATTTGGATTTTTGGAGAGAGATCAAGAGCGTGACACAGTACAGGTGCAGAGGGTCCCACAGGGCAGAGAGGCTAGCGGTCCTTCACCCCACTTCCATGATCAAAATATCACAACGCTATTGGTTCAACCTGCCTTGCAGGCAGGAAGTAATTGGTTCAGGAAGGAATGTCATCTCCAATGTTTACTGCATCAGAAAAAAAAAGGTTAGCATTTGTCGTAGCTGCTGGCAAGGCTTGATGACATTGACACAAACCCTGCTAAACGGAGAAGAAAACATGTTAACAAAATCCCTAGTAAACTAAAAACTTTCTAGTCATGTAGTGGATATGCTCTATAGCCAGAACGAATTTAGTCTGTAATCCTCTTCAGACTTATTACTGAGGTATACTCCAACAGGAAAACTTTATTCTCTACATCTATCTAGAACATACGTTTAATTCGAGACATAAGAGACTCTTTTATCCTTCGTCAAAGAGTGTCTGCCAGGGACCAGGCAGATTTATTAATAAGGCTTGGAAAGAGATGCAACCTCATTTGCTCTCTGCTTATAACCTTGGGAATTGCAGTTTACTACAGCAGTGATTGAAATAATGATGAAGACCCCATTAAGTGAAGCGCAATACTTTAGGATGCTGCCACAGAAAGATTTTAGTCTTTCACACAGTCTAATTCAACAAAATACAGCTCGTATCCCACAGCATGTTGCTCATCTGGAACAGATTGTTCCTAAGCAAAAACAAATTTCCTGCTGATATTACACTGATTATTTTCGTTGGCTACGAAGAGACAGATGTCATGGAGCTGCGCTCAAAAGAAAATCATATTGGCCATGACAAACATTTTTCACTGTGCTTGTCAAGTGAACCGGTGAGTTACATCAGTCGATAATAATCTGCAAATCCTGTCTAATGCTTTGATTAACATGTTTCCATTATGTTTACTCCCTGAGAAAATTATATTTGTCTTGAAAATCTATCAAAAGACGAAAATGGGGCTTAAAACGCATGCAGATGATGTGCGCAACTCTGATGCAGAGAGGTGCCAAAACATGTGGAAGTTCAGTGCCTGAGACCCAGACAGAGGAGGATAACAAATGTCAGGAGTGTTATGCTCATAATGATAGAGTTGGGGAGTTTGGATCATAGCAGAACAGCATGTACCCTGTCCTGACCTTCACTCTAAAGTTCTGCTTCTATGGTGTGCCCTTCTCTGACAACACCAAAGCCAAGCTTGTGATTTGTTAAGGAACAATACGTAAACTTTACATATTTGTTTTCCTTTCACCTGACACCTCTATTTTATACTTGGCTTCTAATTGTAAAAAACTGTCAAAAATGTCCATGGTGAAGGGTGACCACAAGGCAATAGATCTTTTGCGGGACAGTAGATATGATTTTAAGGGACACTTGTGCGAAAGATATACATTTACTGCTATTGTGCTATGTAAATACTGATTTATTTCATATGCGCTTATTTATGTTTCTGAGCATGCACACGTTGGCAAGAGAAAGTGCATTTTGATGCAATGACGCGCAATAATAATTAAAGAAATTATTTTCATTTCACATTAAAATAACACTACAGAAACGGCTACAAACTAATTTGACGAATCCTTTGCAAATTTGCACATCCTTTGTGCGAAAACTACGTCTTACTATTATAATTGAAAACCAACAGACTGATAAAAATGTGGGACATTTTCTCAATATGCACCATGTGGGACTAGGGGTGAAAAAAAAACCTACTAACATGGTGAAATGGAGGATTTGGGGATTGAGTTATCCTATTGTTGAATAAAGTCATTATTTTAGTTTTCTTTGCACACAAAATTTATTTTAACTTCATAAAATTAAAGTTATGTCACATTAACTATTTTAATGATGTCCTTGTAGACCTTGAACGTGGTAATTGAGTTGCTGTGTAAAAGTTCTCAGATTTCATCAAAGATATATTTATTTGTGCTCCAAAGATGAACAAAGGTGTTATAGGCTTGGAATGACATGAGGGTGAGTAATTAATGACAGAATTAACATTTTTGGGTGAACTATGCCTTTAAGAATAACACTGGTTGAATCCTAAGAAAGTCCCTCTCTCATGAATAAGGAAACAGTAAGGGTGGGCTATGATGGTTGAGAGTTCATGGGGGGAGACATGATTCTCTTGAGTGCTCAGATGCAACCTTTTAAGGCCCTGGCCTGTCACTGCCAATGCACATAGACCGGGTCCCCTTTATTTATCTCATTCTATGGCCCCACTTAGTTATTGACCCCTTAGGAGATACTTGACCCTAAGAATCCTGGCCTGTGATTGGACAGAAGAAGAGGGGCAGCAGTAGAGCGAGGATCTTCCTGTGTTGAGTGAGTGGACTAATTCTTATAAAACTCAAACAGAATAGCGGTGAACATTTCCATTTGATGTGCAGATGAAACATGTCTTACTGAGTTTCTAAAACTACAAGCTCTGGTGATGTAAACAAAGTTTTTGCACCATAATGGAATCACAGCTATTTAGTGAAGAGAGTTACTTTCTGTTTGCATCATAGATTATGACTGTTTAATCAGACTTTATATAGTAAAACAACTAAAATGGGAACTTGCATGTGTTTGCTTGCATGATATTGACTTGGGTTTTGGGACAATCAGGAATATTCATCTTTTCTCCTCTGGGGAGATTAGATTTATACACTCCTCACTATAATCTGTCATCTCTGTTCAAGTTTCTATTCTCAGAAATGAATGGCCGAGGGGGGCAGGGGAGCAGTCTTAAACGGGTCAGGGGTTGTAGTCTGGGAGAGTAGGAGTTCACGTTCATTTCTCTTGCTGCTGTCTGACAAAGGCCAAAGGTTACCAGCACAGGAAAAGGAGGAGGGGGTTAGATGGGCTAAGATCTCTGACTTGTGTCTGCCAGTGCAAGCAAGGATGTGAAGTATAATCTCTCAAGTCCCAAAACAAACACAGACAGAAGCAAACACACAAACATACCCTCTGCTGGACCACCACTGACCATGAAGCAGGATGCTTATGTGTCATCAGTGTTCAACGAGAGTTCAAATACAAATACCAGACCTACATAAATAAATACAAAAAAATAAATAAATAAAAATAAAATAAAACACATACATATAAATAATTACAATAAAATAAAATAAATGTATAAAAATAAAAAGCAAACAACAAAACTATAAATAAAATGGATAAACAAAAACAAAAATAAACAAATAAATTAAATAAAATAAAAAAACCTGCAAATCCACTGCAGACTTCTACCATAAAGAACAAGAGCAACCTGGGAGTCTTATTTAAAGATGTGTATAATTAACTATTAACTATAACCTGCCATAACTATACAAAAATAATAATTAAACTGATTCAAACTGACCCTAAATGACTCAATAAACAATTTATGCAAATCTATTTGAACTTCCTCTTTTAAAAAAAAATTGTCACCACAGAAATAAATTATATTTGTTTTATATATTTGAATAGAAACTATAACAATATTTTGCAATATCACAGTTTTTTTTATATTTTACCATATTTTTATAAATTAATGGTGAGCTTTTTTTTTTTTTTAATACTGAAAGATCTTACTGACCCCAAACTTCTAAACTTTAGTATATATTTGGGTGAAATTTGACCATTACTTTTTACTTTAATTTAACTATCCATTAAGAAGAATATCCAACGGAAAATCCAAAAATAGTAAATTAATAAGAATATCCAACGTAATGATATATATACTGTATATACAAAATTGCAAAGTTCCTCAAGAAAAGCATTTTATGTCTACACAAACATTTTACACGTCACCTTTCACAGCGGCTTATAGACTGGGCAAAATTAGCTGCCTGAAAACAAAGAATGTAAAAAGGTGTTATAAGGTGGTCCAGCATATGTTGTCCATGTTCATTCAGCACAGCAGTGGCATCACTGCTCCCTCTTCCCCCGAAACTAGAGCAGCACTGAGCTCAGGCATTGCCCTCCTCCCTCTGCCCACTAATCCCTGAAAGATGATCTATCTGTGTCCCACTCTAACACTCGATTGCACGGGACGGGTGCAGAAGAGGAGGAGGCCCTGTCCTTATCAGCCAGACAGACACCCATCCTGCTCAGGGGGTCCAATCCTCCCTTTTCTGCCTGTTCTGTAATTAGACGATGTGTCTAGGTCTGGCCAGGGATTTGGCCAGGGCCTGAACTAGGTCGGTGGGTGATAGCGTTGTTGTCCTTTTTTCTTTAACACCCCCGCCTCTGCTCTCTAGCGTCAGGCTAATGCCAGTTTTATTTGTCAAACGAATATGCCTGACACACCATGATGTGGCCCAGATCATTACGTTAAGTGCTGGAGGACATATTGACACTGTTAAGAGGCTTCAATAGACTGATGTTCACTATGAACTTGACACAATAGGCCGTGCAAACATATCTGTAATTGGATTTGATTTTTTTGCTGATTCAGAGAACAAAAACCTGGTCCGCACACCTATATAAGAATTACATCGACCGAAGCATGACTATATGGAAATATATAATTTGGCAGACAAGATTTTGGACAGTTGCCCATTATATGGAAATACCCAGAGAAATGCAAGCTTGCACTTCAGCGCCCGGGTTCTGACGACCGCCCTTCATTGATTACTAAATGTGTATTACCATTATTGGCACTTTAGTGACAGTCTGCTTTAATTAACTGTTTTGGGGCATTTCAGCATGTATCGATGCAATGGCGTATTGATGCAGTGACACTGACTATATGGATCGGCTGACATATTTCACTGAAGAATTAGTGGCTGTATCAATTCAGATGATGATAGCTCATTCTAATCGCCAGTTTCATCAAGTTGTAATGATGTCATGCCAGGACAGTTGCAGATGCTTTCAGATCTTCTCGTTTAATGTTCAGAGTCTGAAGGCACACTTATTAGATGTTCTTCATTCCCCGTGCTCCTTAATTAACATTTTACATTACAGATGAAACTGATGTGTGAAGCCACTTGAAAAAGATAATGCCCACTGCGTCAGTGTCCAAGATTAAGAAAAATATAGATTGCAGCTAATTTATGTCTTTGTCCATATCCATTCAGTCATCAATCCATCACAAGCATCTAATCCATGATGTTTTAGTGATGATGCATGTTTATTTGCATGTAATATAAAAGGATGGCTTCGTAAAATACTTGAGTTGCATGTACAGCAGTGAAACAATCAAGATTGCATTGTAAAATTTACATTTGCATTTATTCTTTTGCCAGACACTTTTATTCAAAGCGACCAACAGTTGAGAACAACAACAAGCGATTCATCAGAAGTCTATTATACATGTTTTCAGTCATCGTTCAAAACAACTAAAGCTAGGATAGGATATTAAGGGAAGATAAGAGCATATGTTTTTTTTAGGATCCTCATGGAAGAAATGTGTTTTCAGTTGTTTCTTGAGAAACATTAATTGTAAGATTGTTCCAATGATATTACAATTATTATTACTTTTCATATTACAGATAATATCAACTAAATGGCAGATATTAAAATGATACGAATATGTCTGAATAAAAAAAAAAATACCAATCAATGTCAAATACCAGTCAATGGTTTTCAAAAAGTATAATGAATAGTATAAAATTGGATATTTAGTTTAAGATATTTCATTTAAGAGATTTTATTTGGCTATTTAATAGTGTGAAATAAAATCTCCATATAAATTAGGGAAATAAGCGTGCGAAAATTAAAAATACAACATGCTGCCACATATTATAAAATCACAAAAAAAAAAGATTTCTTAAAAATATCTATATTGGTTATTTTGATCAATATTATTATTATTATTATTATTATTGTTATTATTATATAAAAATTGCCATGAAATAAAATGGAAACATGAGGTGAAAAAGAATTTGAAATACACATTTAACTAAAAAAAAAAAAAAAAAAAAAAATATTGTTTATTATTATTATAAAAATATTATATAATATATTGGAAAAAACAAACAAACAAAAACACTACATCTAAAAATATACATATAATATACATTGAATACAACCCTGCAAGTGTGCTGGTTTCAGTTTTGAACATTAAGAAACAAACTCATGAATACATGTTTTTACATGTGCCAGACTGCCTTGAAGGTCTTGTCCTAATTTAAGTTTTTGCTTGTAGCATTTAACACCTCCTCAGTTAGCATCTTTTCTCTCTCTCTTTCCATCCGCTGTAGCTGTGCCTCACTGCATGGAAACTTTCACCCCCCCATCCTTGACACTAACACACCCACACGCACACAAACACACACACCACGACTGAGAGCGGTGGGTGGAAGGGGAGGAGACTGTGTCTGGTAAGGTTGAGCTGTTTACAGTGTGGGTTTATAAAACAGCAGACGGGAGGGGGGGGGCATCTCTACAAAGAGGGAGCAGGGAGGAGAAACGGCAGACGAGGATAGAGAGAGTGACTGAGAGGATAGAGAAGGTTCGCATGCAGGACAAGAGTGATTAAACAGCAGGCAGACGTTGGACAGCTTTTTTTTACTTCCACCACAACTGCAACAGCGGGGAGATGCTTATGTGAAGAGAACAAGTCATATAGTGCATAGTAAGCAAGAAGCTCTCTTCGCTTTTCATTGTAAGTGCTAAATTGTATTTTTTTTAATATATTTTTAATATGTAATATAAAAACAAAACTATATCTATAACATGTTTAAATGACTACATTTAAAGACCTATGTCATTATCCATTGAAATGGTTACATTTCTTCCTTTCAAAACAAACACTGTATTTTGTAATTCAAGTTTATCTGTATAGCACATTTTATGATACAAATCATTCCAAAGTTTCTACTATATATTGATATATTGTAGAAACATAATGCATTTAACAGATGAACAAATTCCTAAGTGTCTGCCGTTATTTCAGGATAAAGGCAGGAATTGATGAGCTGCTGCATCTTAGAGTGTCTCATCATGGATGACTCTAGGGAACCTACTGAATAGATCTCAGCGCTGCATCATGGTTCAGCAAAGGACCCACAAATACTCATCAGTCATGGATGGCAATTCTACCAGAGAGGTCTTTGTGGGACTGGCAGCAGAGGACGATGCTGAGGTGTTTGGACATGTACCTTCTAACAAAGACCCCAACTGGTGCAAAACTCCAACTGGGCACATCAAGAGACCAATGAACGCTTTCATGGTCTGGTCCCAGATCGAGAGACGGAAGATCATGGAGCAGTGGCCTGACATGCACAATGCTGAGATTTCAAAGCGCCTTGGAAAGCGCTGGAAACTACTGCCTGATTATGAGAAGATACCCTTCATCAAAGAGGCTGAAAGGTTGCGTCTAAAGCACATGGCTGACTATCCTGACTACAAGTACCGGCCCAGGAAGAAGAGCAAGTGCTCCACCCCTGTGAAACTTGGAGAGAAGTTGCCTATGAAATCCAGCAAGCCCCATTCAGGAAGATCTACTGGGCTGTCCTGCAAAGGGCTAAAGATCAAACCCACTTCTACTAAGCCTAAAATGAACTTTACTGGCAATAAATATAAGAGCTATAGCGAGAGCATGAGCGATGACGACACGATGGATGTAAACTTAGAAAGTCCAGCGACTCTGCAAGATGATCACACCCCATCAGGTCACTTTGTACTTCACCAGCAGGCCACCATTCCCTCTGAGGACCAGCAACCAGTTCCTGAGCTCAGAGTGAAAGTGCCCATCTCTCAGACCAGCAGCATCCAGAGTGTCTCCTCGGACAATGAGTGCCAAGCTCTCCCAGAGTCCACCACGAGCGAACAACGAGGGTCGACATCTGGAAGATCCTCCACACCGTCCTCAACCAGCTCCTCCTCTTTGGTGTCATCAGCATGTTCGGATGAGGAACTGGATGAGGAACTTTTGCATATAATTTCTAACAGTATGCCTATGGACTGCTCCACTCTGGACAAAGACTTTGAAGCATTTAATGCTAACTCAGGATCCCATTTTGACTTCCCAGATTACTGCACTCCAGAGGTGAACGAAATGATTTCTGGGGACTTGCTCGTTCCCAGCATCTCAGACCTAGTGTTCACCTACTAACGTCGAGTCCTCTGTAACGTGGCCAGGCCTGCATAGCTGCCAATTTGAAAATATTTTGTTCATGTTGTACTTGGACAATTCTGTTTTTCCATGTGTTTATTTTTCTCAATGAATTCCGTAAGTGCTATTGCTTTCCTTTCCAAGCATGTCACATCTTGTTTGTTTAGCTAACAGACACACAGGTCTTTGCAGAGCTGTTTGGGACAGTAAGACATTCAGATTTTGAGTGTAATTCATAGACGCACAAAAATTATTTTCGGTACATGCTGAGAGGCTAAAATTTGTATTTTTTTCCCCAAAATGAAATTTCAGTCATCATTTACTCACCTACATGACTTACTTTAAAAAAAAAAAGGTATTTTGAACAACTGTAAAAATAGCCAAAATTTCATGAGGGTGAGGAAATGGCAACAATTTTTGGGTGAACAAGCCCTTTGTTTTATAGCACTGTCATGACTACTTATGATGTAAACTTTTAATCAAGACTGATTTAAACATGATTTCAACGGGCATAAATATAGAGGTCTGCTGACAGTGCACTAATTTTCCGAAACAAAGTAAAAAGGATGAAACGGAAAAGATGAGAGAAACCATTTATTAAAACCTGCAGCACTTACTGTAAAGCATCAGTAACCTTGCAGATAAAAATCACTGCAGACACATAATTCATATCATATTCTTTAATTAGGTAATAGCACTTTCATCACCTTGCCATTGCTGCAGAGGTTAAGACACACGTGATATAAAGGCAGCTCTGCATCGGCCCTGCGTGCAGGTGTATGTGTGTGTGTCAATGTGTGCCTGAACTGTTTGGACTGTGGACAAAAGGGGGTTAAGGTTAGGGTTTGGGGGGGGGTTGGGATTGGTTCTTTCAGGGAACTGTGCATCTGTCCATGCAGGCAGCAGCTTTTATGCAGGGGTCGGACTCTGCGCTTACCAAGCGTCTGCCGGGGTGGGGAGGCGTGCGAGGGGGGGCTCCCACACTGGTTCGCTGAAATGCATGTCATGTCTGCAGTCTGGCTGCAGCTGCCCAGATCAGGGCGAAAAATCTGTGTCTGCCAGCTGGCCCCCATTGACTCTCTCAGGGATCGTTTGTCTAGGTCCTAGTGCCTCCCGTAGGTAATTCATCTGTGATGATCTGTGTGTGTGTGAGCGCCTCTTTCTCTCCCAGAGAAACCATCCGGAGCCAACCGAAGTGACAGAATGCCCCTATTTCTCAAAACAGGATCTGTCCTGTTTTTTTTTACCCACATGCTCTTATTAATTTCAGTTCAGCTGGCACCCGAGAGACCGGCATTATTTACCTCCCACCAACAGTTGTCAGAAAAGGGACAACAAACCCTGCAGTTCATATCTTACATAAACTGTTAATCCTCATCGACTCGCAACATCCTGTGAAGAAGCAGTGGCATGCTTTGCAAAGCGAAGGAACACAAAAGGAAAGGGACCTGCTGTGTATTTGCTCTTGGTTTAACCTCACTGTTTGGACTGCGTAATGACTACTTTTGTCACACTGACCACAGAGGCGTAAACAGTCTCCATCGTGTTGTGTTTCCTTATTGTAGGAAAGAGTTGACTGAACTAGTTCTGTACGATCTGTATTTTTTCTAGTTTGCAAAAATCATAGTTTTGCCAATTGGTTTTTAGAATGACGGCACACTCTGTGGTCAAACTACACATGTAATTCAGGTATCTGTGGTACAAGTAAAAAGGGAAATGGCATTAAATACGAGGACCGATAGGAAAGGTGGATGTGGTTTGTGATACGAGGCCTTCGTTCATAAAAACACAAAAATATGAGGAGTTTCAACATGTAAAAACATTGCCTCAACATATATGTATAGCGCAGAAAGATTTAGTGCTTTAAATCTGAACTGTTGGCATTTTAAATGCTCAAAATTGTAGAAACTGTAGTAATAACGCAAGTTACTGGGAACATTTGTTTCATTATAAGTGAGGCAATGGATGGCATTAATTTCATAATATGCTCATTTGTATTATGAAAAAACAAAATCAAGTTTGCATGCGTTATAAATAAGGACTTGTGAATAGGTAAACAAAAGGCTTGGGCCTTCAACAATCATCAGGGAATAGATTTCAGGATCAACACGCTCACTATTTTAGCGGATTCTGCGCTACTGAAATTGTGAAACAGCTCACCGAACCTGAAGTTCACACACAGGAACAAGTTTTTGCATTAAGGTGTATGTCAATCAAACTGTCTCCATACACTCGAGAATTGTATCAGGTTAAACACTGAACCAATACAGTACCAAACACCAGCAGTCACTTAAATGGACTCAGGACTAAAAACATCAGCCCACTGTGGATCTGCTTTGATTCAGCCATTACTAAGATGCACTCCGTTTGGCCATTGTATGTCATTGTAGATGATCTGCAAAAGAACTGTATGTAGCATCAAAGGTCAAACTGCAAAGTTGTACCTTTTTAACTATTAAATATTTTAAAATGCCACATCACTTTTGGGTGCATTTTTCAACTGTAAATAAAACATCTATTTAAATGTGACATTTTACATTTGTAGCTTGCCAGTATATTTTTTTATTTTATCATTTTCTGATTGTTTGTTTTTACTTCATAGACTAATTCTGATGGTCATTTATTTATTTGATATTTTACTAAGAGCGCCAGAAAATAGAAACGACACATCACAGATGGGCTCAGGCAAATTAGTGTCAAAGTGATAAATGCAGAAAGCTGTATATAACTGAAGCAGTGTAAAAATACCCATCTGGTCGGCACCTCCTACTTCTGGGCTGGCAATTAATGAACAGCATTCTGTGTGATAGAAAACCAAGGACAATGCTAATTTCACACAGGCCAGACTCAGCTTTGCTAAACCTGTCATATGTGAAGCATGTGCTTCCTCATTTCAATGTCTGTCAGAAAGCTGCTGCCAAAATCTGTGATTGCCACTAAAGGAGTCTTATTACAGAAAATAGATCAGTATTCCCTTTCAGAAGATTTTTATAGCACTAAACTGATCAATCACAGAAGACCTCACAAACCAACACAGTGGTTTGTGCAAACATAACAAATCCAAGCTCAAGACCGGATACTTGCCAAAGCAACACTGTTTTTAGGCCCAGAACTCATTGATAATCTCAGCATGGCGGTGTTTTGGTTATTACAGACTGTACTGTTATAGGTCAGAAATCTTATGCTGATTTCATATGATCGGGTTTGAATGTGATCGACATAAAATCCTTGAACATTTAAAATACACGAAACACATTAGGAGTCACCAGCTAAAGCATTCTTCAGAATCAATTATTGACCAAACTATGATCATGCTGCCTCAAATGCACTCAAATGTTTTACAATTTATCATAATTACATGTCAAATTCTGATATATTTTCAAAGAACATAATATAAGCTTCCCATTTTACATTAGTTTTATTATTAATATCATCACCATTATTTCTAATGCTAAAAAAGTTGACTGCTGAAGCTTAATCCACAATATAGGTTGTTTAAAATCTTATGGTCTGGATCTTTCAGTTTCAATCAATGCTGTCCAGTATTATCTGATTTGTTATCCAGGTCAATTAAAGTCATGCTGTACAAGATTACACTGAAGCAAAAAGATTTTGTTGCCTTTACATGAAAACAAAAAAATTGTGTTTAATACATGCAGAAGAGATGTTGACATGATTGTATCGGTGCTATATTCATGTTCTCAAAAGAACAGTTCACCCCAAAATACCCGAGACCTAAACATGTATGACTTTTAAAACACAAAAGGAGGTTTTTTTTCAGCATGTCCAAGCTGCTCTTTTTCAATACAATGAAAGTGAATGGTGGCCATGCCTTGTCAAGTTTTACAAACATTTCAGTTTCTCACAAAAAGCTACCATGTGTCTTAATTTTAAGTATAAACTAATTTTGTGATGCTTTATGTGTTTTTTGTTTTTTTTTTAAAGCTTGTCAGTCCCTTATTTACTTTCATTGTATTTTTAACGTCTTCATGTCTCCATTTGTGTTTTTAGTTGAGTAAGTGATATTGGTTTGGGACAAGATGAGTAAATAATGAGAACATTTTCTATTTAGCTGAACTGTTTCTTTAGAAACTGTTAGGAAACCATCATTCTGCATAACTTACTTTAGGCTTGTGTTTCACCGCACAGGAAAAATGACTACAACTTTATGCACAAAACCTTACAATGGAAAAGAGCTACATGTTAGCTCAACAGACTTGTGAACAATTAGCATTGCTTGATTCATGTGTATGTCTGCTTCCGTAGTGTGCTATATGTACGTCATAGCAGGTACTGAGCACAAATAGAAATGAAAGCACTTTTGTGTACATAATGATGGTAGCAGCGCAGTTTGTCATTTTCATGGATTTATCAGTGTAATGACACCTTCATCAATAAATAAATGCTTTATTGATGACACATGGCATGTCTGTTTGTCTGTGTGTGAGTGAGTTTAAAGAGCTTACAGAGAAAATGAAATGCAAGCATGTCAGCACAATTACATATATGCACATAAAGCTATTTATATGGATTAAATTAGTGTGGATTAAGCATGAGTGGCATACACAAGCTGTCCATATTTAGATACAAGTTTTCTAACATGCATTTGACATATACCTGCCATGTGTGTCTGTTTAACGCTGCGGGTTTCTCCCACTCTGTCTCTGACGTGAGTTTCAGAAAGGATGCAGATGTTCTTGTGGTCAAAGCGCACAGGCATGAAAGGTTGCAGCAGTCATGTAAGTGACAGCACGTTACATGCAAACACCCCATGTGACATGAAAATACTTTAGCACTAACAACAATCACAAGGCAAAACACGTGTGAGAATGGAAATTCAAAAAGGAGCCATGATCATTTTAATTTTTTTAAATTACATATATATTGAAATACCTTTGAATGAGGGCCATTTGACCATGTTGCTTTGATTGTATATAAGAACCACGTGGCCGCTGAAGCCAAGGGGGACATTTAACTCATCATGACCACCGTTTATGGCATTTTCCCCTTCTGTGAATGTCTGAAAACCATCACAGCATGTCTGCAGAGGGTCATACAAATACATAGTGTACCAGCCACACAATACACCGTGTAATATTAGGTGGCAAAAAATAACATGCATAAGTGATCCTTTCTTCATAGAAATGCAGAATAAACTAATTTGTTTATAGTATGTAGTGACCCCAAATATAACGCTCTACATGATTATAATAATTAAATAATCTTGTTATTTGCTTATATACTGTATGCAAAAAAAAAATAAATAAATAAA
>JAUYWG010000045.1:12130397-12163435 GCA_034779775.1 Enteromius afrohamiltoni
AATTGAATTGAATTGAATTGAATTGAATTGAATTGAATTGAATTGAATTGAATCGAATCGAATTGAATCGAATCGAATCGAATTGAATTGAACATAATACCTTAAAAAATATATTTCAGGTGCTTCTTTTAAAAAGGGGAGAGCAATTTTGTTTAAAATGATAAAAAATAAATGATGAAATCTGCATTCCTTTGATCTGTTTAGAATTGAATGTTTATAAAAATGTCCCATAATTACAGACTATATTACAGTACCTGCTATAAGCACTGTTTACGTTGCATGTAATAAATGCAAGCCTGTCTACAAAGCTGCAGTATGTGCAGATTACACAATAGTGTTTGTGCATGTGGAAATTTCTCCAGCAGGCCAAGGGCTGTGTTTCGGTTGACCACAAATAGTTTGCTGATTGTTTCTCAGTGAGAGACTTAACGCTTCTGGCATGGTCCCACACTGAAGAAGGAAATACAAATCATGACCTCACCCACCAGTTATTTCCCAAATGCCATTTACATTGACGCGGAGCATATAATAATGTTGTTTTGCCTCTCAAAATAAACAGCTCTGTGACAATGACCAGGAGAATACAGTCACATCCATTAGAAATTGAACATTTCAGACTATTAGGTACATTTGAGAATTAATCATGCTTTATGGATTATGTCAAACAGTTGAATGAATGCAGACAAAGGCTAGATCCACAAACCCGGGAGGAACATGGGAGGAAGAACATCAAATGAAAAGGACACAACAACATGACGGCGACAGGGAAATGTGACATGTTTAAACAGTCAGGCATTGTGTGGCCTTAACCCACGGGACACAAACCCCAGCAGGGAGGACAGAGTCTTAGGCAATCCTGACTCAATGGGCCATGACAAAGATGGCTTTGTGAGCATGCAGGACACTCGCGTATTGTGTGCACACTACGGAGAGTGCGTGTGGTCTGAAGCAGAACTGAGGTGGTGTTCAGGTTACAGGGGACACCACAGAAAATAAAGCACACCGCCCAAACAGACCAAAAACTCCATCTTCTTGTCATCAGACACCACCCCACCTGTTTCCCCCCAACCACCTCACCATTTGCACAATAGCTCCAATGATAGCCGCCTCCCTCGCTTTCTCTGTTTTGTCGGGGGAACGGGGACCATTTTTTTGTGTTTTTCCTCCAGAACAAACAGCAAACTAAAGATAGTTCTTCAAAGGGAACACTCTGTGAAGAACACACTGTGAGCGCTAATTGAGATAATAGCCTGATGAAGGGTACGTGAAGTCTTACTGCTAATATTTCATGTGGGAGGACTATCGAGCAAAAGAAAATAAATACATCTTGTCTTGGAAAACCGGTACCTTCCTGCAGTGGGAACACAAAAGATGACAAGATGGCAATTTAATGAAAATGGGCTATCTGTAGTATAAATCCTTAATATATATTGAAATATTTTTATAAATAATATAAAAAATGTATACTGTATGTGTGTGTTTTAATATTTACATAATAAATAAACACAGTACTATATTTTATAAAGAAATTAGAATTATTTTTTTTATGCGATTAATATATATAATATATATATATATATATATATATATTTATTTATTAGTGCAACATGGGTAGAGAAAGCAGAGAAAAGGCCTGCGTCAAAAAAGGTAAAAAAAAAAAAAAATGTAAACACCCATAATGCATTGGGCTTAATCAGACTATCCATGAGGAATGTAGTTCCCACAAAAGACCTTGAGTTGTAAAAAGTCCTCAGGATGACTTAAACATGTGCTGATAAGTTAATGGGGATATCTTGGTGAAGGTAACAGAAGAATACAACACATGAAATATTCATTGTACTGCGCAATACTACTGTAACCATACTGGGTGAAAATTACTGAGGCTACCCTTTAATTCAGAATGTTACTTGTTGTTTCTTTGTAACAAATTGTGAAATTTAGTAGAAATTTCTGACGCTCAGAAAGAGTGAAAGCCACAGATGTCATCAGAGTGACCGCAAGCATAATTGTTTTTGCCTTGATGCAAACTAAGCTGAAGTTTATGGTCAGAAGTGTACTTGCGCATGATGCAAAAATGCATGCTATAGAAACCACAGCACTGCACATGCATAAGGTATCTTTCTAATTCTATCGGACTGACGGAGGTGTATACACAAAGGCTTTTCAGTCTGATTGAGTCATCAGTCTGAGAATAAACTGATTATTTAGGTGCATGCATAGACAGATGGGGATGCATGGGGATTTTAGCATCTCTGCAATGCTCCACAGATGGGTCTGTGATGAAAATATAGCAGACAGACATTACCAAATGACTCTCTTGTCTAATGATAGGTCACATGCTGAGTTGTTGCAATACTGTCATCATATTGCCCCAGTGATTGCAGTATTCTCACAACCCAAAATCATGACTGGAATGTCTTTTTAACACAATCAAAGGAACTTCGTCAAAGAATTTTAAAAACGCGTTGGGAATTGCAGCTGATGTCAGCCGTTGCTTCGCAATCTGACGATAAATTATTCAGGTCAGCTACCTTTTTATGCACTTTTCTGTGCAATGTTTACAAAGACTCAGCGGGTGATAAATGGATTGGGTAAACCTCCGATGTGCTCTGGGAACTAGGAAGTCCAACGCATCCATGGGGTCAAAGTTTGACGTACTGCACACAGTCAACCTTCTATGACACAGTGAGAGTGTAGACTGCTCAGCTTCCCACTATGGGAAACACAAAGCTTCTTTATTAATAGCCTGGACCGGAATGTGTAAACACTGGCCCCTTCGCACACTGTGTGTGCACACACACACACGTACAAAATCCTGTCCATAAAATCATCACGGTGAATAGAGAAAATTACATAATACATAGGTAACAGGAAAAGTTTTGTTTTACATACATTTTGATGTTTATTTATTTTGGTAGAATTTTACTGCATGTTTAATATGTATATTGTCCCTGTCCTGTAAGTTTGTTTCCTCCTCAATAGTTGTATATGATTTCCTGGACTAATCCAATCATTTCCTGTTTCTAGCTCTTCTTCTTGCCTTTAGGAGGTATTTAGAAGATTGTGATTGTGTGCAAAGACATTTTATCATACGTTATATTATCTATAATATATATATACACACACATACAGTATATACACACAAGGCATAAGGACTTTCCTTCCAACTGATAATAGCTGTTATACAACATGTCATGTTTTGTTAATGAATTGTGCATAATTTAAATTTAGTTTTTACTTCTTCCTCTCATATCTTCTTCTATTTTTCTTCTTCACAGATGTAAATAGTCAAGCCAAGCTTGGTTTTCCTTAATAAATCATACAGCTGTTTTTGAATTATTATATTGTTGAATATAAAAAATACATATTGTTAATATAAAAAATAAACCTTTTAACTATCCCTGAAATATATGTGTTTCTATAAAAATGTATTTCATAATCGTATACAGTAATAACCACATCTGGAACGCATTGTCAATGCACAACATGACTTGAAAAACTTTAAATGTGAACAGGGAATAATCTTCAGTCTTGTAGTACAGTATGTGCTTGCCATAAGATATAGATATGCTTATTGACTTCCTCCTGACAAAGTATACTATTTCATCCGTCATGTTCACAAGGAAATCTGATACCCTAAATGGACAGACATAAAGATCCATTATCCTCAATGGGCTGAGCCAGTCAATGAGACATCAGTGCATTTACTGGAGGCTCTTCAAGGTCACTACGAGGAAAATAATCCTTCCTGGAAGTGGACCGGTGCTTTATTGACAAATTAACCCCTGAAAAAAATGATTAGGTGATGGAATTATTTCAAATACTCTCTAAAACCCATTCAAAAGTACCCTACAGAAAAAAAAGAAGAAGAAGAAAAAAGTCACACAAGAATCTGTTTGCGGTGACTTCTCAGAATACATTTTCCTATACAGGGAACCATTTTTTGACTCTATATGAAGGCAGTTGATTTCCTCTTAGAAACTCTCTCAGAATTAAGATAGCTAGCATGACATTTTTAGAAGCAGGACCCAGACAGTTTCATATATATATATATATATATATATATATATATAAAGATTTTTAACTGGCTTCTAAGGTTCCATTTAGAACCTTTAAAATCCATAGAAATTTTCTATTACTCAAAAAGTTCTTTATAGGGTTCTTGAGAGAATTTAAATATTCTTTGAATTAAAAAATAAAATTCACTGAAAGACTGTAAGCATTATGTTGCTTTTATAAAAAGACTAATAAAACAATCAGACAATCCTGTGTAATTGTAATAAAATAAAAAACAACACTTGTCTATTTTTTCTCTATCATGAGCCTTAAATCTGCTTGTTAGTTGTTTATGGTTCATCTGTGTGTCTTCTTGCATCTTACGCGTTTTCACTTTTTACATCTATATTGTAAAATAATGATTAAAATTGCATAGCACTTTGGTACAACAAATAAGCTGTGTCCCAAATGTCACACTATGTACTATGCACTATGCACTCAGCCATGTAGAATCAAATGTTGCGCATCTCCTAGCCACATGCCCCCCAAAAAAATCATGAAAAAATTAAGTGATTCAGGCATATGCATATGTCTCTACACAGTTGCAGGGAAAATGTATGTTCAAATTCACAGTTTTCATAAAATAGCAGGAAAAAATTACCTGGATTACACAACTGACATCGGTAGGCCAACATGATGACATTCATACTGTAACGTTTTTAAAAATTGCAAAATACTTATTCAAGAAAAAAACAAACTACTTAGAGATTATGGGATTTTTTTTTAAAATGCGTCAATTACTCTGTGGCACACAGAAAGATTCAGCAGTGGTGTTTAATATCAATTCATAAAGATAATTTTAATTATACTATATTTCATCAATGTCATGCATCTAATGCCATCTAATCAGAGTCTTGGGAAATCACCATAAATAAGGTCAAAAACAAAAACAAAAAAACACTGCAAACACTGCATCAGAAGATGTGTTTCCCTGCATGGAATCAAACGCTATGTAAAACTGAGATAAACTGATTTAATCTGTATCTCTACACAAAGTCTTTCCTATGTCAGTTTCAGCTTGAGTCACATGAAGAGGCAGTCTGTGTGTGTTTGTGTGCTGCATACACCTCATGATAGAAAAAGCCCTATGGGCTCTGTGTGTGTACTGTCTTAACTAAAAGCAAGAGTGTGTTGGCGAACACGGCAGTGCTACATTCTACACTAATATGACATTTCGAAGCCTTTAGTGCTCCACAGACTGTTCATATAGCGACAGTTAGGTCTCTGTAAAATGCTTGTAGAGTGACTCATACATTCAGGCAATTCTGCACAAATCACAAGCTGCCATCTTCAGGAAGGAAAGCACAATCTTAGAAACAAAACAAGGCAATAAATCAAAGCATAAGACTGTTACAAACAGTGTCTGCGATTTTCACTCGCTCACTTATGAATGCAAACCCTGAGCCAAAAGCTTCTACTGAATTGTAGTTAAAGGGTAATTTTAGAGATTATCCAGGAAATAAAAGTCAATAAAATAGCCACAAATTGCAATGGAGGTCAACTAGGGTCATGAAAAAAGCCAAAGAGGAACCCAAAGGTATGGTTATTCATCCAATATTATGACACTGCGATTCATGGAATGACTAATGCTTTCTGACAGGTTCAAACAGCGGCCCACATAAAACTCCTATGCAACTTTTTCCAGTGAATGTAACCACTAAAACTAAGCCAGCCAGATTTAGACTTGTCAGTCTTAATAGGGGAATACCAATCACTGTGAAGACTTCACTCTCAGACAAAAAAAGCTTGTTCAGGCTTTGTTCATGAGAAGAAGGGAAACCCTGAATGTTTCTTTATACTTCCTTTTTTTGGAAACCACAGGAGCGACCGTGAAAAACAAAGAGATTTCCACTTTAGCCTGAGGTGCACTTCCCATGTACCTTGTGCTTTGTGAATTACTGTCTAAATTACCTCCTGGTATTGCTTCACTTTTCCACAAAAGCCAAGTAAACAATTGTTCTCTTTTAAAACTGAGTGACCTGCAGCATTTAAAATCATGCTTAATGAAATGAATGAGTTTAACCAAAATCTTGATTATAAACAACAAATAAAATTAATAATGAGCTTCTGAGACCATTATTATGAGACTTTTTCAAAATGCAGCTCCCTATCTAGCCAGTGAAGGCGGTTCATGACGGGTCATCAGTTTATCATTTTATTACTGAGAAAAAAAATATTATTGAAAATGTATAAGTAACCACTTTTAGGGTAGATAATTGACATAAAATCACCTTTTCTATTGAGCTGTCATCTGATATCTGTAGTTCAAACAGTACAGCAAAGTACAAGCAACACAAAGGTCATGGGTTTGATTCCCAGGGACATGAACTGAAAAAATGCATATGTTAAATGAAGCATGTAACCATTAACAACCTGCATTTACAAAGCAAAGGCCTTTTGATTTGCTTGCTGAGGATGTTTACCCTCAAACCTGATCTCAAATCAGCTTTTTGATAGCCAACTGTACGCTGTAAAGAGCCTTGCATCCATCTGACTTCACATCGGTGTCTTTTGCTAACTGTGTCAACATCAATCTCACCTGACTCACATCCTGCAACTCCCATGCAATCACTTAAAAAAGCGCCTTTTCTCCCTGTTGTCACGTTTACCACATGACTGACCCTCCTTCATTCATCCGAGTTGGCTCAGTTTACGTGAGCTTGCGGAGAGGTGAGCATTCCACTGTTGGTCATCGTTGCGCAGTGATTGCAGATCGTTACGGCATGGTTGAAGACGGGCCCGCTTTTATTGCAGTGAGAGACAGTGCTATTGCCTGGAATTGCATATGATCACATATTGTACAGTGATATCTGCCTGTTGTGTCATCAGACAGATTTAATGCACGCACACTTTCTCACTCAAAGCACTCAGAGGTCTTTTTAGTTTGACATACTGTAACAGCAAGTCATTTGCAAGTACTTTCGGGCTTTAAAAAAATGTCACACTGCTATTTGAAAGTAGGGCATTTCAGCACGGCACAAATGGAAAATTTTATAATAATAATTTCATTAATCTTGAGTGTCACCCTCAAGCTTTCCTTCATTCCTTTTTCTCTCTTTGATCGTCTAATTCCATGGCTACCATTACAGCTCATTCGCTGCTTAAACCCAGTGCTGCCCTCTGTTTACGGTCATGGCATTATTACTGTGACCTCCTGAGCAGAAGCTTCTGAGATCCAAAGACCGTCGGTTGTGCAAGACTTCTCCCCTCCCCCTGCCAAGCCCCCGGGGGCTAGATACACTGTATGTACACAGCATTACCTCACCTCCGCTAGCCGCATGTCTCGCGTGTCTAGAAGAGCTTGACTTACAGGCACGAACTGAAAGAGAGAGGGAGGGAGATCGCACCTGAGAGGGAGAAGGGCAGGGTTACGCAATGGCCCTGGGATTGCTCAACCTTCTCACTGCCTACAGGAACTATGTCGACACATCAGGCTGGGAAAAACAAAGCACGGTTGAGAAGTCACTATGGTGACTATCGGTACACAAACCTGCTATCAAATATTCCAAACGCAGATGGGAACTAATAATTAAGTCGTTCAGCCATTATGACATTTCTTCAGGGAAATATAAAAGGAAATGTTTTTAAGAATTTCCTGGTCACTGTAATTGGACAGAATTACAATGAATGGGAACAGGAGATTCAGCATTGTTGTAGCTCAATAGAACTAAAACCATTGCAACTGTTTTGTTGTTGTAAAATCAAATCAAATAATAATATGTTAGATATAAAAACTATTTAAAATGAGAAAAACTTAAATTAGAAATCCTTGGAAAATTATATAAAATAATCAAAAATAAATTATATTTTAAATTAAATAAAATAAATAAAATACATTATATAAAATAAAGGTAAAAATAAATATAATGAAATGAAAAAAGCTGATACAATTATTAAAACTAATATTAAAATATTCTAAAAATAAAAGCAAAAATACAAATAAAATAATTAAAAACTTTAATAAGTATTCTAATAATAATAATTAAAATAACAGGATTTAAAAACTATGCAAAAGCACTATGAAAATTATTAATATAAAAAAAAAAGGTTTTAAAAACTATACAAAAGTGCTATGAAATGTCATAAAAGTACTCCATGTGACAATAATAACAAATACAAGCTTTGTGTGAAATAAAGATGCAAATTAGTCACTCATTTCTTAGCCTTTGCTTTAGCGTCCCTCCACATACTCATTAGAGAAAACAAAAAGAAAAAATTCAGAGTGAACTAAAACTTTGTGAACTATCCATTTAAGAATGTATAATATATAACGTCTAAAAGCTAATTGGTTGCTTTGTCACGGTGGTAAAAGGTGTTTAGTCAGCTGCAGGTCAGTTAGGTAAGTGTTCTCTGGGTCAAAAGTTGAACGAGCCATTTGCAGCCGGTTTGTTATGGACATGTTAGACCTTCATGTCCACCTCTGCTTATGTGTGTTGACAGCTCATTGTGAAACCGCTCTGGTTAAAATGAGGAAATTACTAGGAAGACAATATCCTGGAAACAGGATTCTACACAGCACACATATTTGCACTATCAAAATGATGTGGTATTTCCATGAAGATTTCACAAACATTTTTTTTTTTACCAATCCAGCATTTCTTACCAATCATATAATTGGTAAGAAACTGTCTTCTTAAAGGCCTTTCATTTTAGGGGACTATCTATTCCTGCTAATGGCAAAGAAATGCAGATCCTTTTTCGTTTTGTTGATAGTCTCTGTCACTATCATTTTAATCTCACTGATATGATGATATTTGGATTGCATCATATAAGGCATGCTCTGTTTTTTCCCAGCTGGAGCTCTGCACTGGAAAAAGTATGTCTTTGAGAGCGTGAACCCGCTCAGATGTCACAAGCATGCAATTTTGATGAGCTGCAATGGGAAAAGCAGAATCATTCAGTGAGTGACAGAAAGTGCAAGACAGAAAGTTCCAGAGAGAGTCGAAAGCAGAAAGATTAGAGAGAAAGAGAGATGGAGAAGGACAGAACGGGAAAGTAAGACCTTCAGTATTATAAATACCACCGTGAAGCGTTACAGAAAGTTTCATCAGAGATAGATACAATGTAGCCTGCTGCCACAACCCTAAGCTAACAAGCTGTCTTTGGATACTGCTGAGCCTCTGTTACATTTGGAGAAAGGATGATAAAAGCCTTCTGTAATACTATAATAGAGTTGAGAGGTGATGCAAAATAACATAAATCATAACAAGCGTCTTCTTAGCCACCAGGCATAAACTAACATATAGTAAACAAATTATTTATAAATGTGAAAACTGGATAAACAATTGTGTCCATGGAGTCTCTTTAAAGCAATAGCTCTTACAAGAATAACATTTCTGTCATCATTTACTCACCCTTGTGTCATTCCAAAAACATTTGAGCTTCTTTCTTCAGTAGAACACAGAATGAGAACTTTAGCAGAATGTCCAAGCTGCACTATAATGAAAGTAGATGGGGACCAAAGGCTGCCAAGCTCCTAAAAAGACAAAAAAAGCAACAAAATGAGATTAAAGTGTTCCATCTTGCAAGAAACACGACATCTAAGATGGATTCTAACATTCAACATAAAAAATGTTGCATTAAGCATGTAATTGTTTTAATTCTTTAAATGAATAAATTAAAATATATTGCTAAAGCGCCCCTATTATGGGTTATGAAAGGTTGATTTTTTGGTTTTGGGAGTCCCAAACAGTTTGACACGCGTGCAAGGTCAAAAAATACTTTCATTTTCTTATAATATGCATTTATTTTTACCTTATTTGTTCAACGACTTCCAAATGTTTCATTCAATTATTAATTTTTCAAACCCCTCGAGTGTTTGTGAGCATTTAACGCTCCAAAAAGGGCATCTAGACGTCAACATGAAACCACATTCTTGTTTTTTGTGATTAAGTTGACTCTTCCTTTTGAGAGACAATAACTTTATACTTTTCAGATTTGAAACTTTGCAGGATGTTTTCATTCACTTCCACACTGCATGAAAGCTCGATTTCAAAAGTCTATATTAGGGGCACTTTAAAATACATTGATGAAAATAATACTACATAATAATAATAATACATACATTGTAGTCATTAACAAATGCATTACTGCAATGTGAAAAACATTTACATGCTCCTAGACATAAGAATGTATGTTAGATAATCTTATGTTTTAAATGCCTGAGCTGTATCTATCTCGCATACAGATATAAGCACAAACAACATCCTTCCCCTCCTTCGAATGGCTGACAGGATCACACTGAAATGTCATGACAGGAAGACATTCCGCGGATACCAAAATAAACAAGAGCAGAGCGCCAAAACTTACAAAGAAACGCTGCCATATAGAGGAAGACAGCTACACACAAAAACACATTAAATTGCCACTTTAGCGTGTTTCATTTGTGATTAAATGAAGGACACGTTTCTCTCTCTTTCGAAACTGAAACCTTTCTGAGTTGGAAAGTCCCCACGCGTCATTCTGTGATGCCATGAACTAAATATTTATCAATCATTGACTAAGATGCCAAATGTTGGGGCAAAACCTGAAACTTATCTTTACTTTTGTTTCAGTGGCACAATGTGTGATCAAAACAGCACTCAAGCCTGATTTTCTGCTTTTCCAGGAAAGAGCCAATCTACATGCCTGGCACACCGTGGTAGCGGTTGAATTGACTGGGTTAGATATAGGTTGTAACATTCACTACAGATATAATGAGAACTATTTGAAAATATATAGGTCTGTAGGAGCTAAAGGACTCTGTGGCTCCTTGCTTCCTGTTTCCCACTGACGCCTGTGGAAGTGCGGCCCTAGAGGAAATCCTTGTACTCTAGGATGGGCCCTGTCTGAACTGGAAAGCCTGATAATCGTATCCTGAGTCCTGACTGCTGTCCCGGCCCTGTCTCCTGGGTTCCCATTGACAAGATCTGGTCACTTCCCAAACATTCCTCTGCAGTTATAGTATATGCTCAGTAGCAAAGGCTAATAGATCAGATATCTGTACTAATAAAATGCAAGCTCCCAGGGAAATCTTTAAATTAGGGTATCTGTAGCAAAACAGGGTATTAGCTCAGCAAGACAGTAGAATTTCTTTTGCAATACTACATATACAACTGAATATGTCCAGAATTAGAATTTGAATAAAAAGAAAATTCCCTCTTAAGGGCGCATCAGTGTCAGATGCTTAAATACACACAGCAGAAGTCGTGGTTTCCCTACATTCTGAAAAACCAAAACGCCCACAAAACATAAAGAGACGGAAAAAAAAGCCAAGCCCGTTCCTTGTTTTAACACTTCTCCTCTAACTTCCCAGCATCTTTGGTTATCGTGTTTACTGATGGTAAGCAGACTTTTTTCTTAGCCACGACCAAATGGACTGAAACCTGTCTACCCTGCATTTAAGCATTATTCATTCATGCAAAAACATTAAAAAAAATCTTAATTCATTAACATTTTGTTATTAATATTTTAGTGGCATATTGTTTTTTGTCTCATTGTGGTTTCATTCGCTAACATTATTTAAGATGAACTAACAATGAAAAATATTTTTGAAAGCATTTATTAATTAAAGGTAAAGTTAAAACATTAAAGAGTTAGTTCACCCAAAAATGAAAATTATTTCATTAATTACTCACCCTCATGTCATTCCAAACACATTTTTGTTTATCTTCAGAACACAAATTAAGATATTTTGATGATATCAGAGAGCCACCTGTCCCTCCACAGACAGCAATACAGCTGAAATGATCCCAGATTAAGAAACTTAGTAAAAACACCAGTGACATTAGTGGATCAACTCCAGTTTCGGGCTACAAGAATACTTTTTTTTGTGCAATAAAAACTAAAATAATCTTCTCCCATGACTTACATCTTCTGCCATTTTTGAGAATGTTTCAACGCAGCGCGTATGCAAGCTTTACGCAAAATGTAACATAATTCACCATTCTTCCATTCTTCTCCCCTAATTACGTCTTCCACCATTTTGGAGATTACTTAAAAATTGTATTTGACGTAATCAGCGTTATTTACGTTTGGAGGGAAAGTGCGCGTATGAACATAATAAGTGTTGTGATACTTTTTAAACTTTAGGAAGACGTAAACTGATGTATTTACCACATTTGCATTGCTGTCTATGAAGGGTCAGATGGCTGTCTAATTTCATCAAATATCTTATTTTGTGTTCCGAATATGACAACATTTTCAATTTGGGGTGAACTAACCCTTTAACATTAAAATCAAAAGTTGTATCTGTTGACATTTTGCCATGGACAATGAATGTTAGCTAACCACATAAATAAAACCTGTAACAAATATATAGCTAATTCTTTGTTGATTATGTGAACTAGCATGACCTTATTGCATCCATGGAAACCACATTTATGCTGATTAATAACAATTCTACAAAAACAAACAGGATTTTTTTAGGGACTCCCAGTGTAAAATGCTGTCTAAGCTTGTACACTTTTCAAAATGTTGTAATGTCACCACAAAAGAATTCTTGCTTTCATGACAGCAACCACTGAGCCACACCTTCCCTATGCGTCGCTCTCCACTAATGCTGGTCACTGGGGTGTGAAGAGTAAATCACATGAGCTACGTTGTGCTAAACCTTTGTGGTCTCACAGACTGGAATTCATGCCAAAGTTCAGTTCGAAAAAAATAAAAGCCAACCTATAGCTGGCAATGCCTGAAAAAAACAGTGGTAAACATGTTAATGCTTAAAGCCTCCAAAATAAACTTCAGACATTTCAAATTCACTTAAATTCATAATGAGGAAAAGACCACACATTTGTTTGTTTTTTTGTTTGCCCAGCTGCATGAGGAAGCAGGGTAGAACAGGAGAGAAAGTGTCGAGGGACAACAGCAATTAATGAGGAAGAGCTTGCTTGTGAAAGCCTCTCATGCTCCTCATCTCTGAGGGGTTTAGCAGAGCTGTAACTGTGACAACAACGGCCGCTTCCCTCTCTGCTCGAGGAAATTGAGCATAAACTTTTACACTTTCTCTCTCTTTTCACCTTGTTTTGCTGTCTCTCTCTAAACTTTAACGTCACGCAATGTTTGACTCATTCCATTTGGCCTCTGGTTTCATCACATATATAATGAAAGGCATATGATTCAGAGAGAAACGGAGCTGACTCAAAAAAGCTGCTTACGTGTCTGGGAGTGGGATGGAATTTGCAATGTGTCTCGCTCAATATAGCCTAACAGCAATGGCCCGTGAAAGCGTCCGAATGTGATAAAAACTAGATCGGTTTTGTGGGAACTACTGCTGAAAGCCTGTTATATCTACAGTAAAACAAGTAATCGTATTGATTGGACCGCAATGAAAAGATACTGATCAGTCGTTCACGAGGTCTGCAGCATCATAAAACAATCATGAGGTACTGTACTTGTTATTAATTGAATTGAAACTTTTTAAACGCCTCGTGAAAGAAAGCCTAAGAAACCATGGATGACTCATCCAAGAGTCTGACAAAGAGAATATCCCACGCCTGTGCTCTGCGAAGGAGCAGTTTCTTAACAGTCATGTGCTTGCTCTTCTATATGATTGAAGAGAGAACACATTACATTTTTCAACTCTGTGTTGAGTTAATGTCTCGCTTTCTGCAGGAAACACAAACATGGAGGTGCCCCTGGCAAGAGTGTGTGTGATTTCAAGGAAAACCTTACCGCATATACCACACCAATTATCTCAGAATGCTTTTGTAACAGCTCATGTTGATCGCAGGACCTTTGTGTCCTTTATTGTACTTTGCATAACTATGAAACCCTTACATAATGTTGCCAGTTTAGCATAGTAATATTGGGATGATTCATTATTTTTGTTTTTAAATTCTGCAATAATAATATGCATTTAACAATGACACAGTTTGATGAGAATGATCATCAAACAGTGATAATGCATTTCTTCATCATAATTTGTTCCTGTTTTGGAAAGTCACGTGAATGCTATCATTTTTTTTTTCTTTTGCTGTTGGATCAAATGTTATTATAACAATCAGATTTTCTTTACTCTCTCATTCAAAATTCAACTTTCTGGTCCGGACAAAAAAAAAAAACAATACTTTTTTTTATATGGATATTAATTTTCAAAAGTATCTTATAGATAGACCTACTGTGAGTTACAAGGTAGTCTATAAGTAATATATTGTGTTTAACAGTAGAATTCCTGGTGAAAAACTACATTACCCATGATTCTGCAGAGAAATTTCCACCAATCAGAAAGTCACCCAAAAGTATGTCACTCTCACTCTGCTTATATATTTGTATATATATATATATATATATATATATGTTTTGCAAAAAATATATTGTTTATATATATAATCATATTAAATTTAAAAGTTTTATATTTCTCAAATTGTACTTCATTTCTATTATGCCAAAATCATTTGCAATGCCTCATGGGACAGTAGTTCTTTCCCTCATTAAGGTCCTTAATTATATTAAACTTTTCACGGCATATATTGGTTTAAGCGTAATCAACTCAATTAATGCATCTGCAGATTTTCTTGTATATTACAAATGTCTAAAAAAAGTACAGCTAACAGAAACCTACAAAAATAGGTCATGCCACAGAAAATGCATGACACTTTTAAAATGACTCAGCAAGCACAGTTATGACTTTCCGCAGTTGTTTCGCCCCCTGTCTGATATACTAAAAGTTCAAAAATGTGTTTCTCTGGAGAACTTCGGTTATTTCGCTTACATGACTACAGCATTCATGTGGAAGGACTCAATGTTGCGTTGAGAAAGTTTGAGAAAACTGCTGAGGCAAGCGATGTGTTGTCTGCTGGATATTAAGTAATAGTCTTTCTTAAATTTCCTCTAAATAGAGACTTTCTACTCAGCAGAATGGGAAGTTAATCAATTGGGTACTTTTATGTCAAATTTCTTAAATGTAACATTACGTAGTGAACCAATTAGTCCAAGATACGTCTGTTAGCTTAGCCCTTGCATCTGATCAAACTGACACCTCGATTTGAACTATATATGTTACTCAGGGGCAGGCGAACCGCATTGAGGAGACAACCAACAGATGATTCTCTACTTGAATAGTTTTACATTTAAAATATATGCCAAGTCTGAAAGAAGCAAATAGTGTCATGCATCAGGCATTCACTTCTTTCGTTTTTATTGCAGTAATTCAGCTGTTAGAAACCACAATCTACCTCAGTGACTCAGCAAATTATAACACAACCTCAGTCTGTTTGCAAATTCAGCAGGTCGACTGAAAACACCTTTGTATAATCATAATACTTTCAGGCCTATATTTGTGATTCACAATGAATGCGACTTTAGATCAATCTTTTTATGGTTTTTAGAACTGTTCACCTAATGGTCGAGGGTCTGATTTTTAAAGTTACTATAAATACAATCCTGCTATTATTGTTGTGCAACTGAAGATTAAGACTATACGGATCTGGCACCAATATTAGCGTCCTTTAAGTTGGATGACATTTGCAAAGCGCAACTAACTTACTGTAAATGCTGCTATCAGACTACAAGGAAACAGAAAAGAGATAACGGACAGGCTGATCAAAATAAATTATGGTTTGCCTCACACACACACCCACCACATGCTGAACACCAGTTTCGACCCACTCACAAGATTACTGTGCAAATGACACCGGCTCTATTTTCTAAGAAGCTCTTTTTGGTACACATAAGCAGAGGAAGCCACAGAAAGCTAATAAACAACACAGTGCCCTTTACATTTAGAACCGGCAACAGATACAGAAAAGCCACTTTTTCTAAAACTAGTTTTCTGTCAAACTAAAGATCTGATGCGTTCTGTCAACGAAGAAATCATGAAATCGTCCAGAGGGAAGTACATAAACGAGTGTGTGCATGTGTCATTTGACGTTGTTTTAATCATCTCCATAGTGATGATATTTTTAATCATCTTGCATAATTATCTGTTCATCCGTGTATATCATGCAATCTACTATTAGCCTGGAGGGTGTCAGTAACACTACTTCCAGCAGGATTACAGACTGTGCACAACTATGTTTAGATGCAAAACTTTAGAGTTTGATCGCTGTGTCAGCTAGCTTGGGTTACAAGCTGAAGTGCCGTGATCATTCAAACCGCACGTACAACCTCAAATGTATTTATTTAGTTACATATATATGGAAACATACATACAAATATACTTTGAAATACTGTGATTATTTCACTCTAATGTCACTCAAATGTAATTACTATTTAAGTTGCTTAAACCTGTATTTTTAAAACTATTATTTGGTCACATCTTATCTTGCCAAGGCCACAAGTGAACAAAGACCGCCACTGGTGCCCACTTAAAAGGAATGACGCCCATGATTACAAGTCAGAACGGTTTCCTTGCTGCTCAACAGCAAGTGTTCAAGTGGGGGGGTGTAAATGGGGGTGTTACATGAGATAGAGAGACACAAAGCCCAGTCCAGACGGAAGTATTCAATTTATTCAGGTCTGAGAACAGCTGTTGCCAAAATAGCTTAGTGATTAAGAGACCAAAGGCTTAAAAGGACAAAATCTTCCAGAGCAGCCAGACCTGGTGGTTACAGTCAACAGACGGCTGGACGGAACAAGCAATATAAACATTCAAGAGGTCATTAGTAATAAACCTGTGAGCATTGTTCATTTCAGTCAGCACTGTGTTGTTTCACACTGAATCCATTTTCAGCCTGATGGAACATTTCAGTAACAATATCCTACCTAGCTATATCTAATTATTTAAATATATAATATATATGTGTGTCTGTGTGCGTGTGTTTATATATATCACATTGTATATATATATATATATATATATATATATAAGTCAGCATGGTTAGTAAGGACACGTCCTGTGTTGAAAAACATACTAAAATGATGTTTTTTGAAATAAAAAAAATTGGCAGTAGTTTTCTATAGGGGTAGGTTTAAGTGAAGGGCAATAGAAACCATAGTATTAAAAATATATATATATATATATATAAATATTGATAAAATCACCTTGGTGTCCAAATGAAGTCCTTACCAACACATATTTATTAACACAATCAAAAATTACAAATTTACAGTAGGAAATTAACAAAATGTCATGTCAAATATTCAGGGAACACAATCTTTACTTAATATTCAAATTATTTTTGGCATAAAAAAAAATTCAATAATTTTGACCCTTGTATTGTTGGCTATTGCTCTAAATATGCCAACAGTCTTACGACCAATTAGTACGTATTCGTTTGAGATGGAAAATTTGTGCTCATTCGTACGACCTCACTCGACGCTGTCTAAATGCCAGGGATGGGTAGGTTTAGGGCCGGGGTTAGGTGTAGGTCATTTGTACAAATTCATTTGAACTGGCAACTCGGAAAATACGTACTATTTAGCAAAAATTACACCCCATAAAATATGGCTGAATATACCTGTGCTACTTATGACTGTTTTTGTGATCCAGGCAAACATATATGTATATATTATGCAGTATTTTCTGTTTTTCATATTCTTTATATTTATATCTCTGTAATAGTATCTGTTTGTCACGGTAAAATGTCATACATGTCTGACATACAAATAAGCTTATTATGCTATAATTACATTCCATGTAAAAGCTTCAGTTAGACCCATTCAAAAACAGTTTCAAACAAAACAAAAATTTAAAATATGTAAAGACTGTTGATTGAGAAAGCAAAACCAAAAAAAGGTTAGCTATATTTAGAAAAGAACCTCTTTCATCCTTTGTGGATCCATTAATGAGCCATTAAGAGGTCAATAAAGTCAATACACACACAATACACATTTAAGCTTTGAAATAAGATAGGACTGTTTGGCCCAACTACACAGAAAACACTTAACTGCTGGAAATGAAAAGACTTGCCACTTTACACTTGTGATCTAGAAAGATAGGGTGGAGGTCTGTTTACAGAGGATCACAGGGAACACTTAAGCAGAATAAAGAGCGTCCCTGAATACACACACCAAAAAAACATTAGACAATCAAACGACTCAACGTTTGGAGTTGATATTATAAATGCAGTTGCATTTTTTAAGACATCTGAGAAACCCAAAACAGGAGCGCTATTAAGCACTCTGACTAACTTGTTTATCTGAGAGACCGCTCACGGCTGAGGAATTCAGACTTTCACAATCTTTCAAAAACACTGCGGATGATCCAGAGCGAGGCTTAAAAAAGGAAATAACCTGCTGACTGCTGTCTTTCTGTCTCTCTTTAAAACACACGTGATGGTTTCATTTAAAAAAACTTGCAACAGAATGACACAATCTTCCAGACATGGCCTTTTTAGCAGTAGGCTAATAATCAGAAATGAGCTGGTTTCCGATCCTCTTCTAAGCACTTGCTGCTCTGTGATGTAGGATTGTTATACTGATGGGAGAGTATTTTGATTTTGGTGCGAAGTAACCACACACCCATCCAGGGTAAAATGGCATTATTGCACGATAAAACGCATTTTTGTTAACATTATTAATTATTTTTAGGGTAAAATTTAGTGTAGCTGGTACATTACTTTCAAACGCAATAAAGCGCTATCGCTACTGACAGGACAATTCATTTCCAAACAACCGATATAATAAAACGTTGCCAAATTCACTTGCTTCACTAGTTTTGAGTGCCACTCACCGAGCGTCTCATTTCTAATCTGTTGCAAAACATACAACAACATAACAAGCCTTTCCAAATTTACGGTTTGGATCGATCTCAACTTTTAACACAACAAGAGGTTTCAATTGAAAAATGGCAAAAGTAACAGGGTTTATCTTTTCTGTAGTTTCCTTGAAATCAAAATGTAAAAACTGTTGCAGATGATAGATGATGTTTGCGTGAGCTCTTATCTTCCGAAAGAGTTACATGTTTAAATAGTCTCTTTTAAGTGTTTCTGTTATGCTAATGACATTGCTACTAACAAGATTAGCCAGTTAGTTGCGGAAGTGGTGTAGCACGTCCTCTAGAGAGACATCTGTGAGCTTATAGCATAACCCACTCAATAAGACAGCTAATCCAATTAGACTTTGATATGCAGGTCTGCCCCTTTTCGTAAACTAGGCTAATTCAGCGACGTGTCTGTGGTCGAGTGTATTTGTGTCAGCGTGTGAGAAAAACTGATGCAGAGCCAATATGAATGCCTTTCATCAAAACCAACTGAGATATAAAGAGAACAAATGTGCCCTTTTTGCGCAAAGGCTGTCATCAGCTAGTGGAAACTGGAGGGAGGATATTCATGACTTCCTGATCACTTTGGACCAGTGCTTCCATGGTGGTAAACCACCATTAGTGTCCATCAAGATGAGACAGAGCCTTTGTGAGGACATTGCCTGTTCCCATGGTGACAATATGTCTCAATCCAGAATGTGTGACATCTGTGTGGACACGGACAGGAAGGAGATTTCTTGGAAATAGAGTCATATCTATCCTAACAATTCCCTCTCTGTCAACACGCAGAGAAGCTGCGCTACACTTTCAATTTATGCCGATATATTAAAAGGCTGTGACTCAGCTATGGCTGCTAACACAAGGATTACATATTAAGAAATCCCCTGAATATCCATCCATCTATTTAGCGCGTTTGAACACTAGCATCTGGTGGCTCGAGGTGCAAGATTAAACGATAAAACGCAACATACAGCAAAAAACGTTTCCATTTTAAGGAGTGGTTGGTCTCCCACTCAGGCCTCTGATGGTGGAACAGCCCAGGAAACCTCTTTCCACCCACACAACAACACACACACACGAAACCTCTGACTCAACTCGAGACCATGAACGCTGTGGAGGCATCTTGCTGACTGCCTGGTGCACTCAGCCTCAGGTTACAGGGTTTGTCGCTGCAACCTGCTTAGCGTAGGTCATCTGTGTGATAAACATGCCGTGTCCTAAATAACCAGTACACCAGCAATAATGCAGTCTGAAATTGAATAACACAAAATGCAGCTGCAAAACTTAATTGGGTTAAGATTAGCTCACTGAACATGCTTTCCTAGAGGAAATGTAAAGTAGTTTCATATCATGCAACATCACGGCTAAAACAGACCAATGGTAGCCTAAGTAGTAAACAAAAAATGCAATACTGAAATGTCTGACTTTAGATCTCTCTGCAAACCTGCTTAACGTTTGAGGCATTGTTGAGCACTCTAGAAGAGACCTGAGAAAAGAGAAACAAGGCAACTAATATTATTGTAGACATGCAATATTATTTCTGTTTAGGAGAAACGACACATATTTATTTCCTATGGGTTCAGATGTCTTATTTAGCTCTGTATCTGTCTACCTGCATGTCGTCCTGACATTTGATGTGCAACACCAGCATTGGTATTGAGTCATACACAGGGGTGGGGCATTAATCTTCACAACGGCAAAACGAACAAGCTTAAGGTATATATAGCAACACATATGGCACGATTTTCGTTTGCTTGAATGTCCGTTTACACGACTCTGTTTATTTCCTGCGTTATTTCCCCTCTCCGTTGAAATTCAGTACGAGGCTGCTATATTGCATATCCGCTGTTTTTAAATACCGTATCATTGAAGTGGCCAGTTTAGCAGTGTTTTCTCTGTAAAACTGGCTAAACGTTTCCACTAAACGCCACACTTTGCGTTTGCAATCCAGCCCTTGCAAACTTCAACAGTAGTGCGTACTATTGCGAAGCTCTATACTAGATGTCGTCAGACCCGAGGGGCGGAGCTAGGATGTCGCAATCTTACTAAGAACAGCATCATCGAGTCAGGCTGGTGTAACACACTGAGCATATTAGACGTGCCCAGCCAAAGTGAGACTTTACAGTCAGACGGTCAGGCTGAGGGGCCACGTCTGATTTGTGATCTCATTACTAAAAGGACCTTTATTTCGGCAGCCACAAAAGACCAACTAAAGGACTACTTTCTCATTTCTGTGCTGTCACCAGTTTCGTCCTCTACTCAAACTTTCTTCGGATAATTCCTTGCGTGTCGTTTCGCAAAACTTACAGTCAAGCGCGTTTAACAACATTTTGCCAAGTTTTATTTGTCCGGTGCTCGCCGTGAAAGATCTAAAACTACACCAGATCGCTAAAGGACGTTATACCGACAGTGAAAATCAAGATCCAAGGAAATATTGCCCATGCAGGACGCGTTCATTCAGCGGGAAATAAGGAACAAAGACATTGGTGCCAACAACTGAAGATCTCTTGGTGTTGCCGCCAGACTCACAAGCATCAATTTGCTCAATCTCCAGGACAAAGAAAAGCTCACGGTGCGCATGGAAATAGTCTAAATGTGCACGGATATCTGCACGATACTTTGAAGCCGGAGATACTTTTCAAATCACCTACTGTATAAGGCACGCGCCTCCTTTCAAACTGACTCATATTTATTCTGCAATCATTGGAGACTTTTTTCTTTCTTATGCCGAGAACTAAACCACAGCTGATAGTTTTCCAGTGCTCATTTCTTAATACTATTTGTTTTTCCCCGGTGGAAATGTTCTCTGACAAGTAGACACAACTAAGTGCGCCTGTAGTTTTCATTGTTCTGTTTTGGAGAGGAGCGGGTCCTTTGTCTGAGCAGCGAGGTAAGTCCTGTAAACCTTTAAGCTTCACATTAACCTCTAGAACCACTGTTTAGTACATCCAACCAACAGTCCTCAAGATTACTTCAATTATTGATCAACTTTCACATTTAAACGATTATTGAGACACACTTTGTGGTTAAACTTTACGCGGAAAGTGATGCAGCGCGTGTTGTTGTTTGAACCTTGTCAACTCGGATTTCACATCCTATCTATTGAATATTTTGAGCACAGTACTTAAAACGTTTATTCAGCAAAGGACTTTGGCGCAGGGCTTTACTTTTATGCTAAAAACCGCTCGCTCGGAGTATTTGGGTTCGAGTCAGACGTGAACTGGGTCGAGTTCCGAAAATGTTTTTAAAAATAGAAGAAAAAAAACGAAAAACATTACTTTTTTTTTTTTTAAATAGAACAAGTTAGCTTAAAGGGGTGAAGTGGAAGAAACTAGGCTACGTCATTGTATGACGTACGCTTGAATGTGTAATAACTTAAACACTATGACTCACAGTGGCCGAACATTTCGAAAAGAACTTGAGTCAGTGTGATGGAGCAGCCCTGCTCATCACATAGTCATTCAACAGTTTTAAAATCACCTCCTTTCATTACACAATGTTAACGAACCTCCCATTCTTGTTGAGTTAGTAATTCAGTGTGAGATATTATCCCGCGGTTACAGTATGGCGCAATAATCAAATGCGCTCAATTTTCCTTTTCACCTTTGTGCATACTCCTCATTCTCCATCCAGTCAGCCGGTATGGTACATAAAGTCATGCTGTCGCAAGGTCGTGAACTTACCCGGTCTTGTTTTTGTCAGATGAGTATGAACCTGTCAACTCCTACACCTCCACTGCGACTGAAGCGAGTAGACTTTGAGGACTCTCACAACAATGATAACTTCAAATGCAAGCGCCGCAGACTCAGCCAGCCTCCGTCTCCGGGTCTCGCACCCTGTCTTCGCCCCCTGTCCCAGAGCCTTGACCAGCCAGGGTCGGAGAAGCACCACGTCTCACGTATTGGGCCCTACATCCTGCTGGAGGCCACAGAAGGAGCTCAGACATTCAGAGCTGTTCATCAGGTCACAGAACAGGAGTACACATGCAAGGTGACTATAGATGCGTCATTATAGTGCATTTAAAATAGTTTCTGTTAAAAAAAAGTCAATGTATGAGAGAGCAATAATTATGTTTTTTTTATGTTGTCATCAGGTGTTTTCCATTAAGAAGTATCACGAGTTCATCGCACCCTACACACGTCTGCTTCCACACAGCAACATCTGCAAGATCTCAGAGGTGGTGCTTGGGGAGGCCAACGTGTACATATTCTTTGAGCGTAACTATGGAGACATGCACTCATACGTGCGCACCTGCAAGAGGCTGCAGGAGGATGAGGCAGTTCGCCTGTTCGGCCAGATGGCAGCCGCGGTCGCGCACTGTCATGAGAACGGCGTCATTTTAAGAGACCTTAAACTGCGCAAGTTCGTGTTCACTGATCCACAGAGGTCAGTAACTCTATTTTATTCTTTAATTGCTCTTAAGCGCTCGTGATAGTAGGGATGCATGGTATTTAATGCCAGCAAATATTACAACAAAAACTAAATTCCCCCTTTTTTTTGTTTAGTTACCTAGTTGTTGTGTAATGCTAATTAAATGTTTTTTATAAAAGCATTGATAATTTGATAACATTGTTAATCTTTAGCAAATTTTTAAAATTAAAACAATTTTTTATTGTCGTAAATTTAATTGTTTTTATTTAAACAGTATAGAAGTTTAATTTTTTTGTTATTTTTATTGTCATTGTTTAGATATAACAATATTACTCCATAAAGGTGTTGTTAGATTTAAATATATAGTATAAAAGCAAAATATTAGATCCATACTAATTACAACCTGCTAGATTTGCATAGGCGTAACCTTGTCTTGCTAATCTAGCAAATATTTTTTTATCAGGTGACTGATAGATGTTCTTTTGTTTCCTCAGAACAAAGTTAGTCTTGCAAAACCTGGAGGACTCCTGTCTTCTTAACGGGAATGACGATTCGCTGACGGACAAACATGGCTGCCCGGCCTACGTCGGCCCGGAGATCTTAAACTCACGGCACTCATACTCAGGGAAGGCTGCCGACGTATGGAGCCTTGGCGTTGTTCTCTACACCATGCTAGTAGGACGTTACCCATTTCAGGACGTGGAACCCACAGCACTGTTCAGCAAAATTCGCAGGGGTGCGTTCACCATCCCGGAGACTCTTTCACCTAGGGCTAAGTCACTGGTGTGTTGCATGCTGAGGAAGTCTCCCTCGGAGAGGCTCGAGGCTGGAGATATACTCCTCCACCCATGGCTCCACTGTAACAACAACATTTCCCTCAACCAGCACTCCAGCACCAGACACTCGACAGATCAGGTGGTGCCTGATTTTGAACCAAATGAGAATGAAGATTGTTAATGAGCTGCTTCATTCTGTTTACCCGCAATCAGGGGCATTGGACTCTGTGGAGGAAGTAAGATTGCCTCATAAGATATGCAGAGTTCAAGGGCATCAACTGGAAGAGATTCCAGAAAAACTATAACAGTACTGTTTCTTTTTTACCCAGAACTGCTGTGTTGTTGGGGATGGGCCAGAGACTCACCTTGTAGTCTTTACAGACAGAAGTAACTGTATTTCTTACCTCTGAAGATATCCATTTGTGTTGATCTCTCCAAGAAAATGACAAAGGATGCTGCTTTTCCAGCAGACGTTAGTACACCGCACAGCTTCGTTACTGAAAGAAAGTCATGAGGCTCGTGCACACGATTTTAACATCAGTATTGTCTAATCAGTGCATGGATTTCCCATTGTACACCCATGTTGTGTAAATTAAAGTACCTCTAACTTAATTCCTGGTATACTTGATGCACACTTTGTGCCTTTATGTACTGTTTACATATTTTTGCAGTGGAAAATACAGATTTGACTATTTAAAGTGCCTTTTTTCCCCAGTTAAACAGCCAATGTTGTTGTCGGACTTGTTGAAGTACCAAAGATTTGAGTTCCCCCCCCAGCACGAGTGCTCATGTTTCCTTTTCATGTGAAGAATTCAAAAGGGTTCTGTGTTTTCTGCGAGTCTCTTTTGTAAATGTCTTTCCATCTGTTAAACTATGTATTCGTGCTGTAGAGCAGGTTTAGCCCTGAAGGGATGTGGGGCAAAAAATGCACCACAGGAAGCATCCATATAATGGTTTAGAGGTGTGCCTGTCAAGCGAAACAAAGGCTTCACATACGTTATCATTTGTGATGCCTGCATGCAATGCTTTCACCCATTTTTGTTAAAGTACCTGTCATTTTGTAGATATCTTTTTGTTACTAGCGAGAAGTGGACACTACATTTGTTGTTGTTTCAAGGGTTGACGTACCTACAAACAAGTATTTTGTTGTTGCCAGTACAAATAAAATGTAAAAAAATCATGACTGCATTGTTGCTTCTTAATAATTCATTAGGAAATTTGGCGTGATATTAAAAGTCACATTTGGTACAAAAAGCAGCACTTTGTTTCTTATCGCAGCTAGGCTTTGTACTAATAAAAATTGCAATCAGTGTACATTAAGTCAGTAAATATTTATTTGACACAGCATTTTGAAAAATAACAAAAACGCTCTTTAAAAGAATACTCATAAAAATGTGTTAAGCTGCCAAGAAGGAAATGTTAATGCATCATTAATGCATAAATCTGCATCCAATGCATCTCTTCCTTGATTTTTGGGACTATTACAAGAGACATTTTTAGAAATAACCCATGAAATTAACAGCAAAAGTGACCTTACATTTTCTCCTCCTATCCTGTATACTGGTATAATATACTGGTGCAATGCTGTGATACATCAAAGTGCTCGAAATTACAAACATAGATGGGTCACAGTCAAATCTAAAACAGAAGAGGAATTCAGTAAGATTGCAACTTCACCACATATGGCCAGATCTTGAAGAGGCACTATAACAGCGGACAATATGAACTATAGCAATCGTTATGAGTGTTATTTATTCAAGCCACACTATAGACTAAGCAACAGCACTGAATCTGACCAGATCAATTCGTTGATTCGAAGTTTTTAGATTATCAATATTCACAGAACCATGTTAGATCTACAGCTATAAACACATCAGCAAACAATATTAACAGTCAAATCAGTTGTCAGATAATGAAAAATAAGTCACCACAAACAGGTCTTCATGGAAGAAAGCGGAACTGCAATGTTTTCACGTTGAACACCTCATAAATGTTACGCAATTCAAATAAAAAGCAGGAACAACAAATAAAAACTAAACGTTACAAACCCATCATGGTTTTCCTTTCATATATTTATTAGCGTTGAGGGCGCAACTAAAAAAGAAGTTTGATCCGTATGTCAAGACACCAATGAATCTACTGGGTGATGTTTATCTGTTTAAATCCATTCCTTTCTTGAGGCCCGAAAGTTGCAGTAAAATACATTAAATCCTACAAAACAAAAATGACACTCATCCTCAGTGAAAAAAATTCAGGGGGAAGCTAACAACAGGTTATAAGCATATATAGACCTCAGAAATACGAAAGCTCAAAATAAACGTGAACTATGACGTACAACCTCTTCATTTAACGCTTGAAATGCCTTAAAACATAAAATAAGCTCCAAAACAATAAAATAAATAAAGCAGTGATGGCTAACAGAGACAGAGGACAAGGGTGTTAAATGATGCCACCTAGTGGAAATACTGTAAAGTTGCATGAATAAATGAGGTTTGGGTTACAACAAAAAATGTAATATAAAAAAAAAACAAAGGGAGAAAACAGATTAGAATAGACCTTATTAAAACAGGTAGAATAAACCTTATTCACGTGCACTCGGATACAAACAAGACGACCATTTGGAAATAGAAAAAAAACAACAAAAAAAACAATACATATCACACACATGTTCCCTCCAGTGGAATTCAGAGGAATGGAAAGTACACAGAAAAGTAAAGGAAAATGTTAAAAGTGCAATGAATAGCACTTTCTGGTTTACAACATGACCAACAATATATAAAATGGATTAAGAAACAAGAGAACAGGCAATTAACACTCAGGCAAGAGATGCTGGCTTCAGATGAGGAGGGCTTCATCAAGCACACAGGGCACCATACCTGTGGAAAGACCCATCAATCCATTACTGACCTCAACGACACAAGCTGCTGGTGATATCACAATAATGTTGTTAGTAGTGTTACTTTTAGCCGTTGGTCCTTCACTAGCAAAAACACTGAAACCTCATGATTTATTTACTGTCAGATCTGAATAATGATAACGCAACAGTCGTGGGTGTTCATGATGCAATACTTCCTAGAGAAGTGATAAGTAATTAAAGATGCAGTTAGCATAGTTCCTCACCTCTCTTCATCCATGTTGCCCTCTTCCTCTTCCTCATAGCTGCCCTCATCTAACTCCAGATCCAGTTCAGTGCCGATGCCAGAGTCTCGTGGAGCCATGAAAAGACTGAATGATCACAAAACACAAAAATTCAGAGCTCAATGGATAAAAAAAAAGAATAATAATACAAATTCCCCACGTTGGACCAGAATAGAATTCCATTTAAAAGGCCAGTGGGATTCTTCGCATTTTTTTATGTCAGTAAAGTCAGTTCTGTTCACTAAAGCATTATGCATTTATATAAAATAACTATGTTATTGTACAGTAAAATATATATTCCTGTGATGGCAAATCTGAAAAATCATTTCATAATCATTCGGAAACGTTTCTAATACACCAATTTGGTGCTAAATAGGTATTTTTTTTTTTTATTAGCTATGTTAAAAACAGTTGTGTTATGCTGTATTTATGTTAGTCGTTTTTTTCAGGATTCTTTAATAACGTTCTTTTGTGCATCATCTAAACGTGTCCATGTGCAATGTGTTCTTCCACCCCCACATAACACAATACGCAATATCTGTAATAAAGTCGATGCAAAGATAACCTTTTTCATACGTTGATACTGAATTGCTTTCTCCATGCATAGAGATTCTCACCTGACGGAACGGCATGTGAAGAACACAATCCTCTTCAGTCTTTTGTTATAAAAGAAGTAGTTGAAGGACCACAGGTTGCCTTCTTCCCCATAAGGGTCGGAATCCAGATCTGGATTATAGCTGTCACAGAACGCAATCAGAGCTTGCTTAATAACTGTAGCGCTGTATCATTCAAACAAACACTGTTCGACAGCATTCATCAATTTTTCCGAACTTGAACATGGATATTAAAAGCAGAATAACTACCTGTATATGTCACATTCAGCGAGGCTGATCTCCTTGTCTAGAGCCTCCCATAACTGAGGCTGTAGGTGACTGTACGCCTCACCCGCCGCAGCAGACAAACTGCTGTTCACTGCATTAAACACCTGTGGAAATCATCAAGTATGCTTAACTATGGTTTTCAAATTCTATTTATACAAGAATGCCTGCAGCTGTTGTTTCAGAAACGGAATGAAAAGTACCCAATTAACACTTGGCTCCTTGCTGAAATCGTGGCCTTTTGTGCGACTGAAGTCGTAGTCCGGCCGGAAGGATTCATTGAGCGTGGCGATCAGGTAAAAGAGCGTCTTTCTGCTGCACTTGTCCGAGAGAGGACCCTCCCCTTCATCCAAACTCTGACTCAGTCTGAAAGTAAGTCAGATTTAAGTGAACGTGCAATGACTTTCTTGAAGACATGTACTGCATTGCGTGTAACTAAAGGGGTTCCTCAGTCCTTGACTTACTTGTTGGGGCTGACTCCTGAGCTCTGCGGAGGAGACAGAGCCTCCAGCACATGCGGCTGACCCTCCTGACAAAACTGCTTAAACATCTGCTTGTCGTCACCTGCCATCTTACAGGAGTAGCTCTCAATACTACAGAAACATCATAGTAGTGTCATCAGAAAAAAAGCTTCAAATAAAACTAAGACACCTTAGTGAGCACTTACCGTCCAATTATCTTGCAGTCTCCCGTTTCAATAGTGAGCAGACTGTTTATGGCCTCAAAACTCGAGTTTTCCAGGAGCTTCATGGTTTATTTAACTTTATTATATATACTGACAGATTTGCAATGACTCTTTAGCGCCACTAGATGTCAGTTTCTTTGATAAACAACCATCGGCCAGTTATTCCGCCGTTACACCAAACCAAAACAATGTTTAGCACGTTAGTTTGGAGAATACACGGCTCATAAAGAAATATATTAATAATTATAATTAGGCAGTACTTGGTTATAACCAAATAAACACTAACCTCGATGTCTCCTACAGAAGCCCCTTTAAAACAAACGCACTCTATTACACTCAAACGCAGAAAATAACAATAATAAGATTCTTACGACCGCGTAAATAATCTTCTTCGGTTGCTTAATGCACTTCTATGTCTAATAAATATCTCTTCCTTTTTACTGTGAAATTTCCAATACCTGCCATTAAACAAGCTAAAATTTAGAGGGAAATTATGCATCCCAGCTATTGAATCAGAACTTGAGGAGACTTCCAAGGCTTATAAAAGCCTTAATCCTCGGTTTATGGTTGTCTATTTGTGAGGAAGAATGACAACAGCAGAGGACGAGCGTTTGTGTTGCAGTTTTCGGTCGCAGTAATACGCAGTTGTCTTTTTCCTGTGTGTTTTTTCGGTTAGGATGTCATAATAATACTAGTGTTACATGTTCACCGCCCCCTGCTGGATCGGGGGTTTAATTGCGCTTCTCTTTGTAAATGAATCGTAAATCATTTCTAATACAGATTCTGAGGCTTCCAGTGACGAAACATCAGTGATGATATAGCTTTAAAATCATGGCAAAACAAAGTTGTTGTTATTTAGGGTATTCGTATATTTTACGTTTCTGAAGTTAAATATAATTGTTGTGCATATTTTCTATTGTTGTTATATATTTATTAAGGTCTAAGAAAAGCATATAACGTTATGTCTAAAACCAGACAGGGTTTTAATTAAGACAGTAATTTAGTAGGCCTAATCTAGAAGCTAAACTTAGCTAAACTAGCTAAACGACTTTCTGAAGCAGATTAAGTAAATAACTACTGGGGCCTGTTCCATAAACCAATATTAGAGTATAAGCCAGGCTTATTTCAGTTAGTCTGATATATTGCCAGTTAATTTGTATTAAAATAAGTCAGACTATCTGCCATAAGCCCGGCTTATTTGGTAAACTTGTTTTATGGAACAGGCCCCTGAACTAAAATAAAGTTTAATTTAAAACCAACTATGCTAATCGAATTAGCATGACAGAGGTTGCCTGTAAAACACAAAATGAACCAAGAAAAGCTTAGCCTGCATTTGATACTTAGAAGCAAACAAGGAAAACACTAGCAGCTGAAAAAAGCCTGCAAACAACAACAAAAACAAAGAAACAAACAACAAATGTTAATGAACAGAAGAACACTGTTTTAAAGCTAGTGTCGAATAATAGAAAAGGAATGCCAAAATTTTTATCCCAAATTTGAAATACTTTACCCTGACTTCATAATGTTAGACAAGAAAACACAACTTATTACTATATATTTTTTTCATTGTGATGAATGATAAAGGGGATCTGGCCTTTGTGTTCCTCATACTTATATTTATTAATTAATGTATGTATTTATATTGCATATATATATATATTTATATATATATATACACACATGTATTTATATTATATTAAATATGTAAAAAGTAAAAAGGTACACAGGAATGGGAATATACTGTAGATTTTTCAAGAAGTGCAAATCAATTTGGTCAATGTGTATTACAGGAAAAATATAGTATGATATATAATATATATAATTAAAAAAATTTTTTAGCTTGATGCTAATAAGATACAATCTTGTTTTTCTCCTTCTGATGTGCAGCAACAGATTTTTGAGCTCCACAAAATATGAAGACAATAGCACAAAATTTAAAAAAAAAAGAAAAAAAGAAACAAGCTAAAGCATTAAACATTTCCATTAGCTTCAGTCAACAGGAAATGTTACAAATCTGCCTATTGTCTGTCTATATTGTCCTAATGCGATGTGAGGAGGATCATTTGAGTAGCCAAAGACTCTCCAGGGATCACAGCTGGACAATTACAGAAAATATTTGAGTCTTCGGGTCAGAAAGCCATTACTGGACAACACAAAATGAGTCACTGAACACAAAATAAAGGTTTTAACCATCCCAGTTCCCTGACCTGAACCCTACAGAAAACTAAAGAGGAGCCAGTATCAAAATGCACCTGGAAATCTGAAGGGTCTGGAGAGATCCTGTATAAAGGAATGGTCCTTGATCTCTTGTCAGACGTTCTCCAAACTCATCAGACATTATAGGTGAAGACCCATAGCTGTTAAACTAGCAAAAGTTGCAGGTAATGAATAAAAGGGGGCTTTTTGATTATGGCCAATTTGTATTAAAGAAAAACACTAAAATGAGATGTCCCTTCACTTCCAATTTACTTCTAAGAAAGGTAAGGGTTTTGTGTGTTTCTTTTTAATGAAATAATCAAAATGGTTAACAGTACATTTATTTTCACAGGCTTTCTTGTATCTACCAAGGGTGCCTATAATTTTGACTTATAAAAACTGAAAAAATACCTTAATCTTGAATTAAACCTTCCTCCTGGTAAATTTAAGCTTTAATTTAGTCCAAAAGTAGCTATATTCTTCCTCCAGGATATCAGCCCATTAAATTCTGGACTAGACCAAACCTAAGACACAGGGAAAGTCCACGACGGGGAAAGCAGGTGCCAGTCGCAACTTAGCCTTCATGTTAAGACAGTGTCTTTAGAGCTAGACACAGCTAAGCCAACTAACAGTTAGCCAAGAGTTATCGGTTTTATTTTTTGTATTTACCTTAGACTAATAAACATTTTTATGTAATTGAATTTTAAAAAACTGTGACCAGTCTTAAAGAAATTAGTTGGCTGACTTTTAATACTAGTCTTAACCTTCTATGCAATAGGCCCCAGATTTCCCTTTATTTGGTTTAAATGGCTGGGCGGGAAACTCACTTTTAGAGGTTATTTTTAACAATACAAAGGCAATCCCTGCATTAGTCAGTTTTTAAAAATAATTTATAATTGGCCCCAAAACAGCAGCTAAAACTAACGTTTCATCACTAACACCCAAAACTGTTCTTAAATACTTGTTACCACAAGCATTTACAAGCTTGCTTAATAAACCTTAGTTAAAAACTGAAACAATGTTTTCTCATAAAGACATTTTATTTACAAAGGTGGTTTTGAAGAGGTCCAACTCAACTGAAGGGAGATGTCGCATCGCAGTACACTTTCACATCCCCGTCCCTTAATGCATGATGTCACTCAATTAAGCTGAATAATAACGAAGAAGACTTGTCAAGATGTTTCTAAAGAAAACAATACATAATAGGGTAAGCAGAGCTAACCAGAGCTGAAGTATTTTCCCTGAGAACATTGCTTCGTATTTACGCTTCATTCAGAAGTATGAGAAGAAACTTCACTGCTAAAAAAATTTGATATTAAATTTCACAAAGTGAAAATGTGTGGCTGGTCCCCAAGGGAATTTCATGTAGCGTAACATCTGAGGCAGAATTTATACAGAAATCAAAAAAGGCGAGCCATGACCTTCAGCTATCTGTCAGATCATTAAACAATAGACCATAAAATGTTTTACCTAAATAAATCAAAGGTGAGAAAAATGACCTGTTAAAACAATGTTGATAATGATGTCCAAAGAACATTTAATGGATCATAAATACATGTGACTCCAAAAGAAAACTAAGAAAGGTGTGGCCTTGATGTGCCTCTTTCATAAAAGCAATTTTTCGGCATACACAGTACACAACTGAAAACTTCCTGTCTTTGTAATACATGAGTGATAGTGCTATAACACAACTTCCAACACAATCATTATACCTGAGGCTGCCTTACAATGGCTTGTTAATATATGCAACCGCTAAATAAGATTTTTCCTCTTTTTTTGACAGCTTTAAGAAGTCAACTAAAAGAAAACAAGAGGACAAGACCTGGACACCATAACTGGTGTTTCTTAAGCACTATTTGGTGAAGAAACCATATATACATTGACAAGGAAAAAAAATCTAAAAGAAACATTAAAACAAATCTATTAGAGCATGAAAATAAAAGTCTTAATTTAAAATGCTGTGGATTAAATGGTGTCGCAGTCCTTTCAAATTCACAGCGGCAGTGTTTTTGTAAGAAAACGTATGACATTTCTCGTCTAACTGTCAATCATTTCTGAGAGTTCTAAAAGGAGGTCGTCCTCTCCCTTGCCCGAATCCAATTCTAAGTCATCCTCAAGGCGATCATCAGTAAATTCATCTAACAGGTCTTCAAAGTCATCCACTGATGAACTAGTAACAACAGGAGTACGACCAGTAGTGGTGCTGGACCGCCGAGCACGCATGCTGGGTGTTTTGACCACAGGGCTAAAAGGGAAAACAATATATAATAAATAAAAACAAAGTCACTGTTTATGTAATTACACACACACACACACAC
>JAUYWG010000045.1:12163535-12175504 GCA_034779775.1 Enteromius afrohamiltoni
AGGGCTAAAAGGGAAAACAATATATAATAAATAAAAACAAAGTCACTGTTTATGTAATTACACACACACACACACACGCACACATAGAACAACAAATTTGTACAGAAAATGTCTGTCTTGGCCTGAATGATTAATAAAGTTAATCATGTTGGGCTCTGTTGTTAATTATACTGACATAAAAGGGCTCAGTATAATTTAGAGCAGAAGCTGAGGAAGATTTTTATCTTCAAGAAAATGTACCATAATTTAATGTATTAAATTGTTTTATAAAAAACAAACAAACAAAAATTTGCACTGCATTACCAAAACTAGGGTTGGGTACTGAAATCCGGTACCATGGTAACGGTATGGCACTGGTACCCAAGTAATTTAGTATGTTCTGAACCAAATCAGAATGCGGATTTTGGTGCCATGCCTGAACGAAAAACCCAAAAGTATCACGAGTGTGCATGCTGTTTTTAAATTCAGACTTAAACATAACTTGGGACATATGAGCATCTGAGGAGCACGTAAAAGCATTAATTACATTTGCTCTAACAGCAGAAGAACTAGGTAAGATAAACTAAATAAGATAAACAATTCTTATTAATTAATTACAGAGTCTAAAGCTAAACTTCCCTTGTTGCCAACTGTATATATAAAAAAAAAAAGATGGCTTGAATAACAGGGACAATCTATACATTGTTGAATTCCAGTGTTTATTGTCTTGGTTGTATCATTCAAAACGTTATATCTTCTGTTTACTCCGTTAATCTGCTACGAGCTCTGCTTCTCTGGATACTTGGCTTTTCTGTGTGATGGCACCCTTTGGCATGCCGTATGAATACAACCGAAATCATGTGTTTATAGTGCTAATGGCTAATGCATCCTTTTTGGGAAAATTTTGTGTTTATAAATTAATTTTATTTTTTTAATAAGCATCAGTTCAGGCACCGGAACCATTTTAAAAGTTTTAATTTGGCAACCCAACCGATACCCAACCCAATTGAACAGTGACATCAAAATCAAGGTATGTACCATATTCATCATGTATTCATCATGTTTGTGTACCGTTACACCCCTACATGCACATACACAATATATTATTTGGAAAAAGCATTATGACTCAAACACGAGAGAACGAGTTCTATACCTTTGAGGGACTGCAACAATTTCAGGTGATGTAGTACTGGCGGGCTCAACGCAGCTCACAGGCACCATCTGAATATCCACGGTGTTGGAAGTCACCTGAGTGTTGGACTGAACATCTGGAGCGGTTGGTGACTCCACCTAAAAGTGTAAAAAAAACCCACCAAACAATCAGTTAAATTGTATAATACAGTGACGCACCAAACTTGCACGGCACCTTTATTGAATATAATAAATAAACTCTTACCCTGAGGTGCTTGTTGGGAATGACCAGCGAGGAAGGTGTTTGGCAGGCAGTGTTAAGAGGTTTCACTTCAGCAACAGCAGAGTGAACTTTTCCCGCTTTCCTTTTTAGGGTAGGCTGGGCTGCCGGCTTCATTACTGATGGCTTTACATTCACCTTGGGTTTCACTGAAATGCATGCAAACACAATGGATTGAGTATGCCATTTGACTAACCCATTTTTAATAACATAGATGTTAGTACTATTGTAAACAGTTCAATTATGTAGAATGAGTTACTGGGTAAAAACTGTGTTAAATGAACAGACAAAGAGAGATTGAATATGACCATCAGTTAATGCTATACTCATACCCTTGGTCTCTGTTTGAATAGTTCCCTCAGCTAGCTGGACTGGTATCACAGGAGAGGTTGAGGGCTTTGGTGTATTTGTTTGAGTAGGTGTGTTCATCGATGTAGTCCCATATTCAGAGCGCTCAGGGGAGCTTTTCTGGGGCACTTCTGAGGCAGTAGGGAGCGGAGAGCTCTTGTGTTTGAGGGCAATCCTCTGTCTCCCTGTGGTTTGTGGTTGGGCAGAGGGTTCAGAGGCTGGCGGTGAGGCAGCAGGTGCAGACAGCACTGCCTCTTTCTGGTTGGTGGAAGTGACTTGCTCCTCCTGCAGCTTCCGGAGTCTCTTCTCTCGCATGATTTCTTCAAATGTTTTTACTTTAACGGTCTCACTGGTGGGTTTACCTTTTCCATTTGCCTGCAAGTTGGACAAAGCATACTATAAATATTCAAGAAACAATAGTATTTATCCATGACTGTAGTCTTGCGTTTAATTTGTATCTTACCTCTATTGCAGGTTCTGGTTTCTTATCAGGTGCATCTGGTTTTGTCTGACCCACAGTGCATGCAGATGCTGGAAAGAACACAGCTATGTGAACACACTTCTTTGGGCATGAGGAAACTATTCTAACAAGGTAAACATGAATGTGTCTGCTTACATGAGCTTTTATTAATGCGTAGAATGCGCCTCTTCAGAGGTCCACTTGACTCTGCTTCAGTTGAGGTCGGGGTCTTATCGTCTGTGGTCTCTTGAAGCTGCATCCGGGCTGCCTTTTCCCTGCGTATCTCCTCCAGTGTTTTTACTCGTACCTCCCCAGCTGCCACAGGAGCCTTGACCCCAGATCCGGCAGTGGAAGGTCCTTCGTTCCCCTCTGGGGTTCTGGCTGTTGTGCTCACTTCCTGGGCTTTTTTTTCCTGCTTTTTTTTCTTTTCGTGAAGGATTTCTGAGAAGGTCTTAACTGGAGGCCCGCCAGCAGGTTTAACATTTTTCTTGGATGGGCTCAGCTCCTTCTGCACCACTTCCTTCACAGCAAGCACAGCTTTACTTGTGTTGAGGTTTTTGGCTGCCTTCTCTTGCCGAATCTCCTCGAGGGTTTTTATTCGGATATCTCCAGACGATTTCGGCTCGCTGTCGGTACTAGATGGGGTGGCAGTCAACCCAAGTCTTTCACGCACTGGTTTCTGAGCTATAAAGAGATCATAAAAAAAAAATTATGAAAAAGATACCCACACTATAGATGTACATCACACTACAACCAAACTACAGCTGCTACAAAAAACTAATCTTTCACCTTTCTGTGGTAGCACGTCCGTGGAGGATTCAACAATTCCACCTAGACGTTCAGCAAGGCATCGTTTTAAAGGTAGGCCTCCCTCCACAGGAGCATCTTTAATTAAACAACATCATCATCTGTCAGATCTTGTAAATAGGCACTGCCCACAAATAAACGTTACACAAATTATTCTTATAATCTTACCTCTGGGCAAAGTTCTTTTCCCAAGTCTGTCTGTAATATTTCTTTTTCCAATTTCATTAACAGATGAATCTGCAACCGATTTTAAAAAGGCTTTAATGGTACGATACTGCAAAAAACCTGAAGTTTTAAAACCTTATGGACCACTCACCAATGCTGGCATTGTTAACTTCCAGGCGTAAGAGAGATTGAATGTTTTCCTTTTCAACAGCAGTTCCTTTGTTTTGGGCTGAGCCTTGCATGGTGGACTGCCCTGCAAACAAACGAAAAGCAAATATTAAAATGCTTCTTCAGATGGCTTAAAAAAAAAAAAAATCCCAAATAAAACAGTGCTGAGGGTTCATTTACCAGATTTCTTCAAACTTGCCATGAGTGCTTTCCTCAAGCGGATCTCCTCTAGTGTCTGGATACCAAAGTTCAGTGACTCATCTGCATGACAGATAATGATTTAATAAAGCTCATAATAAATAAAATATCAAAGGAAAATGAAAACGGTCTTTACTTTTGCTTGTGATCATTTTTCGGGGTGATCCTCCAAGAGATTCATCACCTTCCTCTGAGAATTGATCTGAAAGTAAAAAGGCGAGATTAGAGATGCAAAACTCTATTCTTATAGGTCCATCTGCAGCGCCATAGCTCTTAACTAAACACACCTGAACAAGCTAATTAAAGACTAATTAAGGGTTTGAATCAACCATGAACAGGATTGGACAGCCTGTTCTAGTTAATGTGTCACAGTAATGTGAGCTTACCATCCTCATCGTCATCGTCGACAGGGTTGATGACCACTGGTGGATGGGTAGGGCTGGGGACATTCTCTTGGGTCTCAGTTCGAATGACCCCTCTTAACTGTGGGTTAGAAGGGTTTGCAGTGGGTACAGGGACTTGGTTGATTTGGTCCTCAAGTGGGGTCTCTTCCTTCTCCTTTCGCACTACTTGTCCTAAAACGAAACAAATAAATAATTTTTTTTTTTTTTTTTTTTAAAGGCCAGTTCATATTAAGCCCAGTAAAGGTTAAATGCCGGTATAGTTTGAATATTGAGACAACAACATACCTTTGTCTGGGGCAAAATAACTTCCATCGATGATGCGCAGCTTCTCATGATGGAAAGCACAGTGTGGTTTCTGGCAGCCAGCTGGCTGGTTCTCCCAATAACATGCAATTTCTTTGCGGTTTTTCTATCAAAGTAATAACAATGTAGATCTTTATTGAGGTCCCACTTTAAAAACAATGAAAGATCTGAACAGAAATTGGTCACAAACCTTTATTTCCATATGGCGAAACATGCAGACATTACGGAAGCACCTTTGCTCTTGCCACAGGTTGCAGACGGTCTCGCTACCCATGGCAGCCTCACAGTGTCGAAAAGGGCAGCTGTCACCCTTAAAAGTCAAATCACAACACCAAAAATTAACTTTTAATTAAATTTTATATGTGTGTGTGTATATATATATATACAGAAAACCTTTTCATATTACACCTTAATTTAAAAAATGCAATACTTAAAATACATTTTTCATACTATATACATAATATATAAGATTGTATGTATATGTTTTTTAGGTATTTTATTTTACCTTAGTACAGGTGGAATAGTAGTAAAAGTAGCAGTCATCTCCTTGCATGGTCATTCTGGCACAAGTTTGTAGTCTTCTCGGTCAGGAGCTCTTCAGTGACGCTGCGACAGGGTCCACGTGAATCTCCCTATTTAGAGTGTTACAAGCCTATTCATGCTCCTGTTGATCCTTTACATTTTCACTTTCACATTCTGTCCTGAATGATGCAAATGGTGGCTGATATTTAAATACTTGAGAGAAAATGCGTTGCAAGAACTTCACCTGCAGTGGCCGAGACGTTCCCTGGTGATCTCAAGCACTTGAAGGGTCACTCCGCACTGTATGGATCCTGAAGGAACACTTGACTGATGAGTAAAGACTGAAAAAGGAGAGATGGGGCAACTTTTGCCTCTCTTAGAAACTTGTTCCCATCAGACTGCTGTGTTAAAATTGGCAGGTGGAGGAAAATGTCCGTTTTTTTTTTTTCCCCAATACTGTTGATAATTGAGTGATGAAGGGGTTTGAGGGAGTTTTAAAAAAAATCCTCAAGCTAGATGTTGTCAAAAAAGGAGAGACGAGGGCAAAATGAACTGGATATCTTGTAGACGTTGGAAAGAAAAAAAGAAGGGTTCTCTTCTATGTTTTCTGACGGCAGGTGGAAAATTTAAAGGGGGCAGACTGGAACATTAAAAAAATGCTCAATAGAGGAAAACCAAAAATCAATGGTGAGATTAAAAAAGCAGCAATCTTCAGGGAAGCTATTTCATTATCCAAATCCAGTTATCCTCTGGAATGAAGGACAAGATCTTGCATAACCTACATTTCAAAAAAAGAGACAAAAACACTCCCCATGTGCTGAACAATTGGTTATCAGAATAAGGATAAGAACATATTTTATTACATGGAAAGGGACACTGAACATGCTTTTGGATTTATATCACATGTACTGGGAAACAATAATATACAAATAACTTCAGACTGTGGAGACAATTTTGTATTTAAACTCATTTTGGTTCTTGGTATCATTATATATGAATCATATATTGAAAAAATTATATATAAAAGATATTTATCATGTTTTAAAATTGGTATTATCTGAAGAAATACTTCGCAGATTTAGCATCGGCAGATGTAAATTCAGAGTGCATTCTGAAAATCTCAAAAACGTTAACATTTTTTTAGATGAGCGGTGTTTTTTTCTCATATGAGAGATGTACAGTAACGTTATACAGCATTACACACTCATAAATAAACCAAAACGAAAGATCAGCGAAAAAGACTTGAATTCGAATTTTTGAAAAAAAAAAAAAAAAAAACTTGTTAAATTGTAGTTTTTCGATAAATGTACACTTCGACTTAAATCCACTGTTCAAAAGATAGTTTTATCCTCTTTTGTCATGTTAGGCCTTAGTGTCGATTTTGTTTCAACTCATTTACGTTAACTGTGAAGGTCGTCAGACGAAAAACACTGAGACAAACAACGTGTAAAGGACAAATCATTAGTTCATATGTTTAAGCCTAAAAACTGCGTAGGTGAAAATAACCTAAGTGTTCTGTGGCTTTCAAATAGCATGTTGCTAACTTCGGGTTAGCATGCTGTTAACGACTACTGCACTTAACTAAAAGAAATGAATCAAACTAAATAAAAAGTTCAATCACTTCAAATAAATCGTTCACAATTACCAGTTTATACCGATTGGAATTAAGTATGTTCGGTTTGGTGCATGTAGACGATCGTGGTCGACGCTCCGGGACTGGACTTATCTCTTCGTCACTTCACAGGCAATCAAAATGGCGTCTGGCTGCTCAGGCAGCAAATGCTGGCATAGACGTCAATGTGACGAACGGATTTGTTAAAGGGGCAGTTCACCAGAAACGGTGGGTGACGCATGTTGTTCTAAACCCCTACGACGTTCTTTATTCTGCGGAACTTAATTTAATTTTAAATTAATTTTAGCGAAATTAATTCTAGCAATTATTCAAGCCACAAGAAAAATATAGCATTATAGTAAAATATAAGTTACTCAGAAGAAATGTAGTACATGGTTAAAAGGAAATGAAAATAAGTAACTTAAAGTGATTATTAGTGTTAAGAATAATAATAAAGAAATAAAAAGTAGCCTCTGAGTAGTCACTGTGGGATTACAATGTCCTAATGCAAAACATTTTGTAGCTATGTAACTATTCTCGGTCACAGCTGCGCAATAGCCAGATATAAAATACAGTGTTCCTCACTTAATTTTTAATGTATTACTTTCAACCACACAAACAACACAATTATTAATAATTATGAAAATAACAAATAAAATAATCCATGTAAATGCATGCAAAAGTATATTGTGTTTCACATTACGTGTGCAAAGGCAAATTTTTGTTAGCTTCTAGACACTTTTAACATCTAACAAAAGTAGGTTAGCTGCTTATTTACACTAAATTAATTTTCTGTCTAAAATGGTTTAAAGGTTGATTTTAAAGCAAAGGAGTAAGAAATTATTTTACATTAACAACCACAACTATTCACAAGTAGGCTACTTCACATGCATCCATATGTAGGCTACAACTAGGCAGGTTTATCCTGCTTTTTAGATTTAAAAAAATTGCGCTCAGCTGTTTTACCATCTACTGTTTTTTATATTAAATCAGCATGTTATCCCTAAAATAGGCAATGCCACTGAGTTAGAAAACTTACACTCCCTAATGTAATAAAAATGATCATCTGGGATGGTTGTGCTGCCCCAAAACGATTTGAAACGTCGGGGGTGCACCAGGTGATATTTGTCATTCCTCCAGTACAGCTATAAAATGAGTTGAGGGAATCCATTCTGTTATAAAGTCCATCTGATCTGTTTGCACAGAACTGACTTTTCAATGCAGGAAGAGAGTCGAGAATGTTCACACATGTTGGCAGAGATGAACCAACGGTTGAAGAGGAGTTTGTAGTCAAGGAACCATCCAATTCATCTTCTGCTCCTGTAGCAAAGAAATAACTCTATTTCAGAATCTGTAGATGAATAACCATTTTAAAAAATCAAAACAATTACTGCAGATCCTACCAAGGATTAACCATTTCTTCAGGTGGTTGACTAAAGGGTAATTGCCTTGTCCACAGAAATATCCAGAAAAATCATCCAGGTCTAGAGCCCATACAAATGCACCCCCAAAGCCACGTTCCTGCAAGTATTTTATCTTAACAATAAAAAGCAGAGCTGTTATTTTGCATGTAACACAACGTAATCTGTCAATATAAACGTACAGTTTATGCAACAGAATGTACCTTTATTTCAAAACTCCTCAGATTGTCAAAGCCCACCCATTCACTGCCTTTAACAGAAAAAGGAACCTTCTGGTCTTCTATCCACTGTACTACCCCGCCGTTTAGGAAAAGACATATCTTTAAAAAAGAAATATTTCTTAATTTAATTAGCAGTTTGCATTTGCAATTAATATTAAAAATATTGAACAAAGGTTTCTGTCTAGAAAAGATAGTTTCCTATGAGATTCACTTCAAAGTAAGACCACAGGCCCATCTCTTGTGTATAAGGTCCAGGAGAAGCCAAGTTACTGGCTGGGGCTCCAACTCCACTCTGAGCAGAGGTGAGGATGAAGGAACGTCCATAAGTGGCAAAGCCCATCAGCAGCTTTTCAGCAGGAGCTCCCTGGGATCTCCAGTATTGTAGTGCGGAATCCTGTATGAATGATGAAAATATGCAAACCCAGCAGCAAATGAAAGTTATTCACTGGCTTGAAGCCTGTGCTCGTAATAAGAGTCAATCTGCTTACTGTGTTTGAGTCAATATCCTCCTCGTCTTGGGTGCCACTGTACAAAGGGCTGTGATGTCTTGCAATGCCATCTTTAAATGTATGAAAATCAAATGTCTTGACACTAATAAGGTCCAAGTACCTAAAAATGTTTTACATTTTTAAACATTTTTTGTGCAATTTTGGCAATTTTCATAAGACAGCACTGCAGCTGAATGAAATGTTGCTCTTACTTTGAGATCTCTGATATACTGTAGCTCCTTTCAATGACGTCTTTCTGTCCTGAAACAGTTGCTGTTAGAATCAGTCTTGGATATTTGTTTGACTGGCCTTCAGCTAAAAATGCCTCTAGAAGTTCCTTTAAAATTCACAAAGTTTCAAAGGTTTCACAAAATTCCTTTTGTGTAAGTATAATTTTATAGTTACTCATTTAAAGCACAAACCTCAATAAAATTTGTGCTCAAACCAAGAAAAAAATATATATGTATATGTATATTTATGTACAGTGCACTAGTAGAATTTGGCACAGATTCAACACTTGGGGCTGCATTTATGAAAACATTATTATTATGATTATTTATTTTAACCTTGCACAGTAGAGTGAATTTCAGTTTATCTTCTGGATGCGTCTCTGAAGTGCCTTTGTATTCCCAGTCCAAATCCAGCCCATCAAAGTTATACTTCCTCAGAAATTCTATTGAAGACTTGATGAATGTCTGACGATTTGTCCAGTTGGACAGCATAACGGAGAATCTCGAGGGAAAAAGTTAATTATTTATTTCATTATTACTTGTAACAAGGCTAACATTTTTTATATTAATCAGAAATTAGCAAAATCTCTCACAATAAGCCATGATACATGTATAATGAAAACGGTATGTTAGAGATCAACCTTTATTCAGAAACAGACAAAGAATCCTTACTGGGTTGAGTCCTGGTCTCTGACAGACAACAAGGTTATGAGGTGAGGATTTCTAAAAGAAACATTTTTGTGAAGTCTGTGTCACAAACCAGAACAACTGACAAATCAAATCAAGACTAGAAACGTGTCTCTCTGAGATACAAGCGTTCTTACTGGTTCTTAAGTGTGTTGAAGGTTGAATAAAGGGCCACATCATTCCACTCGCTGCCTGCTATGTTATTGGCATAGTTTACAATGGCGAATGCATAGATCAAATGAGTACACAAGTTTGGGTCTACATTTTCAGGAAGGTACTTAGCATTTCCATCTCTGTACTGAGACCAGTTTGTGAAGTAACATACCAGTCTTGAACAGGTTACTGAGGAAAAAAAGGAATAAGAGCACGCACACTAACATGTAAGCAATAAATGAATTTTAAAAGAATAATTCTCAGTCTCTTAGTTCTTTTAAAAGTTTCTAATAAAGTGGATTGAAAGTCACATTACCGAACTGAAAGAGCAAATTCAGGCCTGTCAAAAATGGAAAAAGATAATTAATATATGCTTTTATGTTACATTATTAATCTTCGTAAAACCTCTGTATTGGGGTCACTGGTTTCCATGCAGTTTTACAAAAAACAGCACTATGAAAAAATACATTCATTTAGCTAATAATGTTTTTCAGATTTGCATATGAGGTGCAAATAATTTAAGTATATATAATATCTAACATTATTTATATTTATCTCTTGCTATTTGTACTTCTGCCATTTTGTTATGTCTGATTCTCAAATCATTGTGAGACACACTTTTTTTCTTAAAGGTTGGAAGAAGCTAACAAGTAAAAATGAAGTTGTTTGACAAGTTACAATAAACATTTTTTCTTGTGTTGATTTTTAGCAAATTTCATGGGAAACAACGGGGGATCAACATGACCCCAACACAAAGAAAATTTTTTTGTACAGCCTTGATAATACATATCTATGTCACAAATTGATGAACATTCATGACCATAAATGAGAAATATTCATCTAAAAGTATTTTGATATTTTGCTAATTACCTCAAAACACAATAGTGGTGTTAAGCATATTTGAATTAAAATAGATAAAATACCTGCTAAATGCGTTATTCCCCTGTTCATTTTGTTGCTGCAACATGTCCCTTTAGTTTTGTGTGGGGAACTCCATAAAGTAAAATTAGGGGTGGGGAGAGAGACAGGGATGGCTGCACATGTATAGCATGACACTAAGAGTCAGCTCAGATTTTTCTTGCCTATAGTAAAAATCCGAATTTCAGTCAGTTTTGATAAATCTAGCTTCACCTGACTGTAGTAATAGAACAATTAAGATTTATTTATTTTGCAACTTATAGTTTTGAATGAAGATTTTTGGTTCTTTGACGGACACAATGAAGATTTAGTGTATGTCTCATGGTAGAATCATTGGTGTGAATGTCCATTCAATTGAGGCTGTTCACAATAGAATGAAATCAAATGCTATTCAAAACAATTGAGAATTCAATGGCAACTTATTTTGAGACTGTGAAGAGACATGCTCATGCACTTAAATCTTACAGATTTTATTGTAAATAAAAGTGTGCTGTTCAGTGTTAAACTCTCCACATTTAAACACAGACATCATAAACCATATCTATACATTTTATCATATTGCAAAGCCTTGCCGTCTTATCTTGAAAAAAGAAAAAACAGATCTGACGTGACCTATTTTCAGTTTCACCTCAAGCTTTCTTCCATTATTATGTTTACTGAAACTCTAGCAGTATCTTTGCTGAAGTCACAAACTTTGTCATCACAAACATGATATGTTTCAGTGACTTCAGGCATGTGGAAATTTAGCATGTGGACAAACAAAGATTCATCACATTATGTTGAACCCTAAAACACAGCTTCTATAGGATCATACAGAGATACTATAGATATATATCTGTAACTAAGCTAATATTTATCATAATATGTACTCATTGTTACACAAGATAGTTGCATTAGGTCATTGTCCAATCTGATAGGGGTTCATTTGCTCTTTTTATTGTACATTATTGTAGGTGGATGGTGTGTTTAATTCAGACAGAGACAACGGTCCAGACAGAGATGAAGGTCATGCAGCTGTTAATCCAGTGATAAAAATAACAACACCACAGCAATTAACAACATCTCCTTAGCTTGCACTTTAACACATCACCTTTGACCTGTTTTAACACCTTTAACAATACTTGTGGAACACTATAAAAGTATTAATAACTAATAAAAGTGTCTATCCTATGTTTTGACTGTTTGATATTGATTTAGTTTAGCCGCAGTGTCTTAATTCAGATCTTACCCCATCTTTATTTTAATAAGTATGTAATAATATAAGATTTGTAAATGTTATTGAAGGAACTATATTATGCTTATGTGTAATTTGCAGTACATGTGTAACGGATCACGGGAGTCTTTAGGATCCATTTGCAACAGTTTTATTGGGGAAGTCGTACAGGCGTGGGTCAAACACACAGGCGAACAGGATACAACGGGCAAAGGCAGTATTCAGAGTCGGGGACAGGCAATAGTTCAGGGCAGGCGGCAA
>JAUYWG010000045.1:12187490-12203910 GCA_034779775.1 Enteromius afrohamiltoni
ACTTGGCAACCTCTGCAATCTCGTATCCATCATCGATTGTGCCTTTTCCAGCTGCTACAGCAGCGGACAGCATCAGTCTGGCTCTTCCAGTAGCTTTACCCTCAGCCTCATAGGCCTCAAGAGTTTCCTGCAAAGTAAAACATTGATAAATACACAGTTAATAAATTAATAAAAATTGACCTGATGAATGAAGACTACTGTTTTAGTTGAACTGCCTATCGAGGAACTGAATCAACACCTAACTGACTGGTGATGAATAATGTGTAAATTATTGAAAGAAGCACTATATAAATCAAAAATACTTGGCTCAACATTAAAAGAGAATAAATAAGGAATGTCCTCCACTTTTTTTAACAATAATCAATAAAACCCACCTTGCACAGCAGTGTGAATCTTTGTTTGTCTTCAGGTGGACTTCCTCTTGATCCAGGGTATTCCCAGTCCAGGTCCATACCATCAAATCCATAAGTTCTCAGGAACTTGATGGAGGACTGAATGAACCTCTGACGGTTCTCAGCACTGGACACCATGATGGAGAACCTGGGATGGATTTAATTAACAGTATTAGATGTTTTTTTGCATTGCATTTGACAGCTAAACAACTTCTTTTTTTAGAGTACATACTGTGTTGAACCAAAATTCCATCCGCCGACAGCCAAGAGAGTTTTAAGATGGGGATTTCTGTGATGATAATAGAGATATTTTAGGATTTTGTGCTAGTATGCATTCAGTAAATTAGCTTAGTAAAACAGCTAAGCATCTGAAATGTTAAAATTGATTTAGTAACTAGTACATACGTGTTCTTGAGTTCATTGAAGGCTTTGTATAGAGTCTCATCGTTCCACTCATAGGTGATAAGCTCATTGGCATGGTTGATCATTGCAAAAGCATAGAAAAGGTGTGTACAAAGAAAAGGGTCCACATTTGAGGGCATGTACTTTCCAATTCCAGGTCTGTACTGAGACCAGTTGGTAAAGTAGCAGCCCATTTCCATGGAGAAGGCTGGATATGAATACACAAAAGTCTCTTAGACAAGACATTTCCAGATTTTTCTGATTTGAAAATATCAGTAAAGTTAATGTAATATTATTATTTGATGCAGTAAATTCTCAGTGACTCACCAACATGGCAGAGCACCAAGCCCAAACCTAACAAATGCAATGATATCATGTAAATGACAAATACAAAAGAATGATTAAAACACAAGAGTATTTCACTTATTATTTCAACACATTACCTGCAAGGAGTGTAAGCTTGCCCATGTTTATTTCTAATTTCTCTGTAAGAATAAAAAAGTATATTACATATAAACTAACAGCAGAAATAAAGATTCTAAGATGTATTGTGATCGGACATACCTAGGGTACCTCTAGCAAGAAAAATGTACAGAGGAACTTTAGGACCCCTTGGTTTTTATAGCACTTGGGTGTTGTCTACACCATCTGGGATGATTTATTAAAAAGGCATTAGATATGTTATCTCTTGTAAACTATGGACTGAATTTACAATAATGTGCAAGTAAAAATACCTTTGGCCTTTTCAGTACAATTAGCTTGAAGCTAAAATCATAGATAAGATGAAAAATTAGGCCTGCGGCAATAAAATCTGTGCAACGTGCCAACATGTTTGTTACACTGATTAACAGCGGATTTACTAACTTCTACATGTTAAAACATATTTAGCTTATATCATTTATGCATTTGCATTAGAAATAAGTGGATAAATATTTATATATTTATATATATCACATTTTATATGATAAATATAAATATTTATCATATAAAATGTACCAAAGAATTTACAATGTGTATTAAATATTAATAAAAATAACTGCTCCCTTGAGACTTAATTATTAAAAGTATAAGAGATCTGTATAAGTCTGTTAGTCCTACTGTGAAGGTATTGCTGCCAACCATAATTATTTTTTTATCAATAGTGATCTATTCCTATTTCTATTACTAATTACCCTAACAAATCAAAGCTGTGATATCTAATAGCTAAACTTGTTATCTGAATAAAATATTTCCATGCCGTTTCAAAACTAATAGTTTAATGTGTCACTATTATTTAAAGAGGATTATGTAAGTAATTTATCTTTAGAGATAATTATCTTTAAAGACTATCCTTATATAACGTTGTTTTGTTATCAGAACCACACAATAAAGTGTTGATTCAAGCTTATCTCTGCAGAATCAGTCTAATATTCCCCACTGTTTGGACTTACTTTGGTAAATTGGACTTTGTCGATAAACTTTAGCAATGTCACATTTGTCTTTATTTTGCCATCATCCAGGAATGTATTAAACTTTGTACAATCTCATCATTAATTAAAAATATCTCAATCACTAAAGCTACTAAAGCTGTGAAGATGTTGAAAGAGAACAACAGTGTTGTATTGCTCATATCTTATCACTGGTACATTGCCATGTGATGACATCAGTGTAAAGAGGAAAGAACATTACAGATGCCAGAAAATATGCTGCAAAACAATTTGTGACCATTATTTACTTATTTATAAAAAAAAAAAAAAAAGAAAACTATAATTCACACATGTATTAAGTATTTGTTTAAAGAAATGAATACTTTTATTCAGTCAAAAGTGACACAAGGGACATTTATAGTGTTATTAATAAATTCTGTAAAACTTTACATGCATAGCTGCATGCATATTACTACAATATCAGGCATTTATTATTGCTAATTAAGCACAAATTAATGCCTTTTTAACTCTAAAGTGTTAACAAAAATTCTAATAAATACTGTCTTCTGAACTGTCTATTCATGAAAGAACCCATTGATTAAACTGGAGCAAATTTAACATTTCCATCACAGGAATAAATTATATAATAACATATATTAACACGTATATAAACAGTCATTTTTAAGTGAAAAATAATATTTCACAATACATCAGTTTTACTGTATTTTTGATTAAATAAAGTCTTAATGATAAGGCGTACTTCAATAAATGGTAATATCGCATTATGTATAAATGCATATCTTCAATAACAAACTGCGGATTCTTTATTAAACTATTTGTTTAATGACTATATCGGTGTACACCGCATATACAATGAAAACTTCTGTCTAATCGTGTGCTAGATCAGGTGTCCCAGATATCTGTCAGTAGTTTATCAGCTCAGATGTAATATAAGAATAAAAGAAAATTAGGTCTCTGTGCTTGTGTAACATTGTCAGAACGGTCAGACTTTATGATGTGGCAGGCTAATGTGTAATTTAATAACTGTGCTCTTCAAGTTACTCTGACCAGCTGATTGAAGCCAAACCTTATTAATTTGAGATTGATACAGAGTTTACTGTACATTACATTCTTTTCAGTCGATGGTAGACACTATGCTAAGTGACTGATGGCACGCACATCCTGATTTTGCCAAGTCCTATGTGTTTAATGGAAAAAAATAGTCTTGGCCATATCTCTAACCTACACTTATCCATGAGTAATACCTAAAATCAGAGGAAATTATAGATGACTGACACTGATGTACAAGCACCAAACACTGATAGTAAGCCCAAACTGTTTCTTCAAATCTGATTGGTTAATCACAATGTTGTCCCAGGGTCAACAAAGATGCTGACCCAGGGACATCTTTCACTTGGTAAAACCAGCTTAGCACATATGACGTCTTCATAGCTGTCAGTTTTATAAGAATTCTTTGTTATGTGTGAAACTTTATATTGAGTCATACATAAGGAGTCACTTTATTTAGGACGATCAGTTTAAAGAAGAGGTGATAAGTCAGACTGCTATAAATATTTTTATTAAAAATTATATGACAAGAGGAATACACTGTTTTGCAGCACAACAAGAGAAAACTAGACTGCACTGAACAGGGCGTTATGATTTTTAACACAAAATATGACCAGCACTTTACCAAGACACAACTCTGTATTGTTAGGTGTAAAATAAAAAAGACCTCTTTATTGTTTGGTTTGTATTAGATGTAATAATTGATGACAACAGAAGGCAGGGCAGTATTGAACAGGGGGCGTGCATTTGAACTCAAGGCCAATCACAACATTTGCATGCATCAACATAGACCAGACCAGGCTGGCATTTATGCAGGTACGTGTTTCCACGGAAGCACTGGAAGTAAGTGGTTTCGTCAGAAGGGTTGGGGTACAGCCCATCTGGTTTGCCAGCACAGAAAGAGGCAATGGGGTCAGCGGTCGTGGTGGGACGTGGCGTAGTGGTGGGCTTGGGTGGGAAACCTGTAAACGGAGATTCAGCATTACAATCTGCATAATAGAAGACAGAATGTGCTCTTTTTCTGCATTATAATTGCAAAGTGTTTACCCAGTGCGCTGCGCAAATGGTTGACAAGAGGATAAGATCCACTGTAACAAAAACGGCCAGCAAAATCATCGAAATCTAGGGTCCACACTGTTGCTCCTCCCAAGTTTAAGGAGTTTAGCCACTGCACCTGTTAAAGCAAATATTAGGAAATGTTTTTCGGAAGCTCGTGGAACATCTTGTTGTGTTTTGTTAACCAGCAGTTGATTTACCTTAGCAGCAAAACTTTCACGGTTGTCAAATCCAACCCAAGCCCTTCCTTGAACAGCATAGGGCACCATCTGGTCATCGATCCATTCAATGGTGACACTTGATTCCATGGGGCAAATCTGAGAGCCAAAAACAATTCATTACATTTCACCAAGTTTTTAGACACATTTAGAATCCAATCACAATGAATCCAAAATAAAAGTTTTTGTTTACATAAAAAAATATGTGTGTACTTTGTTTATTTATTATGCATATATTAATTTACACACATTTTACACACCTTTACACACATATATATATTAATCACCATTAATCGTTTGACAGCACTATTTAGAAGATATGTAAAAAAATTAGTTGATAAAACCTCATAGTAGGACCAGAATCCTGCTTCACGTGTGTAAGGGCCGGCATCAGCAGGGCCATTGGCTGGGGCCCCGAGACCTGTTTGAGAGGTGGAGAGCATGAATGTGCGTCCATATGTGGGAAAGCCGAGAAGCAGCTTGTCAGCGTGGGCTCCACTGCCCAACCAGGCATCCACAGATGAGTTCTGGAGAAGAGAGACGAGGTGTTAAAAGATCTTACCAATGACACTTCCGACTGATGCATTTTGAATTTAAGGGTTTGCATCTTACAATATTGTGGTGAATGATGCTTCCAGTGTCAAAGGAGCTGCGGAAAAGTGGGCTGTTGTGCCCTGTCACGGGGTCCCAGTGTCCATGGTAGTCAAAAGACAAGATGGTCAAGAAATCCACCAGGCTATAATGACAGAAAAAAGAAGAAAGTGAAAAACTTTCATAGGCACAAATATCTGCAGCTTGAATACACGCAGCAAACGTACCCAGAAATTTCAGCAACCTCATAAGCACGCTCAATCGTGGACTTGATGCCGGAAACTTTGCAGGAGACGATGAGAGGAGTTTTCTTCGTGTCTATGGCCTCCTGTTCAACAGCTGCTCTCAGTTCCTAAGAGAGACATTTAAGACAACAGAAATATAATCAGACCCAAAATCATGTTTTAATAGATAGAAACATGCTTGATTTTAACCCTCTAGTCTGCTGACCTTCAGGAATGTAGTGAACCTCTGTTTGTCCTCTGGCGGGCTTCCATTGTGACCTGGGTACTGCCAGTCAATATCTATACCATCAAATTCATGGAGACGCAGGAACTGCAAAGCAGAATGGAAAAAAGCCTTGCGGTTCTCTGGAGTCGCCACCATGTTGATGTATCTGCAAAGAAAGACATACAGTACATAAGTTACATGATTCAGTAATGTTTTTGCAGCAAGAGGCTTATACGGTTTAACTGAGAGTTTTTTAATAGTAGTAGTATTGAAAAAAGTTTTTCATATTATAAGTCATGGGTCATATATTTATGACTATTACAGATGCTATGTTTCACTTACGGGCTGACACCATTGACTGTTCCTCCAACCGACAGCAATGTCTTCAGTGCAGGATTTCTATTAAATAAATAAATACATTTTCAATTGATGTGCATTACCGAAAAGGTCTGACTTTAATTGTGCAATCATGGTTTGTCACACAGCAGTAGTTAGTTATACAGCAATAGATACAGCTTTTACTTACACTTTTTTCAGGTCATTCAGTGACTTGTACAGCACATCGTCATTCCATTCAACAGTAGTGACTTGATTATCATATCTAATGGTTGCCAAAGCATAAATCACGTGTGTGCAGAGAAACGGATCAATGTCTTCTGGCAGGAACTTGCCATTGCCGGGTCTGTACTGGGACCAGTTGGTCATGTAGCACACCAGCTTAGTAGAAGCCACTACATTAGAAATTCACATATATTGCATGAATTATTTTCTAATTATCTAGTAATTTTTGTTATGAATGTTGATGCATATATTATATAGACTTATATATATTAAGGGTAATGTATTGATGGTACTCACCCATCTGCACTGTAAGCATGATGCCCAGTGCTACAGGAAAGAAAGCACGGTTACGCATACGTTTCAAAATATAATTTATAGAAGATTAAATGAAAGTTAAATGTATATAAACAATACCGGCTAGAATTGTCAATTTAGTCATTTTGGTCTTGGTCCAAACCAGTATTCTTTAGAAACAGAGCTGAAAAGCAAAACAATGAATGCGTCAGGAATTTCACCAGCAACAGTCTTTGCAGATTTAGCCTTGCTATAATAGATAGTGTGCACAGAATGAAACAGAAGCTGCTCTTTTTACCTGTCAGCTGCCAGGTGCAGAGTGGCCAGTTTGGTGAAAACCTGTTCATGATCATGTATACTTATACATTATTAATAGTTCCAAAGTACAGGTGATAAGTGCTAACTTCGCAAGAATCGGGCAATAAAATTAATAAGGAGTCATATAACTAGCAAGTTACGGTAAGGAGGTATTATCTTTTAGATTGTTATGACAATATGATCTAATAGACACAATTAGTATCCTAAAGGGTAATCCCTAAATTGTAACATGTCAAATATCTGCATGGGAACTGTTTGGTTTTTTTCTATTAATACAGAAATGTTTCTAATATTAAGCATGGTGATAGCATGACCTGTGCATGTCAATATAGACTATTAACATCATGACATGGTGCCACCTTATATACTCCATATGCATTAACACAAGGTGCATTTTATTATATGTGAGCTTTATGCTAATCATTAAAAACGAAACATCTTCAAACACAGTCAAAATGTTTTTTATTGAAGAATATTTACAAGTGCTGCATTATTCACATTCAGTCCGCAGTGGACAGGCTCAACCTTTACAACAACTGGGGGACATGGTGGTTCGGAGAGAGACAACTTGACAAAGTGACCTTCAGAGTGAAACTACTAGTGTGCTGTTCGACTCCTGCAAGCGTAAATACAGCCACTTTGAAAAGTTATCAATGTTGAGCTGTGACTGACAAAGCCCTGAACACAAGAGGGCAAACTACACAACGTGAAACACAGCAGAATGATTTCCCAATTAAATGATACGAGAAAAGAAAGCGGTGAAATTGTACATAGTGCACTCACAATGCACTTAAAATCACTTGAAAGAGAAGTACAAAAAAAGGACAAGAGGACACTATAGTTTTGGTTTTGTCCTAACGTGACTCGAGTGCTTCTACATCTGAAGTGTGTAACATTTACTGGACTGCTACCAGGATGTGTGACTAGAGCTACTGATGATGCTGTTATGTGTTTTTGGCTAGAAGTGTCACTGAGTGATCATGATTTGTCATTTACAGTTAATGGACAAAATCTGAAAATGATCAATATAAACGATCAACAAGGTGTTAGAGAAGATGTAAAAATGAAACGAAGGAGCTCAAATAATCAAGCACCCTCTCGCACAAAGAAATGACAACATTTGCAGTAAGAACTTGTGTTAAATAGAAAAATTAAATACATTAAATAGAAATATTAAAAATGTCTTCTAATTGATAAATCATCCCACTGAACAGGCACTGATGAAAATCAATACGGGGGAAAGTAAAAAGAAATATACACAACCTTCAAACTGTTTCTTTGTACCTTTTTGATCTGAAAGTACAAATTCAAATTTGACGCATTGTGTACATCAAATGATTTCATTACAGTTTCAGTTTGTACTTCAGTAGCTGATGCCATAGTATCGAAAGACATTTGAAAGACATATCTAAAAAGCACAGCAGAGGATCTCTGAAATGCTTAGTTTTGTCCTCATTAATAAATAAAAAGGAAAACATAAAAAACATATCTTTTAAACAACATATGGCAGGTTTAGGTTGAGCTGGATTTTGGACAGGATAATTGTACTGGGACCAGTTAGGGGCCTCCAAACAGGAAGAGTGACCTGCGAGCCCCAGAATCGTCACTAAGACCATCATAATCAGTTTTGTGAAGTCTGTGGATATCCTGCAGAATTAGGCTAGTTTAACACTATTACAGCAGGTTGTTTTTCATGTCTGTTGCTTAAGGCAACCTCAGTACCATGGTATTTAGCCCATGCAACACCAATTTTACTAGGGACACCTCATTCAAAAAAAATATTTTCACCCTAAAACATTTTTTAAGTAGGGGATCCCCTCAAAACACTATTGGGCGAGTTTTGAGAAGCCATTGGAAAGGTCTGTTGTGAAAACCTGGCAACCTTGCTCATAATTTAATGTTATACTACCAAAACACGTCTCCTGACTCTTTTACACAAATGCATCTTGTCATTTAAAGTAAGGTCAGGCGTGCACCATTAGGGACAGTCTCCAAAAATTGAGCCATACAAGACAAGAAAACAATCCCATATAACAAAATATATTATAGGATAATAATTAACTTGTTTGTCCAAGAATGCTATCTTCAGAATTGTTCAATGTTCATAGTCTCGCTCTTGCAATGTGCCAAGAAAGAAATTAACAACCCACGGATGTCAATTTTATGTAATCCTTGAGGAAAAAGACAAAGCAATAATAATGAGATAACAGAGTGATAACTATGGCAAGCCAAGCCCCATTTAACAACCACACGAAGATCAGGTTCTGTCACACCATTGCTTTCGGGAGACCTTTCATTTTCAAAACTAGAACACTGAAGGCGGCAGAATGCTACAATCATTCAATACAGATACAAAACGCTGTTAATAAAAATCCTGATCAATTCCTGCTTCTAATTACAGAGACACACAAGAAAACATAAAGATCAAATAAAAAACGGTAAACATTCATTTGGATCATTTTGCAGTCCACATGCTGCCATGAAGTAGCAACAAAGTATTAAAAAAAAAATTTGTTTCATCCATTATGGAAATGTCACCAACACATCCATGTGTATTTACACCTATGACGAAATCGATGAGTCAGAGCTGCTGTCGAATTTTAGAAACTACTACCAAATGCTGACATGATCACCGCTCAAGTTTGGATTTCCGAGTGTCTAAGGCAAGCGTCTAAAATTAGAACAATTAAAAAATATCCCACTACAACTCTCTTTGACCAATCATCCTTGTAAAAAAGCCTTTTTATACAAAAGAACCTTCCACTCCTCACACTTCTAAAACTTCACACCCCACGCATCTGTCCCAACATCCCTCATCAAAACCCCCCAACCCACAGCCCTGCCAATTCTGAGGAAAACCTGCTCAATTCTCTTTGATATAAATAAGAAATGCCTCATCACTGGCTAGCATCACAGTCCAGATGTGCCAATGAGAACGAGTGCAGTGAACAACACAACAGATGTGCAGACGGACCCAGAAGTGCCAGAGCTGTTTTGGACCATCATTCCCGTACCTGTGGATCAAAACACACAGACTTTCAGAGACATCATTTAAACTTAAACACCAGTTTATTTTACTGAAACCAATACTCCTAGCTACTCTTAATATCACATACCTGAATCTTGAGACACTATGGCCTCATGGGCTGCTCCGTCTCCTCCATCTCCCCAAGAACGGATTTCCAGAACCACATAACCATTGTCCTTGGGTAACGGCAGAGTGATGGAGTTCTTGCTTTTCTCCAGTAATTTCAGGGAAGATTGCCCTTCATGCTTGTAAAGAACCTACACAAATAACAGAGAATCAGTTTGTTTCATTTTTCAAGTTGTGTAGTCAATTTTATTTGTACAGCACTTTCCAAAGTTTCATAGCAGCTTTACAGAAAATCATGATGTTGTTGCTGATAATATCTTCATGGCTTATGTTCACATTAGGCAGTTTTTGTGCTGTACCAAAATACAAGCAATCAAGCACACTAGTACACAACATCTTGACAAAAGATGACCTTAATCCTATAGCAGATCAGATATGAGATATACGCAACTGGTTAAAATGTGTATTCACTGCTAACAGGCTCAATAGGGTCATTGCAACGACACTTGTTTTCTTCTCATGTGACATTATAGACAGCTCTTTTATTAAATACTAGCCTCAGAGCTATAAAATGATATGACAAGAGCCTTTTACTGAAATGACTAAATCTGAGCAAATATTCTGATGACATACAGATGGAGATAGATGAGCCAACACAAACACACATCCTAAGAGATGGCTGTAGTGTTGGGTGGCAGCGTGTCACTCACTTTGTAACCCAGAACAGCAGACTCATTGTCCATGGATTTGACATGATCCCACCTCACAGTAACCGAAGAACCTACAGCCTTCCATGAGACATTACCTGGAGGACGGTTGGGGGCTAGAATTGAAGATACAAGCAAAAGTAAGTCCATGAAGCTTTCACACCATTCTCAGTAACAAAGACAGGAATTGCAAATGTCAAGTTTTGAAGTAAATGTAGGTCTGTTCAGGACATTTAAACTGTTATGGAAGTGACAGATTGTTCTAGTTATCGTTAGTGGCAAAATCAAACTTATTCAATTTCTATTATTGTAACAGAAGTAGGTTTACCTTTTTCAACAGATCAAGTGACAATTTATTTTCTCCATCAAGGAGAATGAAAATAAATATAGGTGGTTATTGAAAGAAAGTTTCCGTAAGGGAAACTCAAAATATCACAACAAAGTGAGGTGATGCAACAAGATCTTTCATATCTCTCAACTTTTCTACCCTTAGGTGACCAGCTTACGTAAGATGGACACGAATCAGTCTTTGTTGTTTCTGGGAACAACACTCTTATCAACCAAACACTGCTGATTTTAAGAGTACCCAGACATTTCACCAGTTTATAATAGGAGTATTAATGTCATGGGGGTTAAATCACTGAAAATCACGCAAATTGAATCAATGTAGATATTAGGGACATGTGTTTTTTTGTTGTTGTTGTTTTTTGAACATGAATTCATCAGATTTTTTCAATCACAACTTGCATGATTTCTTTAAATCACAAACCTATTGTGACACTTATTAAAATATGTAACCTAACTCCAAGGTGTCCCCAAAATGTGTCTGTAAGGTTTGGCTCAAAATACCTCACAGACCACTTCTAATTATAATTTAGGAAATGCCCATTTTGGGTGGAAGCAGAAATTTTCATGATATGTCACCTTTAATGTTTGGTCATGTTCCAGCTAGGTAGTTTGATTCAAGAATCTCAGGAAGCTTGTTCCACTTGTGTAAATCACATTTAAGCTAAGCTACCAGTGCTCTCTAAGCCCAAAAATGAGGTCTTACGAGGTTTCTTGGTGACGACAGTGGTTCTTGGGGAGGGTGGGCCAGTGCCTGCGCTGTTGTAGGCCAATACTGTGACATGATAGAGAGTGTTAGGCCTTAGACCCATGACTCGTGCAGTGTTCTCCAGCCCTGCGGTTCTCACTCGGTCCGCAGCTGCCTCACGTTCATGTTGTCTCCAATAACGAATCTGTAATCAGAGCAAGAAGACTGTCTCAAATCTGTCACAAGCTTGATCACACAAAAAACAAACCTAATGTGACGTCTGTATTGAGGAATTAGTTAATTAATTGTCTTATTTTGCTTCTGGAGGACAATTATATTACCATATTTAATTAAATATGCGCTGAAAAAAATACCCTTTGATACCCGGGAATTTCTAAGCATGGTTTTATCTAAAGGGAGGCGCCTTATCTAAATAATGCCTTTCATGTCTGATATGGACGTGCTGTTCATAAAAAGCAGCTAATGAGATAACAGCACCTCTATTAGTGGATCACTCAATGGGGCAAAGCTCATACCCTGATGTGCCACCTCAATGACCAACAATGGTCAACAAATCTACCATTAACTCTGTCATGCCATTTATGTTCAACAGTCCACATAGAAATATAAAAAGAGATGCAACAGATATTAATACAAGAATGGGCCTAACCTCATAACCCCGAAGAACTCCATTAATGTTCAGATGTTGAATGGGGTCCCAGGACACCTGAATCTCAAAAGCTGTCAGGGCCGTGGCATTAATCCTTCTTGGGGATACGGTAGGTTCTGAGGAAGGTGGGAAAACATCATGTTATACATCAGCTATCACGCTTTTGTTTATCATGTAATTGTTTTATTTCATTTTATAAGGCTGTCATCAGTTTTTATCCTCTCTCTCTTCCCCCCTCTCTCACATTGCTGCGATTACACAAGTTGCACATTTGATGCTGGCCATAATATAGTTTACACTGTCTCTTCATTCATTAACAGCCTCTTTTAAAAGCCAACATTATATTCTGACACGTGCAACAACATGATCTGTACTGAAATGTGGCGCACAGTTAAACTGAAATATGATAAAAGACCTTGTTAAAATAAACTTTGGATGCTCATAAAGGATATACAGAGCCGTTTGGTTTATTTTCTCATTTTACTGTTATTGTTGGTTCTTGTGTTGTTACCTCTACAACAACTTACTGAGCCCTAATGGGGTTCTTTGATATGCAAATAGGGGTGTTTTTTGTGTGTTAATATAACTAGGATGAGATATTATTGCAGTTTTGCTTCAATATTGCTTTTTGGGAGGACAATGTGACTTCTGAAAGTTACAATATGCTAAACCCATAGTTCTCTTGTCTCAAATGATAGAGGGAATCAGTTTCTTTTCAATGAGGAGTTTCTCTACTGTGTGCTCTCTGGAGGTTAAGCAAAGTCTAATCAGATGTCCTAATGTTCCTCACCCTCTTCTGCAGAATGTACCACAGCAATCTGGCTGAAGGGGCCTTCTCCTTTTTTGTTGTAGGCCTTGATTCTGACCTCAAAAGGGCAGTAGGCTGACAGACTCTCATTGCTGTAGACATATCGTGATGACTCCACGTGCGGCACCCTCACCACCATCCACGTCGGCATGCCTTGCTTTCTGAATGCTAGGATATAACCAAAGCCATCTCCATTCTGATACTCCCTGGCCATGGGCTGCAATTCATACCGGTAGAAAACATTATTTGTCTTATTATGGAACAGAAGGCGAGGGTTGAGTAATAAAGACACACTGATTGACCATCTGTTAGCAATAGAAGTCCATGGCACTTACAGTCCATGTAACGATAAGTTCATTACGGTTTCCTCCACCTCCACCAAGTCCACTGGGCGCCACAGTGGGTGCTGCAAGATAAATAAAATAATAACAATGAAAATGCAAAATAATAATTGACTTATATAGTGAAAAATGATCCTACTATCTACCAAGTATTTCTATGTCGAACCACACTGATATTTTTTGTTTTTAATATGTATTATAATTATGGTAGCACTATATTTTACAGTCCTGTTCCTCATATACATACTATGTGCTTATTATAGTAATTACAATGTGATAACTAGGTACAAAGTCTGAACTTACCCTTAAACCTAACCCAATGTAGTTACCTTATATATATATATATATTACCAGTACTTTCTTAGGTAAGTATGCTGTAAGTACTATGTAAGTAGATGTACTGTAAAATAAAGTGCAACCATATTTAAAATGGTATTTCATATCTGAATTTTCTTTCAACACTAACAAATTTGTCATTGTTCAGACCTGCTTGTTTGGTTCGGACAGGCTGTGAGGGCATGCTTGGTTCTCCACTACCCAAAATATTGCTGGCAGTGACCTGGAATTCATAATCCATCCAGGGTCGAAGATCTATCACACGTGCTGACTCAGCATTTCCTTCTATGTTCACAGGGTCTGAAGGAACCATAAACAAACAATCATAACATAATGCATGATGCTCTAATACAAATAGACATCGCGATAGATATAAATAGATGCGGTAAGAGTATCTACGGCATATCGCATTGGTTAAAAAATACACAAGGAAACGCGTTGTGAAAAATAATATCACAGACAACGCATTCGAACTCTAACATTTTCACAGAGGTTGTGAGAGAAAAACATAGACATGGCAGATTCAGATGGGATTTAAATCACCAAGTACGTCTGTGAAACAAAACATTCTCTAATGACCCCTTGTAAAACTTGCCCCTTTACTTTTAGTCATTATCTAGGTAGCACACATATTCTGAATGCCTTTGGCAGAATTCAAATGAGAGATCAAGATCAAGAAAAAAAAAAAAATATATAAATTTGATATTATAGTTAGTTTATTTAATTATAAATAGAGGTCCTTTTAAAAAATATATTAATTTAAACAATACATCTTAAACATTAAAAATGAAATTTACTATAATTGTAATCAAAATAATTCCAATACATAATGCAAGATGTTGGCACTGTGGGATGGCTGTATTAAATGTTTCATTTACAATGCTTTGTGCAAATGGGTGCCTCATTCGGGGTTACTAACAAAAAAGTTCAAAAACATTAGAGAAACCCTTGCTATTATTAAAAAAAAAAAAAAAATCATATTGTTAATTCTAATTCTAATGTCAATTTTATCATTTTGGAAAAAAAAAATGACCATAACCTCACCTGTTCTCATCCTCTTCCAGTCATGAGTCTGGGAGGATCGGCCCAGGATGACATACTTGCCAATGGGACTGTGGTTGTCATATCCACGGCTCCATCTCATCTCAACAGATGTGTCATTGACACTAGTTACCACTAAACCTCCAGGAGGTCCTGGTGGGCCTGTAAAGAAAACAGAATTTACCTTTACTGGAAAACATACAACTTTTTTTTTCATCATATATGTATATTCATGCAAAAAAACAACAACATTCGGTTTGATTTCTTTATTTTGCTTTCTTTACAAAATCTATACCAAACAGGCAACCAAACCCCAAGGATACAGATCTGCTAAATTTACATTTCATGACTCTACATTTTATTAATTCTCACAGGACTGAGAGCTGAGAGTGATCAAGCTGAGGTAAAACACAAGAGCACAAGCCACAGGATGCAGGCTGCTGAACTGTGCTTTCATGAGGTCTCTATCATTGCTCGGCTAACAGGAAGCCCTCACCCCTCACGACCAGCTTGGCCGAGGCCACAGCACTGTCCACCACAGTCTGGGCCGTGCAGGAGTATGTGCCCGCGTGACTGAGCTGTCCGTTCACTATCAGCAGGTCACCAATCGTCTCTTTCTATATAAAATGAAAGTAAAAAGAAAAGCAAACTGTGTTAGAAAGACGTATTAGCCCACTTCAACTTCATAAGAGCATTATCGTGCTTTTCATTACATGCTTAATCTGCAGAAGTTTAGAATTTGGGATTTCAAAATTGACTATATATAATATGTCTAAAAGGCATTTACTTTGAAGTGAATCCTATTACAGCTAATCTTAGAGTGTGTGAGGAACCGGCTGCCATTGCAACACAAATCAAAATGGTTTTATTAATCTTACTAATTTTAAATATTACGAACATAACTAGATTTTCACATTTTATTAAAGAAAGTCTAAGTGGTATTTGCTAGGGTGTTGTGGGTGGTTGTCAGTGATCCTCTATGTGCTGAGTTGTTTTTATCATGTTGCTATGCTGTTGCAATGGCACAGCAAAGTGTTGAATCTCTATGACCTTCCCTACATAGCTTTGGTCCCTGCAATGCAGGCTTATGGGATGTCTGTGTCGTTTTATTATCTGCCAGGCAAAACTCATAAGTCAAATTGCTAAGAAATTGCCTAGCTCTAATACTAAGCTGTATTCTGAATAAATCAATGCCTTGCAGTCCAAAGATATATCAAATAAATGCTGTTCTTTTGAACTTTCTATTCATTAAAAAACATACACTTCCCTCCAGTTTGGAAACGCTGTAGAAAAGTGGGATTTTGGACAATATTGGCATGAATCGTTTTTAATTTGTGATAATTTTGCATTGATAAGGTACAACACAAACTACGAAAACATATTGTTTTTACATAAAAAGTTTATACTTAGAAAATACGTTAATTACTTTAGGTAATTAAAGGTTACTTTAACGTACAGTATTTGCACGAAAAACATGATAAGGATTTATGCTGAAATCATATAAAACCACACTTTGCTAGGGGTGTTTCCCTTTTGGAGGGCAGTGTATATATATACATATATATATATATATATATATTTCAATTGGAAATTTATTTTGAGCACAAAATCAGAATATTAGAATGATTTCTAAA
>JAUYWG010000045.1:12204010-12237985 GCA_034779775.1 Enteromius afrohamiltoni
ATATATATATATATATATATATTTCAATTGGAAATTTATTTTGAGCACAAAATCAGAATATTAGAATGATTTCTAAAGGATCATGTCAAGGTACAGACAGAATGACAGAAAATTCTGCTTTATCTATGAAGATACAAAAAACACACTTTGACGTCAAGTGCTCACCCCCTCCATACGCCGATAGTGTCCATTTGGTTCATCTAGGTCCAGCAGAACTCCATTGAGAGACCAGGTGAAGGTGAGATCCATAGTAGGGTCATGTGATGCATGGCACTGCAGAGTGGCATTTTCACCCTGATTGATGTCAGCATTAGAGGGTGCTAATGTGATTTTTGTGGCATCTGTTTAAGAGAAGAGGGTGAAAAACATAACTTTATGCACTGAAAGCATCTGTGCCCACATTAGTAATCGAAATTATTATTTCAGTATTTTAAAAATAGGTTTTGTTACCTCTGACAGACAGGTGTCCTGTGCTGTTGGCTTTGCCAAGGTAGTTTTCAGCAAAGCAGGTGTACTTTCCCTCATCGGCACGACTGATATTGTAGATCCACAAAACCCCATCTGGAGTGACTGTTATCCTGGAGAAAATTCATCTTTTTAAGATCACTGTACTCAAGTCTCTATAAACTCACAAGGCCATTTTTGTGACACTGATTATATATACTAATTTTAAAGCATTTAGGAGGATTTCGAAACATTACTGGATCACCTGGTACTATTGGTCAGCAGCTCTGTGCCACGGCTCCAGAAGAGAGTGGGTTTAGGGGCCGCCCGAGGTTTACACTCCATTTTCACCAGTCCACCACGGGCAGCAGGAACCAGCTTCCGCACTGGGTTTAACCTGAAGTCTGGAGCCTGGACTGAAAAAGGGTAACAGGACGGGGCAGGATGGGAGATGGGGAACCACACAGAGAGGATTTAAAGACAGATCATACTATAACTGGGGTTGAGGCATGACTGGGTGGGCAGAAGGGGATTTGAAGTCCATTAAGATAGATAAAGAGAAACATGTCAGTGTTTATGCAGTTGTATTCTGATTTGCTTTCATGTTGAGATTCACCTGTGCTTACCTTGAACTCTGAGCTCAGCATTTGAGTAAATGGTGCCGTGTTTGTTTTCGGCCACACACTGATACATCCCGGAATCCTCCAAAGCGAGGTTACTGATCCTCAGTCGCCCATTCTTCACTTCTACTCGGTCCTGAACACAGGTCAAGAGAGACATTATGCACATACAGATAAACGCCAGCAGAGGGCCATAGAACATTTCTCTTAAAAATAATGAGCAGGTTATTCACGTCTCACTGCCTCTAAGACATGAAGAGTTTTCTCAAAATGAGTAAGCATATATCAGTCTTGAGTCTTGACAGCTAGAAATCCTGCTCATTTCTGATAACACACACATTGTCAGATGACAATCCAGCTTCAGTATGTGTGTGTGCGTGTGTGCATGTGGTTGACCTGTGTGGAAAGGGGCTGTCCGTTACGGAGCCAGCGAATAGTGGGTCTTGGTTTGCCTGCAGCAGCACAGCTCCACTGCAGCTCCGAACTGATTTCCACCTCAGAGTCGCTCATGACTTGAAGCCACTCGGGCTGGGCTGGGAAGCGAGAACACATGCAAACCAGCAGATTTTTACTTCTCTCTCTGATAAGTGGATTGATGTGTATTTATTTAATTAATAACAATACCAACACACGGTTTTATGTTACATCAAACGTCTACCAAAGGTAACAAGAGATAAATCTAGTAGAAAATATCATTCTAGTGCTGATCTTAAGCCTACCTTGCACAGAGACACGTCCCTGAATTGTCTCACGGCCCTCTGAGTTGTAAACCTCACACTCATACATGCCCTCATCATCAAAATTCAGTTCAGGAATAATCAGTGTGGGTCCGTCTGCACTTGCTCCGACCTTAAGAGGTAAAATTCCATCCACCTTCCTCCAGCGGATTTTAGGGATGGGACTTAGGGAGGAATGTAAAGTACGTTTAAAGAATTTTTTTCCCCATTTTTATAGCTGACTGAGTTATGGATTATGTTGAACCGATGTCACAGTGATTTGTGAAGGGAAGTGAGGAGCTAAGGGGGACTTACTTGCCATAGGCAAAGCATTCCAGCTGTGCAGTTTGTCCCGATAACGCATATGTTTCAGCAGGAAAGCGCACTCGGACATTTGGAGCAGCTTTCCTTAGGTTTGCTATGAAAAACAAAATATAAGATGTATTTTCTTGTATAAAATCAGTAGTACTTGAGCTTGTTTCTTGTTTTTGAAGGAAACTGACCATCAGGGTATACTGTGAGCTGGACAGCTTTACTGAAGATGCTCTTCGTGCTGATGTCCATGTTGATGGTGGTGAAGCAGAAATAGTTAGCCGTGTCATTGGCTCTTGAGTTAGCAAGATATAAGTTTCCTGTCACCTGAGAAACAAACCATCTGCCACCCTCTGGCTGGATGAAGTTGGGGAACTCGTTGATAAACCAGCGGTAGGACAAAGCTTGGCAGTACAAAATGGATGGTAGATGTAATATTAACATTTGAGGAAACAAATAAATTAAATACAGAATTGAGTATTTTACTATTAAACTGATAGTGTGCAATCATACCTGGGTAATGAGCTGGTGGCTGACAGGCAAGAAAGGTTCCTGCACCTTCATGGACTGTCTGAGGGCTTCTACTCTCAGGGGGGAAATCATGGAGGTCTAGAGTGCACATAACATGAATCAACTGCTGCCTATATCCAGAAAGGCCTAATCTTTCTTACTTGGACAACAACATTTTTTGGTTTGTACTCACAGCCAAATTTGAGGTTAGCCACTCGACTAACAATAGTGCCACAGCGGTTGATGGCGAGGCACTGGTATGAACCACTGTCTCGCCCATTCTGAGGGTTATTGATCACAAGGTTTCCTGCGACCTGCGTGTAGTGTGAATCCTCGGCAAATACAATTTCAGTGCCATTCACACGCCACCTGTGAGAAAATGCATAATCAATTATTTATTTAATTCAGGCAAACATTTTGTACACTGTTTGTGAGGACAGATATTAAAAATATATATTTTTGCCTAGTTTTCCTGTAAAAATATTTGTAACCTTTAGTTTAATGCTAGAAAAGTAAATTTGCAATTTCAATATGGAGTTTCTTATGCTCATCAAAGCTTCATTTATTAGATCGAAAACACAGGCAAAAAAGTTAATATTATAAAAACTTCTTACAATGTAAAATACATTTTTCTATTTTAATATACAATCAAGTATAATTTATTCCTGTAATACAGCGCAGAATTTTTAGCATCATTACTAATTACATTACATGCAGTCACATGATCCTTCTGAAATTATATGATTATACTGATTTATTATCAGTACTGCTTAATATTTTTTGGAACCTATGATACTTTTTTCAGGATTCTTTGATAAATAAAAAGATAAAAAGAAGTGCATTTTTAAAAAATAGAAATATTTAATATATAACTATATTCACTACCGTTCAAAAGCTTGGCATCAGTCATTTTTTATTCTTTCTTTTCTTAAAAGAAATTAAAGCTTTTATTCAGAAAAGATGTGGTAAATTGATAAGAAGTGAATGGCAAAGATTTGTATTGTTAGAAAAGATTTATATTTTGAATAAATGCTGTTTTTTTTTTACTTTCCAAAAACGTTTCCGAAAAATATTTGGCAGCACAACTGTTGCCAACACTGACAATTGTAATAATAAATCAGCATACTAAAAGGATTTCTGAAGCATCATGTGACACTTTCAAATTGGAGTAACGGCTGATGGAAATTCAGCTTAGCATCACAGAAATAAACTATACTTTAAAGTACATTAAAATAGAAAACAATCATTTTATATTGTAATAACATTTTGCAAGATTACTGTTTTTTTCTGTATTTTGATCAAATAGATGCTTGTCTTGATGAGCATAAATACAGCTAAACTTAGTGAAGTGTATTTAACCAGATCAGGTCAGTGGTATACATAATAAATACTTATTTAGCAAGGATGCATCAAACTGATCAAAATTACCAAAAAAAAAACAAAAAACATTTACAAAATTACAAAAGATTTGTATTTTTGAATTATGCAATATATTTGAAATCATTCATTGTGGTAAAAAATATTTACAAATATTTGTGTTAAATGTTAAGTCATGGTAAATAAAGGTCCTGCTTTGTTCGATAAGGTGTAAGTGCCAAAAACCTGATCTGAGTACCGGTAAACAGCAGCAGGGCTGGCGCGAGCCTGGCAGCTCAGGGTCACCTTGCCTTCTGGCATCCCCTCCGGGTAAATCAGACTAGACGGCTGCTCCTCAAACACAGGCCCACTGTCGTGACCTGACACACACACATCCCCACCTACAAAAAAAATGTGCCCGCCATTACTGTCTGTAAGAAACATTTCAACAAAATGCTTCTGAGTCAAAAACAGTATTCATGGCCTTTTTACACAGTGACCCCCTGGATTTGAACCAAGAGCCTTCTAGTTACCAGATGATTAACTAGGCAGCAGGGTAAAAGTAAAATATCTGTTAGAGTAATCTAGCTCAAGTAGTCTTGTCATGCTCAGGTCTTTTGTACTGCCTCCTTTGACAGTTAGTGTACTGTGCCAGACAGACAGATACAAGGGGGTCGTGCGTGCCTAACAACTCCAGCGTATTTGCACTCAGAGTGGGAGTGTACTCTACCCGGGGAAAGTCAGCAGGGGATGCAAGCTGTCAGATATAATTACACATACTCAGATATTTTGACAGAACAGAGGGGAACAGGGGAGTTTGAATACAGTTAAATCTCCAGGTAGCCATGAACGCATATAATGCATTATGAACTGGGTCAAGAAAAGTTTGGATTATATAGGTCTGTGTGTGCATTTGTGTCAACTGCTACTCCAATCGTGCTTTTCTATTTTTTTCTGTTCTTCTTATAGATTTAAAACTGCATATTATGATGCAATTTGTGATGAATTAGAGTACTATAAACAAGATTAATGACATCATTTTCATTTTGGGGTGGAGTAAATCTATATGTTTCACTTTTCTTCCCTATTGATATTTAGTGATGCAATAAGTAAATAGAATTGTTTTAAAGAAATTAACTAAAATTCAACTGAATTCAAGATCTATCTCTAAAGTTATGTTTTATTATCGTATGTATGTTATTCTGTTTTCCAGTAAAAATATCATTTTTTATCAGCACAAAAACAAAATATCTGATAAATAATTCATTTTTTTTGTCACTATGCCTCTGCAGACTTTTTGTTTGATTTATGAATTTGTAATTTAGAATTCACTGGAGTTCTGTATATTTATGTATGTGTGCAAATATCTGTGTGTATGCAGTTCTGGTGAGACCCATAAGAATCTAGGGCAATAAGAGAGAGGGGAGGAGAGATGAATTGAGAAGGGGAGCCAGCTACCCGGGAGGTTTTCTGCTCTGAGATTACAGTGAAATTCAGTGGTGTGATGGCTGCTTCCAGTAATGGGCATAAACAGCTGAAAACTGCCACTTAAGTTCTTTTCTACTGTAGTCTCTCAACAGCTACTTACAGTCTCTATGTGTCGCTACTAGACTAGAAACAGTAATTGTTTTGTTAGTCAATTCAATCTGAATGCCTGTAATGATATAGCAGAAATTATCCTCAGTACAGTGAACATGACAATTACTGTAGGTATATTCTTAAACCGTTTCTTCCTTTCCATGTCCAAGAGTTTCTGTTTACACGTTACAGATTTTTAAAAGAAATTAATATTTTATTTAGTATAAGGATGCATTAAATTGAATTTTCATTCAATTTTACTGAAAAAGTTTCCAAAAAAACCCTGATGATAATAATAATAATACAAATGTTTCTAATGCAACAATTCAGGATATTAATTTCTGGATTATGTGACACTATAAGAGTGATGGCTCTGAAAATCCAGCTTTGCCATGACAGTGATCAATTAAGTTAAGGGCGTTAAGTTAAATTGTAAAAATATTTCGCAATATTGCTGTATTTGCTTGTATCAAATGAAAGAGCTAACAATGATGTAGGTCTAGGTAACATTGGGGAGAAACTGAACTGTGAAGTAGCTGTTATTTTAATTTAGTTTTTTTCAAAATCTATTTTTGTTGAATTAACAATTTTAAATAAATTGTCCCCTAATTGCATGTAAAAACAAAACATATTTTGCTTGGACACTTGCTCCTGACCAGAATGTGTTGCAAAGTGGACCAGATTTTATGCCTGCGAGACTATTACAACTCTGACTAGTGTGCCATTTGCCAACTTAATGGCATTATGGACAAAAGCACATTTATATCAATGTTTAATGGGGCCTGGAATACTTCAGACGTCAAAAACACCTCTCAAGTAAATCAAATCCCTTCTGCCCACTGATCTAAGATAACACAATGAATAATTAATCTGAATTTGTGGCCCCCCACTGAGGCACAAGCCTAAAACCACACGTCCTAGACACCATCAAAGTGACAATGTACATTTCAATGATGTTTCAACAAGGAAATGCCGGAGCAGAGGGAATGTAGAAAAAAGCAAACAGAGGGTGAGTGGGAACGAAGTTTCACTAATGGGGGAAGGGCAGAGCAAGACCTCCTAAGTATATTTGCAAATGGGATCTTGAATGAGATGAGACGATGGGAGACATCAGATCGGATCATACTTACCCAATGCGTAGCTCAGAGTCAGAGAGCCGAGAGACAGCAGACACAACAGAATCCTCATCTTCTTACTGCAACCACACCCAGACAAAAGATAGAGGCCTTTCAGCTTCTGAAAAAAAACCAAAAAAAAAAACCAGTTGACACACGAAAAAATAGGCAGATTCTGAGATGACTATCAACCTTATTTTTTAGGTTAAAGTAACAATTTAGCCAAAAATGAAGGTTTAAGGACCAATTCTTACTATTAATAGTTAGTAAGGTACTGTACGAGTTAGGTATGGGGAAGGATTGGTCATGCATTATTATTAATATAAGTAATATAGATCTTTATGACTTTCTGAAAAACACAAAATATATTAAAGAATGTTGGTGACCAAGCAGTTTTAGTGCCTATTGTCCTCCTCTGTACTGAAAACAAGAAAACAATGAGAAATATCCGAAAATATCTTCTTTTATGTTTCAGAGAAGGAAGAAGCTCATTGATTTTAAAAAGACACAAGGGTGAGTGTAGGTACACATAGGTTCCTTGTTATCTTCCAGTGAATATATTTAGTTTTTCTGTGTCCGTTTTACAACTGAGGAGAATCATAACATCCCTGTCCACTCAGTGAGAGGATGGATGGCTGTGTGTTCGGAATTGGCAGCAAATTCGGAGTTATTCTGTCATATTCACGTTCCCTCGCCCTGATGAGTCGGGTCTAATAAAGCAGGGGCATGTGACTCAAATTGTCTTGTGGTTAAATTGACAAGAGTGTGCCAGGGAGCAGCTGTTTTGCACCATTCACCATCCGGTCCCCACATCTGCTTTGAGTGTGCGGGATTGTTTCCCTCCCTGTGCAGCATACCCCCCCCAGCCCAGTAATTGGCAATTGGAATTTTTTTTTCCTGGCCCAAGTAATGGCAATCGCAACTTGCGGTTCCCGGTATGTTTACAGGCGAAGCTGAGAACCACGAAGCACCTCACAGATGTGCTGTTTGTGATGAGAATGGTTCCCTGGAAGCATCCCAGCAGTCGTTTGTAGAGGTTTAAAAAAAAAAGAGAGAAAGGGCCTTTCATCAGAGGAATTTCTTAATTACACCAAACAAGACTCTGATTGCCACCTGACTGCACTCAAATGCTTGTTTTATCAGCCCTGCTTCGGTGTGTTGTCACAGTCTTTTCAACCGCACTCTACTTAGCACGGTATAATGTGCTGGCTGCCAGATGTAGCTGACAGGATTTTCCTCATGCTGCAGTAGATGTACTGTATGCATGAATATGAGAGAGCTGTTTCTCAAGGAACACACAAATCATCAGTTCACAAATTTACGGCAGGTTATGCTTTTATCTACCATTTAAGGACTCAAACGCAGCTAATCATTTTTTTTTTTGGTAGTCCATCTACATTTCCCTATTATCAGGGACAGTCTAAGACCCAACAACAGTGCAATAATTCCCCACTATCCCATGTCACATAATTTAAACATGTTAAAGATATACATTTTAACAATATTATTTAAAATTATTATAATTATTTTTTATTACTTATATATTGTTCTTTTCATATTGTAAAATCAACATATAATATAAAGGCCTAGTAATTTTTTTTTGATTTTCCTTTTGACAAGAATTTATGTATTTCTCAGGTTCACACCTTCCTGCAGTGAATCATGTCTCTTGTTCCAACACTGTCCTGTTAAAACCCCTTGTTTTTTTGTGTCCATTTCAGATGTCAAAGCTAAGGACAATCATAACAACTCGTCCAGCTGGTATGAGGGCACGCGGCTGAGTGCTTTCTGATGGTGACAAATTCCACACATAGAGAGAGCCTGAAAATGTATATGGGGTTTACAACTAAATATAGGTTTAACTATAAAAACAGTCAATGTCAAATGTTTTCTGTTTACATTAAATTAAAAGCAGTTTTGTCCGAAATAAATATCACACATTTTCCCCTGATTTACTAAATTTAAAATGTCATTCAGTGTAACAATCTTGTCAGGCATATTTACAACAAAAAATGATTTATGACACATTACAAAATGAATTACTTTCACCCCAAATAGTAATTATTTGTAATTTTAAATTTGTAAAAATGTTATATGCTTCCTACTCTTTTATATATTATAATATGTATATGTAAGAAAGAATAAGTATGTTGTTTGAATTTTCTTTTACAAAAATATTGTGTTTAACACAATCTTTGACAATGTAATATTATTTTAACCAAATTTTGACATTTTATTCTCCAAAAACGTACCTGAAACCTTAAAAGTAGACACTTATTTTTAATGTGCTTTCTATTGACATAAAATCACTTTTGTGAATTTCTTTTGATGCAGACATCTTGACATCTTTCACCCATATACTACATCACCTCTATCATTTCCATTGGCTTTTACAGGGAGATACTGCCATCATTGTAGTATAAACGTGTCTATATGGTCTATACAGTCTTTCAGCTTTTTCCTCTCTTTATATCATATTATATATTTGCTTTGTATATGTAAATTGTTTTGGACATTCGGCCAACAAGAGCCTATCTGAAAAAGTTCTATGGCCATTCCATTCTTGCCTAGTGCCTACTATCATACATTCATCAGAGTACTTTCTATTCTCAAAAGTCGAGTTTCTTGTAGGATTCAAGGACTGCCTAGGGCAATGGTACTTTTACTGCCATCCTGACATCTGCTAATGGGACTTAGCCCCCCAAAATGGATCTTCCCCAGCAGGTGGCCTGTTGAAGTCAGGTGTCTGTGAAGAGACTCAACAACAACAACAAAAAAACATAAGGAATTTTTTATCAGTCTAACTTCATCTACATACCTTCAGGTTCTGTTGGACACCCACTGCATGCTCAAAAAAATGCTTTGGTCTACAAACAGCCAGACTGCTATACATTACAGCTGATACAGCAAGAAACATCTTGCAGGTTTTAATATTTCTAAAGTAAATCAAATTGGTATTCACTGAACCAATCCAAGACTGATCTAAAATGTATGGCTTAGTGTCCCCAAGTCATGGCCCTGTCACAGAATAAATATTCAGTGTTTGCAATCTGAGTTTGCCGATAAAGTTAGCACTTGATAGCTGGAGCTAAAACAGCAACAGCGGGGAGGAATTATAATGATGATCCACGCAGAAAGGCAAAAAAAAAGAGTTCTCAAAGGCACTTATTTTAAAAACTACAAATAAGTTTCTGGTTTATGGCTTCACATTTTCAGATTGTCTTATGAGTCACTCTACCACAAATACTAAAACTACAGGCCTGTGGATTCCACACCAAGTGCACCCTTCCATGACTATTCATGCCATGATAAGCTGTTTGTTGTGATTGTTTGCTATTCAACATGTTTGCTCAGAGCAGTGAGTCATCTTCCCAGTGTCTGAACAGTGACACAAAGCTGGAACTTACTGTTTTCAGAACGAAAGTCTTGGGTACATTAAACCCAATCATTATAATGACTATGCCATTAAGCCTAGAATCTATGAACCGTGACAAGAAAGCAGAGCAGAGAGCATGATTAAAGTTAAAAGCCAATGTGTAATTAACAGATACTACTGAAAGCTTTCCCAAGTTTAAAGTGGCATTATTATTGTCACGATCGCCAGCTGGAGTGCCCATGAACTCCGTTAGAGGGCACTCCACCCCAGTGTGCCATGTCATGTGCTTGTCTCTGTGTTGTGTTCTGATTGATTCCCTGGTTCCATGCGTCTTATTCTCAATGGTTGGTTCTATCTTGTGGCCGTCAATTCAGAGTCTTGTCACAAGATGGCCACCAGCCCAGAATCTCTTCCCAAGATGGCCACCAAACCCAAAGCCACTGAACAAGAGGGCTGCCAACCCAGAGCCACTGCGCAAGATGGCCGGCAACCCAGAGTCACTGAACAATATGGCTGCAAACCCTGAGCCACTTCCCATAATGGCCACCACACCAGAACCCTCAGCTGTTGGGGATATCAAGCCACAGTCTTTAGCCATCACGAATGCCACTCCAGTGTTTCTAAGCATCGAAGATGTTGCATTCGAAGACACTAGGGCATTCCAAGAGCATTTGAGGCTGGTTTCCAGTCTGGCAGACCCACCATTGATGTCTGTGCGTGCAGCAGGTGTCCCAAGAACTTCAGCACTGGTCAGCTTAGAGACCGTGCCCTTTTCCTCTGTGCTCACTGTTATGGCCATTTTGAGCGTGTGGGCCTGCCCTGTCGCGGCCATGAAGGTCGTCAGTGAATCCACTTCGACTGTTCGGCCTGAGCCATGGAAACCATCTGCAAGAAAGCCTTGCCTTGTCTCAGCCACTGAGGCTGCTATTAACCTTTCAGCGCTCTCTGTTCCAGGTCCGCTTGCGCCGCCCTGGTGGGCTCCAGCTCTGTCTGCACCACCCAAATTTTATCCATAACAAGAACTTAAGTACCTTCACCATTTAGATTTGTTTTTTTATATAGTGTTTCCCAACGGTGATAACCTTGTGATTCAGGGGTCTACAAATCCATACAAGGGCCCGATGACTCTGCTGACATACTGCATCTTAAGCTTGTGCCATGCATTATTGAAGTCTTGCCTTTCGCAACAATTCACCTAGCTGTCACTCATTGAAGCAGCAATAATCAAATTAAATGTTAAATGAGGTTTGAAGGTTGCTAACCAAAAAGGAAAAAGCATGGGGCTTTATAAACTAAAGCCAAGCAATGAATGATGTTAATTAATCAGAGAGAGATTGGAGAACTGTGAGAGTACATTTAATTCAGAAAACTATAACAGAAATTAAATTTTGCTTGAAAAGAACACAGTGTGGTCATCCATGGCCCATACGTTGAGCAGTCAAATACATGCTAGTGTAATATACCTGAGGACAACTGACACAGTAGCTGTAATTGGTGCCACCGCAACAGGAAAGCACAGGCACTGGGAAAAGTGCTGAGGCTGGGTACAGCATGGCCTTAGACAGCAGCGTGGCAGCCGGTGGTGATACAAATCATCAGCTTAAAATGCTGTCTTTGCCTTAGCTTGTGTGGATATCTGAAACAAGATCTCTGTTTAAATTGGAATGGCTCAGATTTCACAGACCCAAAGACCTGTGATAAAATTGCTTAGTCTAAACAATGACATTTTCATTTGGGTCAAGCAAAGCTTCAGTCCTCTAAATTGGGTTAAAGCTACACTGTGTTAGCTCTCAATTTGAATACATTGTGAAAAGTCACTCTAATGTTTACTTCAAATTTGCAGAAAATTTGTGATGCTCCCCTACATTGATATTAGCTTTAAATATTTAATTACATTTTTAGAGATATATTGCAATTAATAATTTTTCTGTATATTAACACTATATACATTGAGAACCATCTCATTTTTTAAATATGTATATATATATATATATATATATACATATAAACAAAAAGATTCACATTGATGCTTGGCATCACACAAATTACCTGAGAGTAGCTTTATTGAGTGTCGTAATCAAAGTGGTCAGAATTTGAAAAAAATACAAAAATAAATAAAAATAAAGAAAACAATTAAATGTGGCCTATTAGTATTAAATATGCAGGATGCACACATTCAGTACATAAAAGTAAAGCACCAGCTTGTGCACCACCTGTTTCAATTGTCCCTATATGCATCCAGACATTTAACAACACCTCATTGCCTCCTCGTGCCATGCAGATGGAATGTAAAGTGGTGCCGGTCTTTGCCCTGAAGGCCACAGCCATGTATCAAACTCAGAGGAGAAAGTGTGTGAGGGCGAGAGACCTGAGAAGACAAACAGCCTCATGTGGACCCACTAGCCCTCCTGTAACTGAAATATCAACAGGATAGTCTGTGAGTGTTGACAGCCCGCCAAGATGAAATGTCCTGTAATAGCTTGGCTCACTTCACAGAGGATGATGATACGCTTGTCCATTTTTGAAGAAGAAACAGGCTGAAATTTGGTGACTTTTAAAAGGCTGACAAAAGAAGCATTCTGTAAACATTTTAAATCAGGGAATACAATTCGAAACTGATTGTATCGAAAACTGATATATAAATCCTAATTTTGATATTAATTGGTCTGATTTTGAGATTTATTATTGGCTGACATTACAGATTAATTACAGACATTACATTTAATTGTAAACACTTATGTTTGCCTTCCCTTTGCCTTAACGTTAAATTAAAGTTAATAAAATCTAAATGTAACCTTGAGCAAATATCAAAACATTTTTAATGCTGTACATTTGAATTTTGTGATGCCTAAATTCATTGTACCATTTAAAATGGGTGATTTGAGATTTTTTGTTTGTTTAGATAGAATATAATTTTGACATTTTATAGATTATCACAAATGATCAGTTTATATGATCATATGGATTATGGAAATTATTATATTTTAAAAATCTGGGATTGGTTAGATGTTTTAAAACAAATTTCAAGCACAGTAATGTTGTGAAATATTATTACAATTAAAATAAATAAATAAATAAATAAATATATTTTTTACATTTCCATATTTTATTTTGATATATTTTAAAATGTAATTTATTCAGTTTAAATTAAGCAGAATATTTAGGATCCATTACTCCTACAAATTCGCATGAACTCCTACAAATTCGCAAGAACCACATGATTCTATAACAAACATTTCTTATTATCAGGGTTGATAAAACCCGCCTATTGTTTTTGTGAAAAACTTGATACATTTTCTTTGATTAATAAGAAATTAAAAATAAATTATTTTAACAGATTTCTTTGTAACATTATAGACGCCTTTACTGTCATTTTTGATCAGATTTAGTCTTCCCTGTGTCCTTGCTGGAGTATTTATACATATAAAAAAACAAAAACAAAGGACACACAGCTTTTAAATGGTATATAATCTTGCGTAATATATTGCCAATTAATTCTCAGCCCTCAATTTTAACTATAATACCATTTTAATGAACTGCTGACTGCTGTACACTTCTATTGACCGAAACTGGTAGCATAGTGAAGAGAACTGCATATAGAACCCTCTTTGTTACACATTTGTGATAAGGCCCATTAAAACCGGGGAAGCCGTAGATGGCCGTACCGAGGGAGAGTCTGCAATTACGATGCCCAGTGACTTCAACTGGAGAATGGCATGTTCTCACTGACAGATACAGCATCTGCAGCAGCAACGCCTGAGGAGAACAATGACCGCTGTATGTCCCAAAAGTGCTCACTGCAAGACATGAAACAGAAGCTCATCTGTACTTGAGCACTTCACAGTAGAGATAAAAAAGTAAGAAAGTCCCCACTCTTCCTCATTTGCTACCTCCTTCCTCAAACACGGGCCCATCCATTCTCTCTAATTGCCATATCTCAACGAGACCCCCATAACCCAACAGATGTGGATTTGACCTTTATCACCCTCTGACAAAGACATCTGACCTTGTGGTCTTCGACCTTCCCAGTGAACTACCCCTCTCTGTTTGATAAGACATTTTTATTAGCACTCCCAGTGAATTGGTGAACTGCTGAAGGCACTCGTGACCTGGATGTGTGCAGATCAGGGTTAAGTAAGTACATGCTCTCACGGATGAACGAGTCTTTCAAATATATGTGACGCTTCAGTTCAGATTCACTTGGCTTCAGTTAAAACTTTTCGTTCTGTAAGCACATCATTCTGTCTGCCTGAGTTCATGGCTTCGATGCTTTCTACAGGATCATTTTTCAGCAGCTGGACAAGAATGTACTTCCAGCTCCCATACTAATCTAATTTCATCTCACATTTACATAGATGCACACAGCGCTGTGCATGCATCTCATTCTCACTTCCATGATCTATGACTACTGGGTCCTTAGCTTTTTAGAAGTGTTTTTCAGCTACCATTTATACTAAAATGTGAATATGGAAAGATCTATTATATAGTAGTATTGTAAAACGATATTTAAAGCAAAAGTGTGTACCTAGTTAAATGTTAAAGGGGTCATCCGGTGCCACATGCACTTTTGCAAGCTGTTTGGACTGAAATGTGTGTTGGGAGTTTGTGTACAAAACCACCCTACAATGATAAAGATCCACCAGAAGTTTTCTTTTAATTTAATAAAAATAAGTTGCCCCTTCTGAAATCAAGCCATTCTCAAATGCATGTCGGTGAGGCGTTACACCGACAGAGGACACTCCCACAATAGTTGATTGACAGCAGCGTGTCACACAGACTGAACTGGTGTCTTATCTCAGACCCGCCCTGAGTGAGCCGTCATCAGACCGAGATGCAGAAAGAAGCAAGACTCCCAAGAGATTGAGGTGTTTTGTTGTTGAATCTATTACTGAACATAGCAGTAGTCATTTACCCCCGACATCTGAGTGACTGAAGACGCAGAGGATTAACGTTACGTTTGGTTCTGAAAGGAAACGCACCCTTGATCAACCGAAACGCATTTATGTTCGCACGAATCATTCATGATCCAGCCTCACCTACAGAAGCAGTGAGTATAATGTCTTTTAATGAATCTTTGCAAATCATCTTTCCTAATAATGTGCTAATAAGCAAGTTTCACTATGAATACGACTAAAAAAGATCCTCCGAGAGTGCCTTGAAAAAGAGGGGCGGAGTCAGCGGAACTCAGTACACAGAACAGAGTGATTCTAAAGAGCTGTTTAAGACAGGGTAAAATTACAGTTTTTTACACTATCTTTGAGAAATTTTGAAACAAACTATATTACAAACTTTCTATTAGGACCTTAAAGAATCATATTAGCTTGTGGACTCCTTTAAAATGGTGCAGTCTTCTTAAAGTCTGTTTGAAAAAAGTTTTTTACTGAGCAATCTTCTACCAATATTGCAATATTGTTTTCAGTGGTGTAACTAAATATATTTATAAATTAATTCAGTTATATGAGTCATTCAAACAATTGTATACTCACTTCACAATGGGAGCAAATTAATCGTGTGGACTAGCTACAAGTTTGTCCTCTGTCCACAGATGCAGAAATAGGTTTATTGATCAAAGATGAATCACAGGTCCTGACCTTGACATTCCAGTAGCAAAGCAGTGAAACCAACGTTTTGAGGAACAAAATCTACCTCGTTTCCTTCAAGCTCCTGGGAGTAAACAGCATGCCGTATTGCAACAGATATGATGAAGACCACTGTTTAAAGCCTCCAAGTGAGGGACCAATTACTTAGCTAAATGGAATGTGTCCAAATGCCCACACCAGCAGAAATTAAGTTGGCATGTGTTCTACGTTTATATAATAGCTAGGATTTTAATGTCTATTTAAAATTTGAAGTATGTTTTCCCATATCATTATTATTATTTTTGCTATTATTAGTAGTAATAGTACCATATTTGATTAGACAAAATACACAAAAAAATCCTTTTCAACTTTCAATTAAAAGTAGTAAATTAGCCTAATAGTCTTATTTGGCAATGATTCAATAAATTGGTCAAAAGGGACAGCAAAAAAACATAATTAAAACAGATTCTTATTTCAAATAAATGAAAAGGGGATATAATTTCTACAAAAATGTTAAGTACTACTAAGCAGGACAACTGTTTTCAACAATGATAATAATAATAACAAAAAATTAAGCAAGAAATCAGCATATATGATTTCTGAAGGATCACGGTCACTCCAGAGACTGGAGTAATGGCCGCTAAAATAAAAATTAAATAAAGATTTGTCATCACAGGGAATAAATTACATTTTAAGATGAATAAAATTAATTAAAATAGGAATTATTATAAACTTTAATATTTCATTATATGTTTGGTATTAGAAAAACACATAAAAAATTAGGGAAACTGGACTGTTTTGGTTTCAATACGGAATGAATAGGTCTATACGCCCCACTTGGATAACACCCATCAAAAAAGATCACGCTCACCCTCATCTGCTTCTGAAAGCACAGGGATCTCGTGAATGTTTTATGAGGCTGGTGGATATAGCACACGCCCTCATTCCAGTAGATTGTGAAGCTATATTTACATGAATTATTTTATAAAAAATTCTAGGTCATAAGTCTGCTAAAACTAGTCTGCCAGAATCAGCAGCATCATGTCCAAGAGCCACTTGCATACTACTGTTTTTTTTTTTCTTTCTCAGTCTCTCACCGTTTCACGTTATTGGTCCTAGCCGCACACCTGAGCACACTGATGGGGCTGCTGCAGGCCAGCATTAGCAGTCCGTGGTGTACATTTCCACAGTGCTTCACTGAGCTTTAATTTGCTGCCGCTGCTTGGTCTGTCACTATCAGGTTTAACCCTTGGCCATGGCTGTCCCCATCCTCCAAAATGCTTCTGAAATGCTCTCTCTCTCACTACTACTGTCACCAATAAACCTGAGTCACTGGCCATTTATACACTACCTTTATTACTTTGAACAAATTACCTTTCCGGTTCTCAAAATGTGGTTGGGCAAAATTCAGTAATCATATTTGATGTTTAAAATGATCAGGTTCAGTTTCTGGTCATGATCATAAGGTATAACTTCTAAACAATAGTTACTTCTGGTAATTCAGATACAAATGTAATAAGAGATTAAAGATCTTTATGCGCCTACAAAGAACGCAAGGAAAACTGACTGGAGACTGATCATAAAACTCAAAGGGAAACACTGAAATGCATGGTGCAAAACATTCAGTCACACTAATAATTGAGAAATGCCTAAAATGCTTCAGTCTGTTCTCAGTAACAAGGCAGCTCTTCTTAAGTCGTACAGATTGAACTGATAAGAACAGAATAAAACTCCATCAAATGAGGCAAGAATTTCGTGTCAGAGGGCTGAGTCACAGAACAATTGGGGCATACTGGCCTTGGTGAGCTTTTTGTGTACGATCAGAATTTATGAACTGGAGGAGTTTGTTCTGGGTCTGCATTCTATATAACATGTTGCTGAAGATGGCTTAATTGAAAATGCCTTTATTGCTACGCTTTCATTTAACATTGCAACTTACTCAATAATATTTCAAGGTTAGTGCATGTACATCTCCATGGAGAATATTTCTATTTAAACCTGTATTGTTTATTAAAAGGGTTATTTTTAAAGTAAACGGACACTTCAAATTTTTTTGAGCAAGAAAAACGATTTATATAGAGTAAGTTGGCACTGCCATTAAATAGTATTTTTATCCAAATGAAACAATTAACAATTCATAAAAACAACAAATAAATAGCTAAGCGTAATAAATAAATTGCACACCTTATGATATAGATTCAACTACCTGTGACAGCTCGCATGATGTCTTTGAAACCGATAAACAAAACAACTAGCTACAAGAGAAAATGCTCATTTGTCTAATTGGACTTTTGACTCTGAACTTCTTAGTGTGACAACTAGCCCCGGTGTCCTTTATATATGAGTAGTAGGTATTCTTTAATGTAATATAAAACGCTACAGTGTTACCCCGGGTCTCTCCTATATACTCCTGGTATATAACAGACTTCTCAAAGAGTAATTTGTGTTTGTCTCTGGCCAGTAGTTTGCACAGGTGTTTAAGGTGAGACTTATAGCTCTATGATCAGCCGTTATGATTTCAATGAGGGTCGTCACTCCCGTGTAAACAAAACGCCGTTACTAGCCGTCCACACCATTCCGCCCCGTTATTTCAGAAAAGACGTGCATATTTCATATAGGTCTCCTGATAAGTACAGTGTGCCATGGTTAACCGAAATATTCCCAAATTAATATTCTGCTAGACTGTATTGCGCAATCCCTTTCTAACAGATTATTATGGGACGCTTCAGTTTTCAAAGCAGAATATAAACACAGCGGATGTCGTCTTAAATGCTGCCATAAAACAGCCAAATAGCGAATTAAAGGCAACATGAAGGGAACTGTTAAGTTAACCATTACGTGTTGGATGATAAAGCTTTAAAAGCGGCTTCTTACCTTTGTAGAAAGCTTTGAATGAAGACGTGCTCGCGTCCCTCTGCCTCCTCCAGTGACGCTGCTGGTGCCGCGCGCTGCGTCAACGACGGCCACTGAGCTTTTCTAATGTTACTAGATATATTTCTCTCTCTTTAGGCAACTGCAGCCCCCGTCGCAATAAGGATGCTGTCGTCTGCACGACACGATCTCTCTTCCTCACTCTGTCTCTATCTTCCTTTCATAATTGCCTAAATCATTCCCCTCCTCCCTCCTCCTACTCTCTCTCTCTCTCTAGGCTACCTCCCTCTCCCCTCCATCCCACTGTACAATTGATTCAAATGAGGGAATACGATTAATGCAGCACAAGTAAATTAACCTATTTTTTAATACAAGGTGAATGTGCGTAAAGAAGGTAGAAGGTTTCCTCAAAGGAGGTAAGTGTGTACCCTTCCCCCACTGGCACACACACACACACACACACACACACCCCTTCACACCTCTCAAATGAAACCCCAGTGGCACAATATGCACACCCTCACATTTCAAGGAAACCACACAGTCTGTGTTCAAATTGTTATTCCCACCACCACTGATTCATAAAGACTATGAATAATGTCTGAATAATATTGCACAACACTGCTACACAAAAATACGTCTGAAAGTAGAATTTATAGTAAATCGCAGAAAAGGCAGGCCTGCTTATTTGATTCTGAAGTACTGAATTACAATTACTTTCTACATGATTTGTGGAAAACAACGTGAGCGTTAAAGTTCACCCCTAACTCTAACTGTCAGAGGGGTGTAGGATATACACAGATCGTACAAAGAGTGAGAATAAGAATTTATATTAATAAAAAATTAGCAATATTTTCCCAGAATTTTGCAAACAAAAGACGCCCATTGTTCATTCTCTGTTAATTAACATGGCAAATTTGAATGGCCAAAGGAATCTGTTGCAAAATTGTGAGAAAATCTTTCGCCCCCTCTCAAATGAAATTGCGCAGATTCTACCAATTTACAACAACAACAAAAAAAAACAAGCAAACAAACAAAACCCAAGTAATTACAAACTGTCATCATTGTCACAACATTGTCAATCAAGAACCAACAGGTGCCTGCTTTTCAGATGATTCTTCTGAAAAGTATTTCTGGAAGTCTATCAGAAACAATATCAACAGCTTTGCAATAAAAGGCAAGATTTTAAAATTAAAGACTAAATGATCTATTAATATCAGCTCTAAAGTGTGAAAATTTACCTCATGTATGAGTCTATATTTATCAATATAGAAATTATAGGCAAAACATTTAAAATGAATTTGATATTTTGTTGAAACCTTCAATTAAGCATCACAAAAGAGCAAGCAGTCAAATTTTCCTTTGGGTTTTTCCTAACCCTTTTATTGGTGATACTACTGGGGTAGTCAAGGGGAAAATATAGGTTGTAAAAGTTATAGCAACATTTTTTCAAGGACTTTTTTGGCATTCTGCTCAAAAGATTGAGTCTGACTCATTTTATTAAATTCCAAAAGATGTTTTCTTTAGGGCAGAGCAATGATACACAGCACAAGAGATATGTCATCCAATTTCTTCTTTTTTACAATTGATTTTGAAAAATTGGACTCTGGAACACAGATATACAGAAATAATATGATTAAGAAAACTAGTTTCAGGCAAAAGTTGCTCAAGGCCCTAATCCAGTAATAAACTAATCTTGAAATTGAAATTTGTATGCCCATGCGAAGGAGAGGGAAAACACAAAATGCAATGAGAGATGCTTGGCACAGATGAAGACAAAGAGATTTGTTAATTGATTGTGTTGTCTCGGTATGAAGTCACGAAAGGAGAGATTAAATAGCTGTCAGGCCATAGCAAATGATGTTGGAGCATGGTGGTTTTAAATGAATTTATTCCATGAGATTCCAGGAAGTTCCAGACTCCTCATTGTCCCCTGGCTCTCTTGTACACAGACAAGAGGATGTGATCATTTTTCAGTGCCCTTGTCCCCAGAGACTGACGCTGCCCGTATAAGCCAGACCTCACCAGGCCGATACTAAGAGCCTGGACCCTGATTGACTGCGCACGCCAGTCCCTGCTGTCGTATTAATTTTCATTTTGACTGCTGGAGCCTCTACAAATCTCATCAATGCTGTCACGGACTGTGGCGGCGCGCATGTGATTCGGGCACTCAGCTCGCGTGTGTGTCCGCCTGCCTGATGTGATACGTATTCTGATTCTCTTTGTTCAGGCCATGTAATGAATAGCTATTGATGTCAGAAGAAAACCTGTCATTCAGTGCATGTTAACATGTTGCTGAAAGAACAGAAAAGGCAACTTCCATCTTTATGGCTCTTTGCCAGAATTAAACTTGGGTGCAAAACACAAAGACTAAATCTTGTCTTGAAAATGCACAATAAATGAACGAATGAATAATAATTTTTAAAAAACAATATGGTTGAAACTGCATTTTGTGCATATACCTGCATTTGCATTGAAAATTTCTGCTTTATCCACGCCAAGAGTTGTGTCCGTCTGCAACATAAACAAAAACCGACTTACAAAGCACGTCGACTACGTGAATTGAGTATTGTGCTGATACTGTTTCTGTCTGGTCATTCCAGGCTTACTGTATCAGCTGGCTCCAAACCCTCGGTAGGCGAGCAGAGCTCCATCTGTTGCTTTCAGAAGGATCAATAGTTGTGATTTCTAATGATGTCTAAAAGCTCTGGGTAACTTGAGCATTCTGCCCAAGGCCCCACTGCTTGTCTTCAACTGCCACTGAAGAACCACCCTTGTGCCCATGCAGAGGTCACCCAATATAGACTGATTAAATGCATAGTTTGGAGTGTGTATCGCTAATTAAAGTATCATTCCTAATAATACATTTTCACATCCACGTTATGATAAGTCTTAATAAGTTATTAAATGCAATTTTGAAAAATATTATTTTAGTATCACAATAGCAGTCAATTTTAAATATACGGGTATTTTTTAAACAAATTTCCCAAGTATTACAAATTGACAGTTTAAAATATAGAAAATGTATTATGTAATATATCTAAAATATCATTTTAATGTTAAATATTACATTGCATGTTCAATTAAGTTGCATAGCATGTTTTCCTCAGTTTAAATTCATGAATACAATAGACACTGAAACAATAAAAAGATCACATAACATTTCCTATACTAAACATGTATTGCTGGACATATTCCTGCATACATACATACATTCCTAAACAAATAAATGCATGCAAAAAAAAAAACAACCCAAAAACTTGATAACAAAGTGTTCCATCATCTGTTATTCCTGTTATTCCTATGAATATATATAGTTGTCAATAATCGATGGAGCCCTTTTCATTTTGTTTCCCTTTCCTCATCTCCAGGCAAAAGGGACAATTAGCATTTAGATAGGAAGTACTCTCATATAACCCAGACATTGATGGCCTTTTCTTGAAAAATCTTCATACCCTGGGGACACAGAATCAGTGGCAAAAGCCTGAAGCAGCACTGCCACTCTTACCTGAAGGATGCCACCTGGACACGATCCTCTAGGGGCCGTCTGTCATATCTCTTAAATGGGCTCCGTAGCCCCCAGCTGTACACTGTATACATATATGTTTGTGTGTGTGTGTGTGAGTTGAGCAGAGGTCCTGCTGGGCTCTGCCTGACAGCCTGCAACAGTCTGTAAATATTTTTACATATATATATAAAAATTATAGGCTAAAGGGTTTAAAGTGGGTTGATGTGAGATATTTAGGCTTCAGAATAAGACGTAAATATGTCTGACATGAATCCACCAGTGATCACAGTTGGTTTTTGTAACTCTTGCTCTTGAACTATACACCATGCTCCATGTATTTGTTCAACACAACATCATCCATACAACAGGACAACACACATCCGAGGGGAGTGGGCAAGCTTGCCAAGAAGAGCTGTTTATCCCTGCCACCCGGGGACAACAGGAAAACGAAAAACATAAAGCTCAGAGCAGTTTCAGCATCTTTATCTTTAGAAAGTGTCAGGCCAGTCTGCCTGCTATAGAGCAGCAAATCCCTGGACTGGGAATTGAGGATGTGCGGCGGCAGACGTAATGCCATCTGCCTGCGGGGCATATTGTGACGGCTCACTGGGGCGCTGCCAGTGTGGAGCACGTGATGTGACGCAGACTCAGCACACACCTGTGTTAAAAATTAAGCCGATACAAAAATGAACTTCACTTCTGAGTGTGTTAGCACATTAAAGGTATACTTTACCCAAAAATGTACATTTGCTAGTAATTTACTTACTATCAAAATTATAGGTCTTTTCTTAGTAGTAAAGTACTGTAGATTTACTGGAATATGTCCCAGTTAACAGAATTTTGGGTAAATTATGCCTTTAAGGTGAATATTCCCTATCAAATAAACATTATTTTGAAAAATAATAATAATTGAATTTAAACCAGATGAACTGTTTTAAAACCAGCGTTAGATCTAAAAATGATTTAACTTGCTAATACTTAACTTTACTAATACTAACACTAAGATCTAACCTAAGATCTTAAGTGCTTGACAGCACTTTAACGCATATATAATGTGAGCAATAATATAAACTCCAACACTTGACTTTCTTTGTTTTATCACTGGCTGGATGGAATGGGATGGAAAACACACAATGCTGAGCTGTAGATGAATTACAAAATTAGCCAAGCATCAGGATTAATTTTTGTCATTTGAAGCAGCATGTGCAGATGGTCGCATATGTAATTTGAGTCTGATTAATTCTTCAGTCCTGTTGTGCGTATTGAAAATGTAATAAAATTCTGACATGAAGAGGACGAGAGTTCAGTGATGGCCACAAGAGGAGCGGACCCACAACAGATGAGCCACCCAGACCCTAAACAGACCACACCCCTCGGCTCTTATCACAGTGGATGAATCCCACGGGACACGACCCATTAAACCCCATTATCTAGATAGAGAGAATATGAGAGAGCAGGACCATTGATCCGTCAAAGGAGGCAGGTGGGGGAGATGGCTATCATCTCTTGTCTGCTGGCTGATCGTCCTGGGGAGTTTGACATTTTTGGAGGTCCTCAGAAGTCTGGAGGTGACACCGCTTTGTCATAAGACAGTGCTTTGTTTCCGTCAGATGTCAGGTTTGGCTAAAACCTTGCTGCATCGACCATTTCCCAAATGAACATCGACCTCAACCGGGCCAGACGCCCTTTTTCTGATTTTAACCGCTAAAGAGAAGACTTTTAATCACAGAATGGGATGAAGTTCCTTTCAGCATGATGCTATGCGAGAAGCTCTCGAGATGAAAGTGATGCGCAAGCTCTATGAACTGTGTATCCGGAGGAGAGACGTGGCTCAGATGCCGAGATAAAAGAATCTCTCTGCGTGGCGATTAGCGAGATTGACAGAACTGCAGAATGCACTTGCTTTCCATGCACATTGCTTCCATTCACTTGTCTTGACAGCTACACGTTAAAAGAGCAAAGCTGGAGAAAGAGTTAGCCTGCGAGTTTTGTACTTTGTATTTTTTAAAGAACCCTGACAAAAAACACCAAAATATTCCACAAAAAATGAATCACAATGACGAATATTATTTGAATACTAAATCAGCATATTAGAATGATTTCTGAAGGACACTGAAGACTGGACTATCATATATATATATATATATATATATATATATATATATACTTAGTTTCATACCCACTGTGCATCATTTTAAAATTGTTCAAGTGAATGATTACCCAATTTGTATCACTGCTTTTTACTGATAATAATTAAAAGAATTGAATGTGAAACAGGTAGAATAAATGAACCCAATTATCTGCTGACTTAGAAAACAGCAGATGACAGCAGAAGTAATGAAATGCGTATTTGAAAGATTAATATCTCTGACATTGAGGACCTTAAATGAATTATTAATAGCATATGTATTTATTTTAGACCCCCTTCCCTTCAGTGGGGTGATTAGTTACTCTTTGTTTCTTCACGCTCAGTGGCGATGGCACCCATGGCTCCAGACTGTCAAGAATGAAAAGAGTGAAGACCAGGGGAGGGACATGTGAGCTCGTGTCGCGGTGACATGTGAGCTAATTGACTTCCAGTGGCATCCACCCATTGTGCCAGCTGGGGCTGTTCAGTCTGATCTGCCTTCATTTCGCCTCAGGGAGCAGAACTCCCCCATCCTCCTTTGGACGGACTGAAAGAAGGATGGAAAACATCTTTCCGTTGCACCTTTCCACTGCGCATAGCATTAGCTTTATATTGGTCTGCTGTTCTGGTCAGATGCCATAAGTGACATTAATTATTGAGAGCTTGATGAGTGATGGAAGCTGTAGCTTTTAAGCACAGAGTGCCGCCTGACGTTCAGACCAGGCCTGTTTGACAAATGAACAGTAATAAGATTACTCACGGCTGCTTTTTGTTTTTCCTCCTTGATTAATGATCAGCGGGTGACAAATGTCACATGTCCCTGATTAATGTTGAAAGGTGGATAGATGCATTTGTCACTCTACTGAATATCTGGCAGTTTCTTCATTTCTTTATTTGCTCTTCTTTGTTTGTATACATGAAGGTGGAAAAGTGGGATTCAGTTGTGTTGGAAAGAGGCAGAAAGATCAAATTGAAAGTATTTCCTTTACATATTTAATACACTTAAACGTACTTAAAAGCTTTCAATCATGTCTTTCAAGATGTGAATATTTATTTGTTTGGATGCATATTAGTGAATATGATAAATATGCATTTAGAGCTACTATTCCTTGTATATCTATATGTTATATTTATTAAACATATGCAATGTATATACATATATATATATATATGTACGTTTTTGTTTCAGTTTTTAAAATACAGTCAAACCAAAAATTATTCAGATACCAGATATAATTTATTAATTCATTTTACTAATGGGTGAAGTCTATAGTGCATTTACAAGTGAGGATTGCAAAACAAAGTAAACTTACAAATTCAACATAAAAAAATCTTCATAAAAATCATTTAAATTCATAAAAACATTCTGGAACAGAAATTAGACGCTTTGACTTGACTGCATTTTGCTTAAGTGTTTTTTTTTTTATTGCTAAGATTATGTGATAAATGTTGAATGTGTCTGATTGAATTTTGGTTTGACTGTTTATAGTATAATAAAACAACAAAATATATCAAACATATAATATATGTATAATATATTTAAGTCTGTGTAAACTTTGTAAATGCATTTTTTCAATCTGGACAAAGAGATGACTGTGATGTCATTGACTCGTATATGTATTGAATATATCTAAAGTGACACTGTGTTTGATGTATGTAATACAAACACAATAAACACACACACACACACACACACACACACACACACAAGCAGGCTTTTCATTTAGTAGACAGAGAATGACTGATTGCATATGGTGCACTCAGAGAGATTGAGTCTGGAACAGATGTCACCTGACAGACAACTGTATGTCCATCAGCCAGGATCAATACTGAGCATTTATTTGAAAGGAACAGAAGGAAACAGTCAGAAAACAAGGCATGTTCTAGAACAGACAACACAAACTAGACACTGCAACTACCACCAGCAGGCCTAATTGATATTGTGCGATATTGAATCAAGCTATTAGCTCCACAGAACAGCTCTTACCTCATTTCAGTGATCTGCCACCCTCATTAGAAGAGCTGGCGGTACTTTTCCAAGTGCCCTTAAGTAGACATTCACATGGACAGTTAAGCTGAACTGCAGTGATGTCATTAGTGTAGCAGGGGTGTTGAATGATGACCATATACCTTGTTTGAAGTGTACGGTGTGTGTCATCAGCCTTTTCAGATTCTGATAAACTGGCAAGCAGCTAGCACATTTTTGTAGTGATGGGATGAATCTATAGGCTACTGAAGGATTGAAACATTTAGATACAACATGGATTTTCAAATAAAAATAAAAAAAATGCAACAGGCAAATTGTGATTTAATAAAACATGTTTATACATCATATGGGTAAATTCTTTGTGACAGTATAAAAGTAGCCCCAGTTGAAAAATTAGATCCCACTTTATATTTAGTGTCCCTGATACATGTGTACTTAGTAACTAGATGTGTACAGTACGTAGTATGCAACCACAGTGTAAGTACACATTGGTACATATATCTAACAGCTCTAAAGATTGTGTAACTATGTATGTAACAACCTACTGAATATGTGTAATAGGGTTTCCTCACCGGTTAATCAATGTGTAACAACACCAGTAATATGGTACCATCGTGGTGGAGGCATCGTTTAGGTTTTCCGTCTTTTCCTCACCTTCTTTCGCTTTTAAATAGCCTATTTTAAAAAGATATGTGCATTTTACTTTCATTTTTACACTTTCGGAATTCCTACGAATTACATCCACAAAAATATGCTTTAACCACAGTGAGATTTCCACACACATTTTGATTTGATTTCATGTTAGATTTCATGACGACAGATGCAATACGACTTATCTTTAAAGTGTAAATATACAGTAGGTTGTATTAAGGTACTTTTACAAATAACCTATAGGGTTGTTTTTTCCAGTCTCTGAAAAACAGGATAATTTTCATTTTTGGGTGAACAATCCTTTTAAGTGGATAGTTCCTAAGGACTTACAATGTAAGTACACAGCTATTACAGTGGTGCACCAATTCAACCAACTCCAGATCCAACTCTAAATGTCCCTAAACCTAGCTATCCCCCATCCCCCTAGATCAAATGTTCTAATCAATCACTCGTATACAACTGTTGTTACAGTAGACTACATAGTGAAGTGAAAAAAAGGGTTTTTACTAATGTGTCCTTTACACATTTGTACTTACACAAACCATTCTGAGGTTGTGTAGTTACAGAAATATTACAACTGTAGGTACCATGTACCAATGGGTTACATACTACAATTAGTTACTATGTAAGTACACAGGTATTAGGGCCACTTTATACAGTGGGACCCATACTTCACATTACTTTTTTGTCTTTAATGCTCACCAAGACTGAATATATTTATATAAAATACAGTAATATTAAGAAATACGAATACAATTTAAAACATTGGCTTGTTTGCATTTCAGACGTAACACTGAAAATATATGAAGCAAAGCTGAACTTTCAGCTGCCATTACTCCAGTCTTCAGTATCACATGATTCTTCAGGAATAGTTCTATATGCTGATTTGGTCATCAAGAAATATTTTATTATTATTATTATTACTATCTTTTTCATTATTGTTAATGTAAACATTTTTCCTTAAACAAATGTGTGTGAATAGTCGTGAACATAAAATGTTTCATTATGATTAATATTTCAAATGCAAATTATGAAGATATAACGAGCAGTACCAGTTTTTACCTGCCTTTGACATGTCCAAACTTTTATTAAAAGCCTAAGAACAATAAACAAAAAGCACAACTGCTAAATCACGATGTGTGACTTTGATGAAGGACTTCATATGGCTTATCTGTCAGAAAAGCTTTGCAGGTGGTCTCAGTGCCCCACCGACTTTTGACCAGAGAGCAAAGAGCTGGGTAAAAAATGTCAGTCTCAGATAAGAACAGCCAGTCTTTCTGTCTTTACCTTTGAAGTCGCAGGTGGCTGTGAAACATGGCTGAACACTGACAAACATCAGCTCACACTTCAGCACAACCGTTAGTTCCAGCCAAACCTACTTCAACATGATGTTCAATCCTTGATAACATCATTACAAGTACATTTAACAACGGTCATCTATAAAGTGGCCGACTTTGCATTACAGTTATTGGTAATTTTATTGCCCATATAAAGAAGCAAAGAGTGTTTGCAGTTTACAAAGCGGACAGTTAGCGTGATGTCATGTGAAATATGGTTCTCTAACAGAATAATCAATAAACACAAATGGATTCACTAAAGCATCATGAACATGGATGAGCTCAAAGCTAAGTGTCTGGTTTGTATCACACTGCACACGTAAGCAGGTTTTTACATGCGCATATTTTTTATTTTGATGACATGTTAACAGTATTCACACTGCTTGTGGAAATGCACAGAAGTCAACATAAATGTATAATTAAATACTTATATGCCATTTTCAGTATTCAATATTTAACTGAATTGAATTTAACTTTATTTTAATGAGCTTCTTGTGCTTGTCTGTGGTAAACTTTCTACAATATTGCAAACTATGCCACGACAAGACTGTTTGCACTGGCAAAATAAATCAATCTGGTTTTTGGCCATGTCTTTTGATGGAGGGAAAAACTAATGGAAGAAGTGAACTGAAATGCTGTTGAAGTGTGTGAAAACTCTAAATGATTAAACCAGATCAGCGGATGTTAAAATGTGGCAATTGGCATAAGTTTGCATTACAGGAGCATCTGCCTGCGTTTATCCTAATTATCTCAGAGCCCTTCGCAGTCTCTCTAAGAGCTCTAGCACTAAGATTTACTTCATTCATTTTAGGTTTACTGAAGATATGAAATGTTACATACATTGCTAAAAATGTTGTCAAAATAGTTTGCTAAGCATTTTTTTCAGACCATTCAAGATGTTGTTAAGGTTCTTCATCAGAACAGATTCAAAGAAATTTAACATCACTTGCTCGCCAATGGATAGTGAATGGGTGCCGTCAGAATCCATATAACTCCAGTCCATGAGTAACATCTGAAGGAAATAGCTGGATGATCTAACTATTACTTCCAGCAAAAGTTCCTCTGGTGAGCTGTCGGTGATCTGAAAGGTGGCTTGAAGCTCTGGCCATGGATATTTTTAGTTAATGGTGACCGTGAGAGATATATGTGACAGGTGTTTAAAAGGTCCGGCTTTTCTCTCGGATGGCGGAAGGCAGAGGGCATTAATATTTACCAGTCTCAGGGGGGTCAAGGCAAAATGTATTCATCTCTCCTAAATAAAACATGTCTATACACTCTTTCAGGGTCCACAACAGATTTATCGTCACAGGCTTGTTATTTATTTCACCACTTATTTTTTCGTGCCTCTTGCCGTCTGAGTAAAAGAAAGAGGTCTACATTAATCTGAGGAAGCCATTGTAGTCATCCGGATATAGGCAAAATCAATGGGGAGAGCTGTGGCTCACTCAAATGCAGTGTGGATGATGAGTTGGCCTGTGCAACAGAGGCTAGATTATATAGAGATCTGCATCAGGGTATTAGTGTTCAAACTGCACTGAATATAAATAACACTGATTAGAATGTATACATATCGAAAAAGTACACATTATTAATTAAATAATATTTATAAATGGTTTAAAATTAATTATAATAGCATTTTATAATTAGGATGAAATATTAAAGTAACATTTATTATGATTTTAGTTCTTTGTTATGTAATATAAAATAAATTCTACATAGTTTTGTAAATAAAAAAAATGTGTGTTTGTGTATGTATGTATACTTAAACTAGTATAATATTTCTAATATTTTCAACAATTACATCTTTGAATTAAATAAAATGTTAATGAATATACTTTATAGTATCTATCTATCTATATATACACACACACACACACACACACACGTGTATAGTGTTTATGTACAGACATGCTACATTGATATATGTATATATATATTACAAAATATATAATACAATATAGTTATGAAGATGATAAATATATAATTGTTAAGCTGTTAAATAACTTTTTCACCAAAATTAAATTAATTACACAACCACTGCTCCAGGTGTGTGTGTGTGTGTGTGTGTGCGCGCGCACTGTGAATTGGTTAAATGCAGCCATATCTGGCCACAAGTCACTTCACTTTAACTTTATGTATTTAATTATTCATTATTATATAGCATTTCATTATGATTGAATGGAAATGTGTCAAGTTTACCAAGCAAACCAGTAAGTGTTTGAAAATTGAAACTATTTTTAATCAGAGGCAAGGCAGATCAGAGGGTTGAGAAAATGACACAGCTTTACTATAAAGAAAGGCGTCTCAAGCAGATTAGGTTGCAGCATCTTGTCATACACGCATACATGTTGAACAGTAATGACTGACCATTTCCTTGGCCAGATTTACAGAAATAAACACTGTTAACCAGCATGATCAGCAATTTAAAAAGCTGCTCCGGTGCACAAATGGCTAAAAATACAAAAAGGATGATGATGATAATAATCAACATGTATGGTTTTGTAAAAATCAAATCATTATGAGAACAGCTGTGGTAATTATTGTACTCTTTGTTTTATGGTAACTAAATTAAGCATTTTACCAGTTAATAAGTACACAGATGATCCAACATTGGGAATAAGACAGATAAGCAATATACCAGCAAATATTTGTTTGTCTACATATTTTTGAACATCGCCAGTCCACAACAACTCATGGACATGGGAAGAATCTGTGAGGGCCGTAACAGTGGCTGAAGAAGTTCAAGGCAAGGCTGGCCAAAATAGATTCAAGCCAACTCTAAACTGCCTTGATGTTAAACCGTGTGACTCACAAAGCTACAACGTCATGTGTAATCTAAAGAGTTGTCTGTGCATGTAAGTCACTACAAATGCTGGTAGACTAGGCCTACTGTGCAGAAAACAGAAGAGCGAAAGGCAAACGAGGACAGTATTGCTTTGAGGTACTGGAGAGACAGCAGATCTGACGGGTCCAAGAAATTTCATTAACACATATTTCTTTACTGCGAAGGCATCGTATACGACAACGCTTCCTTATCAGAGAGTTATGACCTGATATTCAGCCCTTTCAAAGAGGGCCGTGTCACGGGTGAAAGGCATTTTGGGAGCCTGTGGTGAAGTAATACATGAACAGACAAACCATTTTCTCTTGCATAACACAATTCAAATGTTTACAAAAAGGTATCATCCTCAGTGCAGAATGCTACAGTGGTACAGCTCTACAGCATTTGCTATTTACATCATCGGTAATGGCGTCAGCCGGGTGAAATCGGGACACGAGTGAAGAAATATGTTGGACAGGACGCAAAAACAAGTCTCATTTAAATCACCCAAGAGCACTGGCTGAACCCAAATCCAAACCTGTGAATGGAGTCTTGCATTTTGGGATGCACCAAAATCATTTTTATTTTTTTCCTTATTGTAACACAGTAGACCTGTTTAAAAAAAAGTATATTTACATCACGACCAAGGCCTTATTTGAGAAAAAATAATTACACAATATTTCCATTTCATGTTATGCAGAAATGACATTAAATAAATTCTAAAATATTAACACAATAGCAGTGATACAACATTAATACTAAAAAGAGCAGCACAATTGACAAAAAAGACATACTCCTTTTAACGGTGACATCACTTTTTTACATCGCCACAAACATGGTCCTTGATCTCTGAAGTATGTTTTCATCTACATTACACAGAGAAGATCTCAACAAATTAATTAAATATTAAATTATTAATATATTAGTCCCTATTATTTTGTATAAATAAAAGATAAATATGTAGATGGGTCCAAAAGTTTGAGATCACCAGTCAAAATGAATATGCGGTTTGTCGCCCTTTATTGACAGCAGAAATGACGCTGCAGAAATTAAAAAAGTTTGTGTAAAGCCTGATTTTAAAGCATACAAAGACAGATGCTCTTCGAATGTGGCAGGAAAACATCTGACCACAAAAGACTCAATGTTTCAAAGTTGGCATGAAAAAGAAGCTGTGATCGTGTTTTCCCCCCAATGTGTTCAGCTTCTCCAAAAAAAAATAAAAATTTGTCTATTGATTCTAAAATGGCACATGATTTTAAATAATAAATAATTTGTATATATATCTGTATATGCATAACATTGTCAACTTTAATATCATTAAATATCTAAAAATTTAATTTGCATTTCAAAATCATAAAATGTTTTTTTCCAGGCGCAATTCTAAAAGATCCTCAGACTTTTGAACCGTAGTAGTGTAGAAGATAAAGTAATGGTAAAAGTATGGGAGCGGCACTACAGTTACTACAGTGACATGTCTTCAGGGCAGTGTCTCAGCTGCTTTCCCGACAAACAGAATCAACACTGGATCAACCCCAAACAATATATACATGTCTCTTTACTGACAACCCACTTATGTATTGATGCACCCCAAACTTTTTTAGACTCCTTGAAAAAACACAGAAATCTTCCCCACGATTATTTAAAAAAAAAAAAGAAAGAAAAACAAACGTGATCTCATTTCATCATCATCATTCTCTTTTGAGGACTATATAAATCAAGTCTTATAAAACAAGGAATATATCATTGCGTATTTAACTCTTCATATTACAACCTCTCCATTGTCCTTTGCGCTAAAATACTACCATGCTTCAAAATATTGTCTTTTTTTCTTCATTTACAAGTGATGCCATCTAACCTCAGCCGATAAATATTGGTGGCGTTTAATAGTTGCAGCCAATAAAAATATATTAACAGAGCAATGGCATATGAAAGCATGATATCAGTCTTGTCACGTACTGCATACAGCCAGGACTGGATATTATATTTTTAGTTGCGAAAATCAACATAAAAAAGAAAACATGAAATTTGAACTTCCAATTTTAACCCAAAAGCACGATAATGATAATATATAGTGCATAGTTTTATAAAGCACATCAAACCGTGCCAGCACTGTCTAGAGAATTCATGTTTTTGGATGCATCTATTTACGGAGAAAAAAAAAAAAAGGATCATTCACTGCGGAAATATCAATATGATAAACGTATTTGCCGACGTTCTGCAGCTGAGTCGACCCACAGTTGATATGTCACAGGTCTGGTGCTTGTATCATTTCTTTGATGCTAGCTACAGTTAGGACGAGGAGGAGGAAGGGGCAGATTAAAGATTTACAAAATAAAAAAGAAGAGCATAAGCCACATGAAAAAGCTCAAAAGTCCGCCCTGTCGCCCTAAAGGCACACTAAAGTCTGTGTGGGGCATGGGGACACCTTAAAGAAAGGTTTCTGAACACCGTTTTTGGCTCACCTGCCTTTCCCCATCCCTTGTTTAGAAGGATCATGCACTCCAGTGCGTTGGATGTGAATACTTGTAATTCTCTCTGTAAATATATTTATGTATTTTTTACGTGTGTAGTGGCACCCTCCGGCCCGCTGGGGGGCACCGTGCTCAGGTCAGGGTGCTATGCCAGAGAGTAGATGGCATTAACGGGTGACGTGGCTTCTGAGCTCTCGTTTCCTTCCGTTTCCTCTTTGTCCTTCTTAACTGTGTACTGGCCTATGAAAGAGCCGTCCTCGTTGAACTGGCCGTCTCCTCCTTCACCGTAATCCACCAGACTGTCGTCGCTCTCTTTTACGTTCCCGTCTAGGGATGTTTGGCTACCCTGCAATGGCTTGTTGTCTTCGTCGCTACTGTAGGGATAAAGAGAAAAAGAGTTAGAACATAGTTTGACCGGATAGCATGGACCTGTTGCAGTAGCATCCTTAATTTGGGGATGTTGTGACTTTAACATCTGGCTCTAAAAGAATGTTTCAATTTCAAATTCATTCCATTACTATTACAAATACAAACCGGATTCCAAAAAAGTTGGGACACTAAACAAATTGTGAATAAAAACTGAATGCAATGGTGTGGA
>JAUYWG010000045.1:12237999-12262105 GCA_034779775.1 Enteromius afrohamiltoni
CCATCTCCACATCATTGCATTCAGTTTTTATTCACAATTTGTTTAGTGTCCCAACTTTTTTGGAATCCGGTTTATAATTGTAATATGCTGATTTGCAGCTTAAGAAATCAAAATGTCTTCTTATTAGCATGTCTGAAAATATAATCAGTCTAACATTATAAATACTTAGTAATAGATGCATTCATTTATTTATTCATTTATTTTACTGACAAACTTTGCAGTAGCAGTAGTCTCTCTGTCAATGTATTGTATTAGCATAGACATATATTTACCATATCTACATAATATTAATCCATTCAGCCTCCTAAGGTGACTTTTTTGTGACTGCAAAGTTATCAGTCACATGGCATTTACTGCTTAGATGATTGGCTTAAAAAACGCTGGTGGAACCGATTACAATATACCTATATATTGTAGCTATTGATTTATAATAGCTATTGATTTTTCTTGAATCAAGAAAAATTCAGGCGTTTTAAAGTTCCCTCAAGATATTCAATGCTTTTGTGGAATCTAAATAAAGATTAACCCTGGAAAAGAATATTAAAACACCAAAATCCTATTTCCCAGATACGTGGCATCTGAATTTATCGAGATGTTCAAAACACAGTTATGCTTTTTATTCCATGCAAAAACTAGCACGAACGCTTAGAAAAACATCTCACATTTGAGAAACACCAAGGAGAAAAGAAAACTCCCAAGGTGAAAGAACAACAAATTTATTACTAAAGAAGACAAAGACAAACTCAGCTTTATGTATTCTATCGTGGTGTAAATTATTCATTGCACATTGATCTTTCATCTCCAGTCCTGTCCATGCCCATACATGCGAGTTGTATTAAAACGGACCTCTGCTGAGGGGTAAGAATGTCATGCAAAAAGAACTGGGATCTACATCAACTGAGAAGCCCCAAGAAAACAGAAAACCAGATCCTAAAAATCGTTGACTTAGCACAGAGGTCCATTTTAAAATTCATGTAATATCCATGGACCTTGTTGTAAATTGTATTATGGATGGGCTGTTAAATTTAAATGTAGATAAACTACTTTGTCTCCCTCACAAAACAAGGTTTACAACCAGGCTCCATGATATTATACATTGCTACAGGTCATAAAAATGCTTTTACCAACTGCGTATATCCTCTCTATAAACACGGAGCAATTGTGCATCAAATGTCTACATTAAATATAAATAGTAGGATATTACCAGAAGACACAGCTCTGTGCATGCACCATGGCAAATGCAAAATCATGGGCGTTTAGTTATTTATCTTTATATTAAGGCATATTCAGGAAATGCTTCCCCCCCCCTCCGAACACACTCTCAGCACCAGCAAGAGTTCAGGGAATGAAGAGAATGGGTTTTTGATTTAATCGATCAGTCCTCACACTCAGAGTATCACCTGCTTTTCACCTCAAACTGTGGAGGAACTGATTTTCAATGAACGAAAGAAAGCTGTATTTCGTATTGTAAATAATTTTTGACAGGATATATGAAAACTGATGACGTGAGACAAAATTGACCATGAATTAGGGCTTGTTGCATACATTGAATTGCAAACTGTTTTTATGATGGCTGGTGAAAACATATCTGTGGGAACTGAGCTACCGCAAGATGCTAAATATGTACCGCCATTTTACCGTTTGTACCATAAGGTGACATATTATGCCCCCCCCCTTGGAACAGGCAATGCTTTGTGATGTTTTTAAATATATTACCATCTGCACTCTACACCTAAACCTGCCCAGATAACATTAATACAAATTAATGTGATGTATGTAAAAACGCATTTGCAATCTTTAAGATCTCATGTTTTTTTGCGAGATTTGTATCCAAGAATTCTTTATCCAATGTCCAATTCTGCTTGTTATGTCTGGAAAATGAAACATATGGAGCTGTAATCATAACTGTGTACGGAAACGATTACAAGTGCTTGCTGTTTTACCACCTCTAGAGTTCATTTCAATTGAAAAATACAGTGATATGTACTTATAGGTACATATTTTATGTCTTGCGTAAAAATACCCACAGGTGCATTTTCATCATGAGATCAGCCTACTTTTTTAAAAATAACTAAAATAAATAAAACATTTTTTAAAAGCAAACGAATTAATGAATAAGGCTGTCAAATAAAAAGAAAATGACATGACATGCTGAAATCAGTGTATCCTCTATAGTGAACGGGTGCTGTCAGAATACAAGTAAAAACAAGTGATAAAGTCACGTAATCCACAAGTAATTTGTACGATTCCAGTTCTTTAACCAGCTTACCACTTTATTAATTGACAGACACCTTTAGTGTGGATTATTGTGATGTTTTTCTAACTGTCTGGACTCTCATTCTGATGGCACCCATTCATTTGCAGAGGGTCCACTGGTGTGCTGTAATATTAAATTCCTGTTCTGATGGAGAAATAAACTCTTCTACATCTAGGTAGATGTGCAGGAAAGTTCAATTCCAGCAAATATACATTTTTGGGGTAAATTATTCATTTTAATTGACAGCCCAGTAAATAAAGTTATTAAATTCACAAATTTGGTAAATGTCTATATTGTAACAACATCAATTTTTAAGCATGAATTATGAGTCATGTTAGAATGGCAGGAAAAAAATGTGTTAGTTATGCGTGTTAAAAACTATAAGTTAGTTATGTATCCTGTGCTTTCAGTCATTTATCAGTACTAAAGGAGAAGGACATGAATGAATCGATTAAAATCAAAAATGCAAGGCAGAAAAAGCTTTAGTTCTTGATTAATAGTCCAAAGGCAGGTGAAACTAATGCCGCTCTTTTCATACCTTTCCCTTTCAAGAGACCTTCATTGGACCAACAGGAATGGAAAACACCCAAGAATAAAAAATGATTAGAGGAGAAAGAGTGAGATAAAAATAAATAAAACGAAACATTTGTGTTATCAGAGGCACTTAAAAAAAAATAAGAGGAAAAAGAAAATGATGCAGTGAACATCACAAATTATAAACAGCCCTCAGCAAATAATCTGTCGTTAGCGTTTTGTTCATTTTCTAGATGTGGCATTCTGTTGAATACAGATCACTGACAAAACCCAAGGGCTCTGATTTCCAGCATACTCTCTTCTCAGATTGTAGGAAATGCATTTTAAATTCTGAAAGCCAAAGGGTGTTTTAGACTCAATGAACTGAAAAACCATACATTTTCCTAGCAAACTCCTTGCATGCAAATATACGTTCAACTGAGATTCCTCTGAACAAAGGAGAATCATTTTCGCATGTCATGCTGTCGTTGACTATTGTGTACTTTCCACTGAACAACATTTCAAGGGTGTTGAACGTGGGAGGAAGATCCTTGGTTCCTTTTTGACAAATTAACCTTGACATTACAGTACTAGCTTTTAAAATATTAACCTTACAATGAAAACTAATGAATCGTGATCATATTTTATTTTTTATAAGAGTCAAAAATATTTGAAGAGGGAATAAAATGCTTCAGTACTTGAAATTTTATTCCAGTCCAAAGCTTTTAATACACATTTCGGTTCACTCTCGGAGATGAACGGCTTTTTATGAACCATGTGATAAGTGCTTTAAGTGGTGCTGTAAGTGTTTATTGCACCGTGTCCTAAACTGGCAAGTTTCAAGTGACAAGATCTTCTTAAAAAACACATCCATGTTTTATTTTACATTATGTTTTGGTTGATCATAAATCCCCTTTTATGCCCGGACATTTATTAGCTGGGATTTCTAAATTGTAAGGATGTAACGATTAACTTTTTTTTTTAATATTTAAAATAATATAATAAAGTGTCTTTTTATTATTGCTTGGACAAAATAATGTATTGCTTCTTTGTGAAACTTATATATAGCACAATAATAATATAGTAACGATTGCATATTATTGCTTTTTTTTTTAAGTCACTTGGGATAAAAGTGTCTACTAAATAACTAAATTTAAATATGAGTGCATGTAAAAACAAACTAAATTGAAAATTTTAAACAAGCACCAAATCAAATAAATAACTAACAAATCAAATAAATCTCAATATATAACCTGCCTGTGCTTGTTCCATTTACGTTAGGGCCAGGAAACCACTGCATTTTAATCGTGATCCAAATAAAGATGTTGCATATATGCAACATGAGCAGTTTTTAACCTAAATCAGAAAATAGAATTTCAAAATCTGAAGCAAAGACAGAATGTAAAAGCAGCACTTCACTTATAAACCTTAATATGTATATCATATACAAAGGCAAGAGGAAAAGAAAAAATACCATCTAAATTTTTTTATAGACAGCAAGTTCCCCACAGCCATAGATTGAATGAATCGTGATTTGTTTAGCATCTCAACCAATTTGAATCGTTACATATTTAAATCGGTTTTCAACTTCCAGTTAATCGTTACATCCCTTAAAAATTGCATAAAATGTCTGTGTTTTGTCTGTGTTTTCTTACTGTTATACTTTCTGAAGGTCATGACTGAAAAGTAGTTTGACCAATAGCGTGCAAGCCCCGTACATAATCAACCAACAGTGTCGTGCCAGAAGGTGGGACCTACATAGAACGATCAAACCAATGCAAAAATACACGTGCATTCAATGTATGAGAACTATAGAGGGCACACCAATAAGAAAATAAAGCCTAAATCTGGAGATTTCAGGCAATTTAGAGATCCCAGCCAGGACATAGATAGGGAAAATATGGTCATGTTTACCATAAAACCCTAAAAACATCCTGTCAATCATCCACACCTTAGCTGCTAGATGGCTTTTCACTCGAGCTGCTTTATTGCATTGTGTTTGATTAGGACACGGTGTGTTTACTTTCATAAAATGTATAGATTGCATTCAAAATAAAGGGACCAAGGAGTTTAACACTTTTGAAGAGCTCATAAACTAATTATATTAGACAACAGCTTTAGTCCCCGTTCTGTCATCCACATGTAGGCTAACCAATGACATGCTCAGGCTGAGATGATGTGCTAAAACCAAATACCTGTTCTCGTTCCTTAACAACCCAGCCGCCAATTTGAAAGAGGAGGGGGAAGAAAGGGGTTCATGAAGATGGAGTTGACCACAACATTTACATGTTGGATGGAGAGAGACATTAGAAAGTGGAAAGGGAGAGCTTAGCATAACTTACATTTTAGGATTCTAAAGCTAACCAGTTACTGAAGATCTGTGGCCTTGATGTCCTTAAAGTGAATTAGCTTTGACGAAAGGCAAACCACTTAATATTATGTAACTGTTAATAATGTGACACATGAGTGGTTTTATTAAAAATGCTGTAGACTGAATGGTTAGAGCATGTTTTTCAATTAGTGGTTAAGAGGATTACACCAAATTTAACGACAAATTTATGTTACATTTCTACTGAAATGTCAAATGTAGCTTAGGTGCAGTGTTGGAGAACCTATTTCTGTATATGAAACCCTTCTCTGTAGTCTATAGTGCACTTTTGTAAGTGCAAGTGAACAAGTTCAGTTGTTTCTACAATGCATCTGAGCTCATGTACATTGGATTTAGTACCATTTCACAAAATCCACCATGGATTCACTCAATTTTGTCACTTCTTGCTAATATAGTACAATCAACTGCCACACGCTATATAAGAGTTAGCAAATTAGTGAGACTGTTTGTGTTTAGCTTGCTATGCTAAGCTACTTTTCTGATAAGTAACAATTGTTCGAATTTACTTGCTAGCTACAATATAATTCAACTATTTATCATCCAATTGAAAAACGTTAAAGGGTTACTCCATCCCAAAATGAACATTTTGTCATCACTCACTCACCCCCTATGTTATTCCAAACCCGGCAAAGCTTTGTTTGTTTTCGGAAACACAATTTAAGATATTTTAGATGAAAACTGTACTCTGTCAAGGTCAAGAAAAGTTTGAAACAATCGTCAGAATACCAACAGTGGTTGAACTGTAACATTATGAAACTATAAGAACTCTTTATTCAATAAAAAGACTTATTCAGTGGAGAACATACACTGAATGCGAACTACGTTTGCTGTTCTGTGTCAGTCACGCCACAAGGAATGCGCTGTTTTTGTTCAAATCAAAGCATGAATATGGATAGAAAACAATGTGGCTGACAGAAGAGCGTACGTAGCTTGTGTCCTTTGTATATTCTCCAAAATAGCAATAGGGTAACGCAGAGAGACACAGAGGAGATGAATTACTGAACAAAGTCATTATTTTTATTTTTGTGTACAAGAATTATCATCACATCATAACACTTAGATTGAATCACTGATGGCAGATGGGAGTGTTCTGACAATGTTTTTCATGCCAATCTGGACCTTGACAGATAGGTTTTTATCCAAAAAAATCTTAAATTGCGTTTTAAAGACAAATGAAGCTTGCACGGGTTTAGAACGACATGGGGATAAGTGATTAATGACACAATTTTCTTTTTGGGTAGAAGTATCCCTTTAAGTTTGAAGTGTATTCTCAACATTGCACGTGTACAGTAACATGAAAATGATTAACTTATCAAGATAAAGATATTGATTCAAATGTATAATGTCTGCCCTCGCTAACACTTCCCTTTACTCTTTGTAGCCAGATTGTGAAATTCACACCATCTTGAATTATGTGGGCTTACAGAACAAAACCTTGAAAATAAATTAAGAATGACAGGTAGAAAATGTTTGTTGATATTCACACTGCCCTAACAAACACCAACAGGTTAACACACTTCGAACAAAAGCCATCAAGGGCCAGTGCTAGTTAACTAAATTAAATTTTCTAAATAGTATTATTTAATTGCAAAATAGCTGGAATAAAATAACCAATCAATTTTAGAATAAAAACCTCGAAAATTAAAAATGTTGTAATGCTGGTTAGAATCCTGGCTCCTGGACCTATCCCTCTTTCTCTCTCACTTCCTGTCTGCTATCCATCGTTGTATCATAATAAAAGACAAAACACCAAAAATAAATCTTTAAAACAGAAATGTTGCAATGCTAACTAACTGAAATAAGCTTAAGTACTAATATTATTGAACCTTAAATAAAAGCATATCAAATAACGAATACTTTAAAATGAAAACTTAGAATATAAAAATCAAGTTCTTGTTATTATTTAAAATATTAATAAACACTAGAATAGCGTGTTAATAATACTAAAGTAAGATTGTCAAGTGCTGGAAGTTGGTGTTTGTTGAGGCAGTGTGAACTTCTCTTTAGAGCTGCACACTGATTTCCTCCTGCCACTACAGGACTTCAGGGTTTGAAGTTATGAGATCTGTCTGGTTTAGAGAGCAGAGGTAGAACTGTCTAGGGAGGACTCATTTACAGACGCTGATGTTGGTGAGGATGGTAAAAGATGTCCACTGGAGAGTTTTTAACTCCATGGCAACCACAGTTTCCTGAGAAATCGGTGCATTGTTTTCCAGCTGAATTGAGATGTATTAACCGCAGCAGGCTTATTTTGTGTTTAAGTAATATGAAAGCCTCATCAACAAATGTTTCTGGGGGTGTTATGTAAGTTGTTAATTAAAATTTGTTTGGTTTACATGGTTAGATGTTATTTTTGATTAAAATGAGAAAGGCATATTCCCCTCTGCAGGGTGAGAGCTAAGTTCAGGATCTGTAACAGGTAAAACAGTTATTCATCAACAGGTTCAATATCATAAATAGCACAGTGCAAATAACAGTTCTAGAGTAAGATTATTGAAAGCCCTTTCCCTTTAGCTTACTTTTATGGTAGAAGTGATAAAAAGTGCAAACTTACTGATAATCAAATGAACCGTCTTGGTCTTTATGGTCAACAGGATCTAAAGGGAGATCTTTCTTTTCTCTCACTGATAAAAAAAAATGGCACACGTCAAACAGTTGATAAAAAAGGATAATTTACGTATCATAAATAAATAACTCTGCGTTAATGTGGCTGTGTTTTTGTGTATTTTACCTGGATATTTTCCTCCACGACTCCTCTTGATAAAACAAACAATGAGCAAGATGAGAACCAATAGAGCGACGGCACACATCAGTCCAATGAACCAGCCCTGAGTAGCAATGTCTTCCTGCTCCTTGTAGGCTTTTAACAACCAAACACACACACAGAGAGAGAAGAGGGGAGGAGAAAACGAGAGGTACAGAATAAAATGTTAAAATTTTGTAATGATATACCCATAAGCAAGAAAGGCAGAAATCAACTCCCACAGATCATTTTACACTTTAAGAAGCTTGTTCTCTTTCTGCATGATTTATCGAGTCCGGAGAACAGCTGAACACACTAACACCAAATGGAGACCCTAATAAATCTCACTGACTTTCAGCAACATGGTAGGAGTCATTTGACAGCCATCCTTTATCAAAAACACATTAGCGGTGAGAACTGCGGATCTGGATTTGAATTACCCATCCTGGTAATAACATCAGGGCACAGGGCGCTCTCTCCATGAAGAGTTATCTGATGAAAATAGAACCTGAGTAAAGCTTGGTCTAACCGCATCATCAAATACTCCCCCTTAAAAAAAAACAAAAAAAAAACACTCTTTTTAATATATGTGTTTTGCAAAACATTTTAGTTTATCCCAATGTTAAAATTATTCTAGAGAATGGACAAGATGATTTTCCCCCCAGTTGTCTATCAAACTGTACTTGAATACAATACAGCATAGACGTTTTGGTTTTGGCAAATAATTTGTGAAAAATGATTGAAATATGTTTATTTATTATTTATCAATTTATTCCAGTGATGGCAACAGTATATTTTCAGAAGCCATTACCTACAGTATTCAGTGTCAAATCTTTGGCATCTTTTCAACACTAAATCATTGCATGTGCTTGTTGAACACTTAATTCCAAAACCATTTCACAGCCATTACAGTAAACTCTGATATAGTATAATATAATATAAGGCCTAATAATGCCATTTTTATGTGGAAAATCACAGAGGGATCTATCAGAGACAGGAACAAACAATAAATCTGATGATTCAGATTACACTATAAGCACAATCTTTTATACCCAGAAAACAGCGAATATCCCACCTAAAATGGCATTTACAGGGCTCATGTATCCTTATCCTCACGGGGATCAATATCTTATTGGGCGTGCTACCCTACACAAAACTCTGTGAGATTTCATCTAGCTCGCAACACCTGAGGCACATATGCATCCTGCTGAAAAAATAAGTTTGCTAATGCACCTGAAGCTTAAAACAAATGATCTTCAGTGTTCCCTGGGAAATGAACCCATTCCCTTGGATTTACCAGCACCGTGCTTTACCTGTTACAGTACCAGTGACAGTTACCCATCAGTAAATATGACAAAATACAGTTCCCTGTCTGTCAGTCACTACGAGTTATGTCATGATGACAGACTGGGGTCTTGCCTAGAGCCCTGATTTGCTCTGCTTAAGAGAAAATGCCAATGAAAATGGGCAAGTGGTTATACAATCCTGAGCCACTCCCCTTCATCTGGGTAAGAGGCGACAGGTGCAACCACTCAACAGATTTTGCATTAGAGCTGCAAGTTTATGCCTGCTGCTTTTAAGTGCTGCAACGAAGAGGAAGCTGAAGCAGAGGTTGTTCTATGTGGCATCAACTACGAATCCCCTGGGTGTTTCACAAAAGAGCAATTTCTAAAATATGGTCATTTTGCGTCTCTTTCAAGATGCAGTTTAGGGCGTGTCCTCTAGGGTGAAGGGGTTTCCTGTCTCCCAATGACATCTACGAAGGTTGTATACTATCTGGATCTCCAGCATGTTGAAGAAGCCTTTGTAGATGGAGGAGTATGTCCTCATTGTGAGGCCATGCCCCTGGCAGAGCTGCGATCCCGCCTTGTCGTCCTTCGGGAGCAGGCCTCTGCTGCCACCCGGCCCGGCTTCGCTGCCACTGGCAGAGGACCACCGGCTGGCACTCTGGAGGATCTTAGGGTGACTGTCAGTGCCACTCCGCCTCGCAGACCACTCACCCCTCCCGCAGTAGCTGTCCTGTCAGGCTTCCAGGTGATTTGGCGGGGCTATCCAAGGGCAGTCCTTAGGTTTCGTTTGGAGAATCGAGGGAAGACGTCGCTCGCTGCATCGGGGGATGGGCTTTCCTTAGCCAAAGAGGAAGATGAGGTGGTGCTGCGCCCTTTGGGTGCTGCTGAATTTCATTTGAAACTGATGCCATCCTTGCCCGGGCCGCCGTAAGCATCAGGCTGGAGGTATTTCCCCTGGAGTCGCTGGAGTCAGTCGAGCTGGAGTTCCTGTCTGCTCAGACAGCGCTCCTGACAGCGCTCACGTCCATCAAGAGGGTCGAGGACCTACAGGCATTTTCGGTGAGTGAAGAGTGCCTTGTGTTTGGGCCAGCCTACACTCACATTGTCCTGAGACCCCGGCCTAGATATGTGCCCAAGGTTCCCGCCACGCCGTTTCACGATCAGGTGGTGAACCTGCAAGCACTGCCCCTGGAGGAGGCAGATCCAGCCTTAACATGGCTGTGTCCTGTAAGAGCATTACACATATACTTGGACTGCACCGGGAGTTTCAGAATCTCTGATGAGCTCTTTGTCTGCCACCGAAGTCAGCAGAAAGGACCCTCTGCAGGTAATCCTATATATGTATCCTCCACGGTAAGGTTTCCCTTGGAAAACTCATGTCTCTCCTTGACAGAGTATTTTGTCCATCTCTACTGCCAGTTGTTCCTATCCTTTCCTGGATAGGACCTGCCTTATGGCTCTTTTCCACGGCATAGAATGGAACGGCACAGTTCAGTAGAGCTCACTTTTGTTTTTTTAGTACCACCTCAGCTGAGTTTCCAAGCCGAACCGTTACCAAAACGTGACGTGTAAACTCTGCTGGTCACTGATTGGCCAGAGAAAATCGTCATTACTGCGTCACTGAACTTCCGACACAAGACACAACAGACCCGCTAGATTTAAATCAGCACAGCCAGCAAAGGATCAGACGCAACTTTTTTGTTTGAAGAAACCAAAAATGGCTGTTTTTCATACATCTTGCTGTTAAAAACATCCACATGCCGAGAAGGAAGAACACCATTCGGTCAATATGCTCCATTGTTGTGTGTTTGTTTGTGGCGCATTTACGATGATGTCACGGCAGTAGAGGCAGCGCAACTATAACAACACGTGAATAATCCCGCCCACTCTAAAGCAGTACTAATCTGCAGTGGAAGCGCAAACCGAGCCGAACTGAGCCGTAACAAGATGTGCCGAGCCATACCACGCAGTGGAAAAGCGCCATTAGAGACAAGATCATATGTTGTACTGCCCCACTACGGATCAGTCTATACTAGGGTTCCACATGTCACCTTCCGATGGTAGGATGTGGTATCCGTAGCACCCTTTTCAGAAGGTCTGCTTCCCTATTGTCTTGCCAGACTGAAGGTTGGAAGGTTGAAATCACTTCAGGAAGTAGAAAATTGCTTCTTCAGGAACAATAGTTCTGACCTGGGGGAGAAGGATCAGGAATATTTGAATGGCGTTTTCTCTTAAACAGAGCGTATCAGGGCTCTAGGCAAGACCCCAGTCTGAGGGTTACATACATAACCAAGACATTTTCCCTTTCTTTCTCCCTTGTGTCTTGGCCACCCCTCACCTCTGCTTGTCTCGAACGTGACATAGTCGCTGCTGATGGAGTTGTGCTCATGGGAATACACCCGCAACCGATACTTGGCCCCAGCCACCAGCCCAGCCAGCTTAATGGGAGGCTGGTGGTTTACTTGTATGCTATTCATCGACCCATTACCTTCAGAAAGAGACACAAGAGAGGTGCCCATCAAACCAAGCCCAAACTAAACTGACCAAAACGAAGATAGCAGGTCATGCTTGTTAACTGAGGAAACGTGCTGCATCCATATCCACTCTATTTTCAAGATTATTCTCTGTTCGTTGTGATATTTCTTAAGTGAGATTGTATATAAAAATCAGGCTGGGAGCAAAAATACTGGGATATCTTCACTCAGCACACATCAAAGCCTGGCATTGGTGTATTAGGGGCATCATTTGCTTCAGTGATGCCACTTAAAAGCTTTGATGTGAAGCTGCCGCTTAATATCTCACACTGGATTTGCTATAATGAACTCCTGTCTAGAGTGGAGGGAGGTGCACCTTGTCTCAATTACCCATAGACTGCATCTCATGTCTGAGGAAGCAGAGAAGTGGAGAGACAAATCCCAATGGAATTGTCAAAAGGTGGGCATGATGACTCATTGAGGTTCCATGATGTTAATAAGAAACCTAAATGAAATCATCATGCACTGTGTAACTCATGGCTTGTCATGAGTTTGATGCAGATTCCTGCATATCAAAATGCGATCATGTACAACAGCCTTTGAAGCGAGCAGCCATTGGATTACATAATGTGCATAACAACATTAAATTATAATGCCTTAAAGTGCTACAAGATCTACCAGCTAAAGCTGCAAGCTGGAAAGTACTTATCCCTTTTAGACAATTCCCATTTATTAATGCTTTCAAACACTTTGATATCAGTGCTTACAAGGCACATATATTGCACAGACACTGTGGTTAGGGTATGTTCAACGGATTACACTTCTGAAATCGATGTTAAATATTTTTTCTGATAAACAATTTACACAATTATAAGAGGACTTCATGCATATATTTAATTCTCTATAGTAAAACAGCCCTGATAGAGCATTTACGTATTCTAAGCAAACATTTCTGACTGATAACAATAAGACAAGTATTATTTTTGTTATGGCCAATAACAATAAGTGACGTTATTGTAATAGTATATTTAGCATAACTAAAAAATAAACTAAATCATTATAGACATTACTTGAAAAATAAATAAAGTAATAAATTATTAGTTTAAAAAAATTAGCGACTGATTAATAGCTGATGATGGTCATGTAAAATTTTGGGGTTACTCCACCCCAAAATTAAAATTTGTCATTAACCCCCATGTTATTCCAAACCCATAAAGGCTTTGTTCATCTTCGGAACACAATTTAAGATACTTTAGATGGAAACCAAAAGACTTGTGACTGTCTCATTGATTCCAAGGTAATGAACTGTCACGGACCAGAAAAGTAATAAAGACATCGTCAGAAAGTCCATCTACCATCAGTGGTTCAATGTGAATGATATAAAACGACGAGAATACTTAAATAAAATTAACAACTTTATTTAACAATTCGTCTCCTATGTGTTTTATCACTGTTTAACATACAGATTGAACCACTGATAGCAGATTAAATATTTTAATGATGTTCTTATTTTTCTGCACCTTGACAGTGTTTATTACCTGGCAGTCAATGGGACAGTCACTAGCCTCCTGGGTTTCATTCAAAATATCTTCAGTTGTGTTCCAGAGGCCAGCAAAGCTTTTACATGTTTGGAACAACCGGGGTATATAATAAATTACAAAATTTTCATTTTGGAGTGGAGTAACCCCTTTAAGTAAAAACAATTAAACACCCAGTAGCATGTTACTATCAGGTGATAGAACCATTATATCTTGCATACCTTTTAAAACTATTGTTTGCGGCCTTGCAAACACTGATATTTTTCTTCAGGAACATTCATGGAAGTCTTTTAAGGAATAGGTCACTGTATGGGAATAGCTGTCATCATTTACTCACCCTCCTGTTGATCCAAACCATCAACTATTTGATAACCAGCATTCTTTAAAATATCTTCTTTTTTTTCAACATAAGAAAAAAGAAACTCACATAGGGTCAGAACAAAATGAGAGTAAGTAAATGGTTACAGCATTTTCATTTTTGGGTGAACCATTGCTTTAATCCCTAACTGAAGCCAAGTTATTCCCTACCTCTGCATCAGAAGCAATGTGCATGTGAACTGGGCAACTTTTTAAATGTCACATTGTCCAGCTTTAAGACCAACAAAACATCCCATTCAGGCTGAGGAGTTTCTACATGTACAGTAGCAAGACACTTGTCACACACCATGCATAACACAATGCATGCAGCTGCCAGAATCTTGACAGAACATGGTGACAGGATGAGGAAGAGGGAGAAAAAAAAGGGAATGTTATATAATGAAATAGTGAGTCTACACGGGAAGTACTTTTGGAGAACGTGTGCGTATTGGTCCTGATGTAATTTGATCCTATAATAATGCAGTACTCCTTAGTGAAAAACAAACGAGTCCACATTGATGCACCTCTTGGATGAAATCCAGATCCCTACAGCTACATTTTCACCAGCTTGGTGGGATGTTGCATCAGGATGTACTGTACAACATGTTTCAAGGTTAAATATGTTACTTTGATTCTCCCCTTCGGTGAGTCCTTTGGTAGGAAACATTTACCTCATCATTATCTTTCTCTGAAATGTTTCCACCAAAAAAAAAAAAAAAACAGCCCAAGGGGCATCAATCAGATGTGGCTGGCTTGCTGGCACAATCTAATCGTGGAATGGGATAATAGTGGCCTATATAAACAATAAGCCAAGCAGCTGTGGGCAGCCAGACAACGAGCGCAGCTGGGAAGCCAATGGCTGAGGTAAAGGTGGAGTTAGCAATCACATCTGATGAGCAGGCAGATAGCTCAAGGGCGAAGGCGCAAGCGAGAGAGAGAGAGAGAGCAAGAATGCGAGTGAGAGAGAGAGAGACTTTGGTAGAGAAACACTAGTCAAACACTAGTTATGTATTGCATGTATTTTTCCATGCTGTGACCTTCTTAAACATGCACAGGCACAAAAGAACACTGACGGAGGATGAAGAATGGTTTCTGATTTATATTCATCTGTGTATAAAATAAAGGGCACTTATTTAAGTTAAATCAGTAAATTAAAATATTATATTTAGTGCTGTCAAACTATTAATCATGAATAATTGCATTCAGAATAAGTTTTTTTTTTACATTATAAATGTATGTGTACTGTGTATATTTTTTATGTATATTTAAAAACACACACATACAATATATTGAAAATATTGACATTTATACATTCACATATTTATGATATAAAATATTATATATATATATATATATATATATATATATATTAGATATTATATTATATTTAGTGCTGTCAAAATATTACCTGTGACTAACTGAATTCAAAATAAAACTTTTTGTTTACATTATAAATGTGTATATTTTTATGTATCAATAAATACACATACAATATATATATATCTTAAATATTTACATTTATATATTCATACATGTGTGTATATATATATATATACACACAAACATAACATATTTTTCCTAAATATATTCATGCATGTTTGTATTTATATATACATAATAAATATACACAGATATATTATGTAAACCTTATGTAATCTTATATATTAAATATACAATAAATTATTATATTATGTAATCATTTTTAATCATTTGACAGCACTAGTTATATTATATATGAGCTTAACAATATAAGCTTTTTTTTAAATATGCATTAATCATACACTATATAAAACTGTCAAAAAACAGAAGTGATTGCAGAACTTTACAAAAAAAAAAAGTATACTGCTGGATGCCTCAAAGCAGGTCTCGGTCATTTCTTTCTTTTTTTTTTCAGTCTCAAGGCGTCTCTCCCCCTCATAGATTTAGTCAAATCTCTCCCTGTTCTTAGCCACCAGTGAGAACTAGAGCTTTCTAAAGGGGACATGCATGACTGCCGATGACATAAAGCACGACACAGTATTGCAGTTAGATATGATATCATTAAGTAACATGCTGGAGCAATGCCTCACTTTAGTGTTAAACACAAAGCTAGACAAATACTGTGGACAAAAAACATTACAGAGAATCACAACAGGGAGATATGATAAATGCTGGACAATCAAACAACATTTACAATACCTCCCTTTCAAATAAACCCGAGCTCCCTGTAATGTTTATGGTGATGTTCTGTAAATTTGCCATATAAATGAGGCCCAATTAAAACATTACGAGAGGAAAATTTAGGTCTCCAGCATGCCCAGTAAAATCTAGCGTTCCCTTTATAAGCTCTCAATAGGTGCATCTGGCTCTTACTGTCCAGTGTGAACTCTATCACAAACTCGCTGCTGTCAACGGAGAAGTTGTGCTTCCAGCTGACGTTAGCATAGTCATTGTTAGGATCCACGGTCAGATTCCAGATCTTTACATTCGGGGCTATGCAGAACAGGTGGGAGAGGAGTACACTTAAATATTTTCTCATACAAACACTGGTACATATGCTTAAACGTAAAGACCCCATGAAACCTAAATCTGTCTTCTGTATTTTTTAGATAATGTACATTATGTAGAATTTATGTCATATATATGCTAGTGTAGTTAAAAAAATATGTATATATATTTTTTTTACCAAAAATATATTCATGTAGTCACATTAACAAAACTTCCTGTCCATTATCAACAATATAGTGATGCATAAAGCAAGAACATATAGCATATATATAGCATGCCACAAAATATTTGAATATTCATCTAAACACCAAATTTAGCAGCATGGGCTGAAATGTCGATGAAATTTTATGGAAAATACCATCTGCTAGCAGCAGCACAGTAGTGTATCATAGTTTCATGGTTCACAGCAGCTATTAGTTTCAACTTATTAGCTTTTAAAAAAAATAGCTATGAAACTTCCATGGGGTCTTTAAACCTAGAAAATGTTAGCAATATTACTAATTTCACGTCTAACTTCTGTACTTCAAAATAGCTAATATTTTGCAGAGCATGCATTTAATTATTTAATGCAACAAGACTATTTGTAAAGCAGATGTCAATACTAATTCTGCATAATCTGAGTGCTGTGTGTCTGTGAGGGAACAGGGAGAACATAAATCATGCCCTGTCCTAAATGGTCAACTAACAGAGTCAATCATATATAATAAATGTCATCCAAACAAGAGGACACACTGATTTGATTGAAGTAAACTATAAAGTGGGCGTTTTGAAAGCACACTACGTCATTAACAGATACCCAGCATTTTCCAATCCACCGTTTTTGGAGGCATGGGCCGAACAGGAAGAACCGTGGTGGAAGCTGTTGTAGTAGTGGTGGTAGTAGTTGTGGTAGTTGTAGTAGTAGTGGTAGTAGTAGTGGTGGTAATAGTAGGTTTGGGCGGAGCTGCAGTTGTAGGGGCTGGTGTGGCTGGTTCTGGGGTAAGTATTGTTGGGATTGGGTCAGTGGAGAGGGGAGGGGGAGGAGGAGGAGTTTCGAACATCAAGCCATCCGTAAAGTTAACGGCTGAGAGGAAGAACACAGAGAAGTTTAGCTGGAGGTTCCAGTGTTAGGCACAAGAGAGACAAAGAGAAGTGAGAAAACACAGAAATAGAATGAGTTAATTAAATGGAATTCCCACAGTTCTCTTTTTTCAAAGCGTATTCGGTGAAAGGAGAGTCGCTATGTTTTGAATCGAATACTGGCATACTGCATGTTATCAACTGTATTTATACTATTCTCTTCTGTAACCTACACATTGTTTTGTGATATTGTATTTGTATGAGTGTGTAAATGTATTTGAAGTGTGCATGTATACATACACCCACTACCAGTGAAAGGTTCAAAGATCATGTTTTGTAAACAATTTATATTTTTACTTAGAATGGATGCATTCAAAATGACAATAACATTTCTGATGTTAAGATTTATAATAATAAGCGCAAAAACAGCATTATAGATTGATTTCTGCCATTTCGGAAGACCATATTAAACAAATGCAATCTAGATACTTTTCAAAACATTTAAAAAGACATTACCATTCCAAAACCTTTCACTGAAAGTAGTACAGTATGTGCAAGTATAAGAATTCAATTTCCTGGATCTAAACACCATTAAGTACAGTATGACCAGAGATTATGTATGATTGCATCTTTAAGATGCTTGCATTGTTTTGCATTACTTTCTCAAATATCTTTTGAAATGTACATTAAATATTGACGCTCATGATATTTGTGAGCATGAATGTCAGCACATGTCATACCGCTGAGGAATACTCAAGAGATTGCATATAGGGTACCTAAAAATTGATTGTTGTGCACCACCAAGGGGGAAAACAGGGTCACTACAAACCACTGTGTTAAAGCTGTGCAACGTTCTGCAAAATGCTACAATGTTCTTAGACATTACTGGCATTTCGAAACAACCGAAAGTCATGTCCAATGGGATGTAACAAACTATGCAGAGCTGTCAATACAAAAAGAGAAAATGTGTGGAAATCCATTAGAACACGCAGTGGATAGAATCATTATCCAAGACTCATTATGAAATATATAACAGTGCATCTTTGCTTGCTTTTACCTTGGAAGCAAAGCTGCATTGAGTAGCAATAACTGACTCCATAACGAAACCATATAAGCGGCTTCCAAACTCAACTTGACAGGCAAAACCAAAAAGTGAGAGCAATCCAGAAATATGCTTGAAAAGGTTAAGTCAGACAGAGAGTCAGAGAGACCCGGAGAGCTTGGTGACATCAAGTTTTGCCAGACCAAGACATGCTAATGGATGTGAGTCTATTGAACAGGGATGTGCTTTAAGATCAACACAGCCAATCAGCCGGAGCTTAGTGCACTCTTACCTGTATGTCTCCATCTGACACAAAATGTAAAAAAAAAAGCCTTTGATAAAAGAGAAATGAAGGTGGCACAAGCAGAAGCGGAGGCGTGCATTGCCAAAGCAACAGTTTGTGAATAATGGCAAGCCGATTCGTTCTTTTTAATAATACTTACTTGTAGCACAAAACTTACTATCTGCAGCTTTGCCTTATCTAATACTAACTTTCATGTGGGAGACACACTAGAAAACAGCTCATAATTACTTTACTAATACACTTATTTACTATTATGCCATTTTTGTCATGGATGGATTCACAGCCAAACATCATCACTCTGTTACCGTTCCATAAAAACAGCTCATCCATACATAAGCATGAAAAATTGAATTTCCCTTCAACACAGGTTGTTTTTTTGTTGTAAGCTTTGCACAGCATAATTTGCATGATTAAAAACAAAAAACCTCTGTCACTTTTGTAACAGCATCGATTAACTATGAAAATACTGATAGATTTGACATTTGGGGGTATTAATCATAATTTTGCATCATTTGCATCCACTTTAAAAGTCTAGTAATTACACAAATAACACACAGACTGCTCTTCTCTGACTATTTGCAACTCAGTTTATGTACAATTCAATATTCAGGGGGCTAATGATATTGCCATCCTCCGATACAAAACTAGATGACAATTTGTCCTTTATTTCCACTAGATTGCATTTTCAATGCTATCAACACAGCGCATGGCCAATGGATGCAATTTTCAACCAAAGCATGTAACTAGTCAACAGTTTGAGAAATTGGTAGAGAAGCAGTTTTTGAGAAATTGGTATAAACTCTTATAACAGCATTCTCTTCACAGATATCCATTAGGTATTTGATTTTTTCTTCTATCATCTGAACATGAACTGCCCTTCCCCATCACAAACAACTGTATCAAGCATTACCACTAGAGGTCTCCGTTTTCCAAACTCTAACAACAAACTGGTTCAATCTGGCTCCTGGCTAAATTTGAAACTAAAATGATGATTGGAGCATGCTGGGACATGCCAAGCAAGGCATGTGGTAGGAAGGGATGTCAGGGCTAAAGTAGCAAGGTGCCATCAGGGATTAGGTGTCAGTCAATAAATCACAAATTGCATCAGAGCCACATATTACTGTATCTAATTTGTGTTGCACAATAGCATCTTACCAACTTCTTAAAGAGGTAAAACTCTATCATCATCTATACTGAGAGCAGATTCAGTGACTTCACAAAAGTGCAAGAGCCCATCCCTGAAAGCACACAGTGACATGGATGATGGCGGACTGACAAAAAGATGAATAGGGACAGGCATTTACTGACAGTGCAGCTGAGCAATGTTTTTCTTTAGGGAAAATGTAAGCATTAAAGGTGAAGTGCGCAGTTCAACAAATTAAAAATTACATTTTAAACAACGTTACTCCCCTCAGTGTTTTCTCACCATAAAAATAACCTTGACGCCAGAAGCAAATTTATACTTTTGATCCCAATTTTGGAATTATTTATAGAAAATTTTGGATCTAAAATAATTATTTAAAATAGATTATTAAATCAGTTATAATAAATATAAAACAAATAAATTCTTTTTAATTAAAAATGATTTAATAAACTTCTGAAAACAAGTTGTAGTATCTTAAAATGCTTTCTAAGACTAATTTTTTTTTGTCTTGTTTCCAGCTAAAATATATACAAATTCTTAAAACAAAAACATTTTCTAGACAATTATTGTCTTGTTTTCAGAAAAAAAAACAAGATAAAATTAAGTGAGTTTTTACTTGAAACACGCAAAATAATCTGCCAATGGGGTAAGCAAAATAATCTTATTGCTGATTGCAATTAATTTGTGAAATTTACTTTTAAAGTAAAAATGTTTTCTACACTAGTTTTTTGTTTTGTTTTTTCTTTAAGTACTCAGCTGCACTGTTATGTATTTAAAAAGCATACAGTCAGAATTTGAGAGAAAGACAGACAGAGACTGAAGCAGATATACAGCAGGGCAAGAGTTAGACAGGCAGGCAGTCCGACAGGCAGTCCATTCCCCCATTACCTACAACTGTAGAGTCAGTATCTGGGGTGCCTTCAGTCAACACCACAGGACAGACAGGAGGAGAAGAGGGGAGACAGGTGAGAGCCAGTCAAAGAAGAAATCAAGCAGTTAAGAGAGAAACAGACTTAGTTATAGACACCACAAAGCATTGAGAAACAACAGTGTGAAGGAGACAGAAAAGTATTATTAGAAAGAGAATGACAGGGTGGAGCACAGACAGGAACATCCAATGATTCTGCTCTCAGATTCACTAGCAGCTTACAGAACAGAGTGAGATGACTCGCTTGCTGACCTTCGTTTGTGAAATGTGACGACTCCACGGCGTACACTTCTCCTGCTCCGACCTGTGTGCGAGCTGCAAGGTAGAACTTGAACCGTGTGAAGCGGTTAGGCAGATTCATGATGTACTCTGTCACGTTGGGAAGAAAACTCTGGACCTTCCTCTCTCCCGTCTGTGTCCCGTTCACTGGAATCGCACAAGCAGCACGGAATGAATTAGTGTGCTAGATTTTTACACAACATCGAATTGTGATTGGACTGTGCAAATTTCAGGTGCATATGAAGTTATTGCACATGAGTGCCACCATAATTATGAGTGGGAAACTTGATCGCTTGTGCGATCAAACTTTTCATGATGAGTGGTGACCATGGTGGCTATTTTTTTAAGGTGTATCCATATAAATGTCCCACCCTGTATATTATACTATTATAGATCCGTGTTTCCGCCCATGTTTCATATGAGCATAAAAAACTGCATCAGCCACAGTTTGCCCACTTGTAAATACAACTCTTCTCAGACGTTTATGTGCTTGCAACTCGTAATTACAATATTTGTGGAAATTTCAGTATCAGGATGCAACGTCTATATTGATGTAAATGTGTAAATGATTGGCAGGTACACTCATTTTAGGAGGTTTCTCTTTGTGTACGGTGAGCTCACCTGTGTGGTATTGAAGTGTGTATCCAATCAGCACACCGTTCGGCTCAAGGGGCTTGTCCCACTTCAGGTGAACCTTGTCTGTTTGCCTCTGAACGCTAAAGTACTTTGGAGCCCCTGGTTCTATAAAAGGATTATGAAAGCTATTAATATTCTGATTTTGGATACAAACATCACATAATTAATCTCACTGTAGCTAATGCTACACCACCACCAAGCGTAATATGGTGAATCCTACCTCCCTCCTTGGTGTTGAACTCCACAGTGTTGCTTTGTGGCCCCTCAAATTCTCTATTAGCCACAACCATGTACATCTTATATTTGCTATATGGAAAAAGCTCTGTCAGGATGCCCGAGGGCTGTTCTGCCGTGGTGAAGAAGCCTTTATGCAACTTTGTCTTGTTCACTTTCAGGCCCTTAATGAGGCTTGCCTCCCGCCAGTAGTACAACTGAGAACATGATACACATAGTGAATTAGCAATGGTTGCAAATAAATCAAATGTGTTTGTGTCAGGCAGATGTTTGGTCACTCACCTTGTACTCTTTAAACTCTCCGTTCACAGTGGTGGGTTCCACAGGCACCCAGTGTACATTTACTTTGGTGCTGTTGATCTTAGAAAGCCTGAGTTCTGTTGGTGCAGCAGATGGTTCTGATGCAGAAAAAAACAGTGTGAGTACAAAAGAAATCAGAAAAAACTATAACAGTGTCCTTAAATATGAAATGTTAGTACTCACTGTCTTCCCCAGAATAACCGATGACTATGTTTGACTCTGGGCTGTGTCCAAAGTCATTGATGGCCTTTATTTTGATCTCATATGGGACATAGGTGTCTGTATTATGAATAATGTGCTTTGTTTTGGTTGTGGTTATGTTATTCCACTCTTCCTCAGTGTCCTTCCTTCTCCATGAGACCATGTATCGCAGGTTTGGCCCATTCCTCTCTGTGTTCTTAAGTGCCTATGAAATGTACAGATAGATTAGCTCACTAGCCGTTAAAACCGTCAGTTTGTTTTTCTCCTTTTTGAGGCACTTTAATAATCATGGTTCATTTTACCTGCCACGTGATCTCCATGTTGTTCTTCTTGGTTCCCCAGCCTTTAAGATCATCCGGCACAACATCAGGAGCTGAAACAAATCCTTATTTATTACTAAATGACTATTTAAGCACACTCTCGAACACATTTCTGTCATGGGATCTGGATATTGCTGATTTCTTACAGGCTCCGCTGGTCTGATAGCGTGCAGAGGGAAGGCTGGGTTGACTCTGGCCCACAGCATTGATTGCAATCACTCTGAACTGGTAGTTGACAAAAGCTGAGAGTTGCAGGTTAACTGAGTTTAGGTTGCCATCAAATATAGACAGGTTCTGCCACTTCCCCGGCTCCCACCTGTCCTCTTCAAACTGGACAAGGAACTCTGTAATAATGCAAGAAGACACAATGGTAAAATTAAAGTCTCTTTAAAAAAATAAAAAGTTTAAAAGCATTAATTCCTGCTCTTGGTCAGTAAACCCACACAGAGAACGATACATAAAATCATCTTTAGGTAAAATGGCTGGGAGTTAATCTCAAAAAGAATGAAATTACTCCATTCATTTGATTCTATTCACAAAAAAGACATACTGGCATTTCTTTAAAGGATAACATTACTACAACAGTTGATGTCAAAGATAATAACTGGATGTTTTTTTCTAGAGATCATGTTTACTTGACTGATCAATGTGACACATGGACAAAGTTCATTCACTGAACTTTGGCCTTTAAAGACTCTATAAACTTACGTGTAACAGGACTGTTGTTTTCATTTCCGGGCACCCAGGTGAGTCTAACACTACGTGCTGAAGGGTCAGAGAGCTCAAGATCCTGAGGGGGGTCTGGTCGACCTAGGAGAGAACCATATAATTATTAAACATGTTAACTTATACAGTTATTCTCAGAATGTTAGAGTAAAAACAGAGACTGATTGTTAGAGGCTTTAACTGGACATTAGGCATAACTATCCTCAATGCATTACCTGCAGAGGCACTACGATTTGAGGCAGACGAGATGTCATCCTCTATGAGGTAAAGGTCAAAGGTCAGAGGTCAAGGGTTAGTGTGGCTATTAGTAGATAAATATCAGAAAAAAGCAGTATAGCTAAAAAAAAAAAAGCAAGCACAACAGTAGTAATATTCAAGCAATCTATGAAGCTGTGGGAAGTGCTGTTAAGGGCACATATCAATAAGTTATAAAAGTGCAATTTATAGTTCCAGTACTTGATTCTAATTGGTTGAGCCATGTTGATGTAAATTACTCTACCCACAAAGTCTTTTATCAGTGAAACCTTGCCACACATAGTATATGAAACAACCATTTTACAAAAGCAATATGTCCCCTGAAGCCATGGTTTACAATGAGTTTAGAATAGCTAAGAGGTTTTTTCAACATCATGCATAAGAATGCATGCATTCTGTAGGATATGTAAACATGTGTGTACCTGTAACTGTAAGGCGAGCTGAGGCAGAGTTCTCATCTATCTCAGATTTGGCAGTGCACGTGTAAGTTCCTGCATCTTCTGGATTGACAGTGTAAATAGTCAAGGTCTCATCATCCTTTCTGAATCGGCTACTAAAACATACAGGAATTAGACGTCAAATACAGCACATACAATATCAAAATGTATATACTGTGTATGTATGTATATAT
>JAUYWG010000045.1:12271080-12289046 GCA_034779775.1 Enteromius afrohamiltoni
AATATAACAGTGTTAATTCCCGACAAATGAACATGTAAGGGAGTGTTCAAGGAAGTTCAAACGCCTTCTTCATCGAAATGTAAATATACTATGAAAGTAGAGGGCATTCATTTCACCTTCAAGATCCATATTTAAGCCTTCTCACTATTACTGACATGTTTCAAAAGAGCCATTTGTGACTGTACCGATGACCAACACAGTCAAGATGTTTGATCTACTGTATGCTGCGTGATTCCGGGTCTTTTGAAACGTCTCAGTGCCGTGCTCTCTCAGCTTTTTTCAGGTAGCACAGATTCGCACACATGCACTAGCTCAGCACTAATGCAGTAAGGGACAATGCTGTGCAGAGGGCACAGACTGCATGACTGAAAGAGTGAGAGGTCAAATAGAGCATGTAGGTGATGACTAAATGACAAAGCAATGGAAAGGACGCTTAAGGTTATGAGATGCAATCAATCACAGGATGTGATGAGCAGCACTCACAGCTGTCCATCCAGAAGGTTTCAGGAGGGGGGAGACCAGGAGGAGGGTTGCAGGGCAGAACGAGTGATTCCCCCTCACGCACAACCACCGGCTCCAGAACCTCCTTCGGCCACAGCGGAGACTCTGAGCAAAGGAGACAAGTTTACCAGATTAGGAAATATAGCATTAAAATTCAATCTACCAGAGATTATGTTGTTTTTGTATGAATGTTACTTTTACAGGGATGGCTAAACCTGTAGGACTTTCTTCCTTTTTGGAACCAAAACTATAATAAAACATATAAAAAATAATTTTATATGAAGAACAAACCCAAACTGAAGATGTCAAAGATATTAAATTACACTGTTATTTTGTAAATAACTTCATTGTGTAAAAATTAGAAGATGAAACATATAAGAGCTGAGGTGGTGAGGAAGAGGAAGATCATCAGTTTGTTCTGAAGACATGGAATATAGCACAAGTAAAATGAACAACTTTACTGCATGGAAGAATAAAAGTCATATGGGTCTAAAACAATATAACATTTTATATTATTTTAGTGCCACACGAAAAAAAAATAAGATTATGAGAGTAGGGCCATATAGTTGTGAGTTTAACTTTATTCTCAAAATATTACTTACCTTAATCTGTCAATGCAATGACTTTATTCCCATATTTATTTATTTTTTTTTTAAATATTGTGACTATTATTTTTAAAAAAATGTATGTGCTACTAAAAAATTATTTCAGAAGACTTAAAATATACTACAGAGCAAGTCACATGAACTACTTTTATGACACTTATGACTGTCTGTTTTGTCAACAAAATCTTATCTACAGATCTACTGTAAATCATATGGGCAACATTCATATTTTGGGTAAAAATTTCTTTACAGGAATTTTGCATTATGTGTATACTGAGTACATGTTGTGCTTTGACACAGTAAACCAGTCCTCACTTGACACTCGTAGTAGGATTCTGTTGGAAATCGCCGTGCCAAAGTCATTGGTGGCGAAGCACTGGTACTCTCCTTCATAATCTTCTGGTTTCCCGCTGCTTCTGATCTCCAGTGTTCCGGAACGACTCCGCATGGTCACCCGCGGGTCCTTCCCCACGTTAAAAAACTTCCCGTTCCTCCGCCACTGAAACCTGCACAGACCAGTTACAAACATAACGTGAGCCAACTGTTAATGTAATAGGTCCAATAAAGTGTTATGTGAAAACAACAAAGGCATGAAATATCATGAGATGAAAATTCAGTTTAAATGACAGTTACAGATCTTATTTTAAACAATTCATCAGTGTATATAAATCATTTTTTAAAAGCATGTTGATTTTCAATCTTAAAATCACATATAGTCTACTTCTCAACACATTTTCCCCTAATAAGCCATGGTTTGGGTTATTTTTTTATAACACTGCCCAAATGTACGTAAAAAAAGAAGGCGGAGCTATTATTCTTGCTGTAGTGTTGCTGCCAGCGCCATGTTCCGGAGACGCTGTGTTTTGTTGTGAAAATAAAACTACTTTCTTTGTGCCCCCAGAAAGGGCACAACTAGTAAGCAGTGGTCATGTTGTATTTACAGCACTGTTCCAGAACAGTGCAATTTTGAGCCGTGTAGAGTAGTACTTTGTTGTTTGTCGTTTTTCCGGTCATGAATGCAGACATGCTCTTATGTTTAGGAGGAGCTATGCTTTGCGACGTCATTATAATCAGTAATTATGTCTCCACTGGATGCAACAAAATGCCTTGTTTGTAAATGGTTTGTAATTTTAGAATAATTGAACAAATCAAACTGTTTCAGGAGGCGGGGCTTAGAGGAGAAACAATAACGTACAGTATGCGGAAAATAATGTGTTTCTTGAACCTTAAACTGCATAAACACATTGCATTACATCAAAAAAAACAAAAGAATGTTTTATTTAGCAACATCATATGACCCTTTAAAAATCAAGTCTTCATTCTGATTTGGATGTATGTCAGAATTTACTTGTGTGCTTGGAGTTGACCGGGTGCCATTTACTAACCTATGTATATTCTGTGAGCGTGAACACTAAACTAAGCGTATTATTAGACCACAATGGTTTTGCAGACCGGCCTGAGTGGAAGGTTTTGTAAAGCCCAACAGACCACCAAACAAAAACAGGCACTCTGAATAGCCACACTGTGTTGAGCTGGTCAGGCCTGCTTTTCACAAACAAGAACAAGGGACCGGAGCCAGAGTGAGTGCCCCTGCATATCTGATGGCATGAGAAGGGTACAGGAGGGAGGGTGGACAATGCTGGTAGTGCCACTGACAGGTTGGGGCATTGGGTGTCACTCTCACAAAAATGTGCTGGTCTTTGTAATGCCGAGACTAATGGACGTCAGGTTTAATTAGACAGTGACAGAAGAGGAAGAATGAGAGATAGAGAAGTTAAAGTAGACATATACAGTAAGAGGTTGCTGACAAACTGGAAATGTAAAAGAGATGGCAAAAAAGATGAGCAGGACGAGATGGCACAAAGACAAAAATGTTTCATCCATTCTCACATTGGCACTGGAGTCCCCTTGGCCTCGCATTCAATGATGATGTTATCTCTGGGGTCCACAATGTAGTCCTTTAGTGACTGCTTCACAATGGTGGGGGGCTGTTTGACTGTGAAGGGAGGGACAAAGAGACAGCCTTATCTCACCAGCACTGAGAAGCACTTAACTCAGTGCCATGTATACATATGCAAGTGCTGCATTTCTTGAAAAAATTGTTGTTAAATTCACTCCCATGGTGACAGAAAAAATATAGACACAATTAGCACAGTCAAACAACGTTTTAATTGACAGGCACACATCCAATCATTAATTCTTTGTTAATCGCATGATACATTTGTACATGGTAAATTATTTGTTTACTAAATATATAGGCTAATTTTTCTGCGCTATCAGATAGTAATACGTTCGTTGTGTACTTAGAGTCATTCATTCCTTTGCTACTGTGTTTAAACCAATTTCTCCCTAAATACAGTTAATACAAAAAATGCTAAGAATTGTGCATATTCAGTCTGGGCCTGGCAGAAAGGTATGAGAGATTGGAGGATGTACAGGCAGCTGCAAACAACATCCAATGGACATAAAAAGCCATATTATTGCTTCAGCATGCTAAAATAGCATCTAGGACTATCAATCATATAATATTATGTACATTTTAAAAACAGGGTTCTGGAACTAAAGATTCCAATCATTTTCTGCATAAGAGAATTGATTTCTTAGAATAAGTTATGAACATTTTAAGAGAGTTTGGTGACAATTTATTTTACATTCCTGTTCCTCATTCATATACTATGTATTTATTATAGTAAACAACAACTAAGTAATAATCCTGAGTCCAATGTAGTTACCTTATATTACTGGTACATTTGTACACTGTAAGTACATTTAAGTGCACATACTGTAAAAAAACAAAAAAGTGCAACTGAGTTTTTCCTTATTTTAGTTTTGTACTGTGAGCTACATTGCTGATAAATGTTTTTTTGAAGCATGATTTTTAAAAAAAAATCATGTTATTAAACAAAATAAGCATGTCTCTAATCAAAGGAGTTAAATACACAGTATGCATCTTTGTCTTTTTGGCTGATTTCAAAGTATTTTTAATTTTTTTTAACTTAAACCTTACCTTGAAGCTGGTTGATTTGGTTCATGGCTTTTTAGCCACAAGATTACTAACTGCTCTACTCTACTTCTAGCTGGCTCAGAATTGTATTCTGGCACGGCTAACAAACCCCCGAAGTAATCCTTCCCTTTAAAGAGAAGGCCTGCCAAAAAGACATGCTCTTGGGCTTACATTAGAATATTAATCAGCTTTAATAAATGATAGACTTTATAATTTATCTAGAGTAGCACAGTGAACTTCTGTGAGCTCCCTTGAGACTGCGTTTGAGGGTCTTTTCAATGGTTTTTTTGGTCCGCATTGGCTCTAACTGCAACAGCAATGCAGTAATAACTCTGTTCTTTAGATTTCAGACGTGATACGTTTTGTTGTAAGCTCTATTGAAACCAGCCACTGATTTAACGAACAAGTTAATCCGTGTTAATGAAGAACTTACGCTCTTGCTGGATCTTTGCTGTTAGTTCCAAGAGGGGCGGGTGAAGAGAAAAACAGTTCAGTTGTGTTAATAGTTAACAGAGAGTGAGGAAACAGGGCTATGATTTGACAACAATTAAATTATTTACATTAATATAATTGCTACTAAACTACTGTTACAAGACAAAAAAATATTTTAGTTAATGGCTGCTAAATTTGTAAATATGATTGCTAAACACAACACAAGTTAAGTCTACTTAAACATATTAACACCAAAAATAGCTAAACTTACCTGTTAATGGTCCACCAGATGAATGAAGCAGAGAGGGGAGATACATTTTAAGACAGAAAAAAAACATAAGATCAAAAATAAATCATTGTCACATTAACAAAACGTAATCGGTGCATTTATCTTCCCCATATGGCAGTATATTTAATCTTCGACTGTCTTTCTTTGTCAGTTTGTTAAAGTGACAGGCCTTGCGGGGGGGTCTCTCACATTCGATAATAACTGCAATCAATGTGATGTATGTTCTCAGAAAAGTCAAAAATTGCTTTTGTGATTGTGCTTTGCTAATTAAAGGAATATGACCTTCATCTTCAGCTTATAGTAGAAAGCACCCATGTGTCTGTTGTGCTTTTTATCAGATAGTGACAGGTGCATTTCTGGCTCTGTGCCATTCATCATCTAACATCAATCATAGCACATAAGCAAGGTCACACGGGATGGGCATCATGAGCAACATATGTGTTGGTGTGTGTGTGAGCGCATGTGTAAGGTCAGCTGGGAGCCGATGACAACCCTCGTCAATAGAAATCAGATTTGGGGAGGGGGTGATATTGGGAGTGAAGGATCATTAGGGAGATAATGGAGAGATGCTAAGAGTCACATCTTTAGTTCTATTTATCTTTTAGGTCAAGGTTCTATATCTATATCTATATCTATATATATATATATATATTTTTTTTTTTAAAGACATTTCTTCTGCTGATCAGGGATACATTTATTTGATCAAAAATCCAGAAATAATATAGCAATTTAAAATAATAGTTTTATGTATGCGATGCAAAGCTAAATTTTCATCATCCATTATTTCAGTCTTCAGTGTCACATTATCCTTCAGAGATAATTCTGATTTACTAACAATATGCAAATGTGTTACCAGTGTTGGTTTCTTTTAAATAAAAATAAAAAGAATAAATGGAATAAGAATAAAAAGTTAAAAAGAACAGCATTATTAAAAATAGAAATATCTTTATCATCAAATTTTATTAAATTAACACATTTCAATCATCATTATATATTATATATAATTTTTAAAAATAATTTATTTTTAAATAAATGCTGTTCTTTGTTACTTTTTATTCATCAAAGTATCCTGAAAAAATATTATGTTCCAAAAAATATTAAGCAGAATAAACTATTTCCAATATTGATAATAATGTCACACTGAAAACTGCAGTAATAACATAAAAAAAATTCAGCTTTGTATCACAGGAATAAATTGTATATTAAAGCTTCAAACCATTTACCAACCAATAGCAAATTTGTAAATTGAATTAATACTAATAATTGTGACAATATTATGGTTTTGCTGCATCTGTGATTATAATAATAAATATTGCAGGTTTTGTGACTTTTAAAAAGATGAAATACTCCTACTGACCACAAACATTTTGAATGCAGTGTATATGTGCTGTAATTTAAACAGTAAATAAGTAAATAAATCATGAACCTGTCATAATAAACTAAATTGTATACTATTTGTATATATATGTATGTAACTGCTCTGCTTCTCTATCCAAACAGACGGTTCTTGGCCTTTAAAATGTTTTTGATGGTGCGTGTAATATGAAGTATAAGCGTACAAAAGAAGACACAACACCGTCGCTAATAGTGTGATCAGATGCTTGTCATTTCCAAGTAGCCCCTGCTGCTGAATACATTCAGATAGGTCAAGAGGTCAGAGGGGTATTATGAAGTGCTCAGGGACAGGATCAGTGCTCCAATTTTCTGTATCTACACAGATCAATAGAGATTCACACAGACTGGCCTATAGTGAAAGCTTGAGAAAAGGGGGGAGAGATGATGCAAAAGACAGAATGTGAGAATAAGGGAAAATGAGAAAAAGAGAAAGGAAAAGCGAATGATGGCGTCTTGGGAATACAGACGGAGAAGGGGAGCTGGGGAGGTGCTGACAGCCCCTGGTCAGGCTGAATGTCTTTCTATTGTTGAAGCTGGAGAGCACTGAGCGCCGCTGGGGTGTCTCGCTCTGTATGAGCTTTCAAATCATTTTTCATAAGGGTTTAAGCCAAACCTGGATGGCTATTATTAGAAAAAAAAAACTGAAAAAAATGGAGGAGTATATACAGCTAGACAGCAGAAGGCTGAGTGGATTTACTGGTTTCTTTGTTTAAGATGCAGTTTAGATAGATTTTCCTCATTTATTATGTTGTATAAATAGTAAGACCGTGATATAGAGCACAGTCTATAGCAGGACAGCAGGAATGTACGAAAATACATATTTTGAAATTTGCTTAGCTGACTAATTGGTCTAATGTGGAATTATTGAATTAATTAAAAATTGAGATTATACGGTGTGCCATCAATTATTTTGGCAATAAGCAAAGATGGACAATCTGATGCCTTTTCATGAAAGCAGGTTTAAAAACTTCATACTCACATGAAAATATGTCAAAGTTGCATTTTGAAATCACGTCAACGATTTAATGCAACAATAACCCCAGTCTTAAGAAGTGGTTAAAAAAAAAAAACTCATCAAAAACACGCCTTAGAACAGAGTATATCATTTATGTTGCAAGTTAAAGTGGCACACTGTGGAGGTCTGAATATGTGTGTGTATTACTGATGAGGGATGGGATTGCAATTCTCTTCCCCCTTCTATATACTATAAAAAGACACTTTCCTTTCAACATTCCCTTTCAAAAATTTAAATATTTAATATGTATTTTATATAAACTGTATATATATATATATATATATATGCATATATCATGACAGTTTCCAATGTATAATTTTAATAATAACTTACGGTCCAGTGGGACTTCGATTGGAGCCACCACCGTAGACAGCAGCAAGATTATTGACAACACTGCCAGTGCTGCCCACCGCTCCTGCGACCACATCTCTCTCCTCCAATTGGCAGACCCCTCCCGTCCCAGGACTCTACTGATTTACTTGTACACCTTTAGATGCGCTATATTACCTGTGAAAAGAAAAAAAAAATGCCCTATTCATTACATAAGGAACTTATTTGACAATCCAGTGACATTTAGGAGGAATCATTCAGTTTGTAAGGAGACTCCTTAATGCTGAGATACACAATTTTAAGCATGTACTGCGCCTGCTGCCCACGAGCAATACAGGCGTGGGTTGTGCATGCGTGGAGGTTTTCAGCTGGCCTACATTTGCAGTTGACACTAGCATTCCCTGGAGCCAATGGCCCTCTTATAGATGGATGCAGCATCGGTGCATCACCACACCTACACAACACCATGCAAACCTCCAAATCAGGAAGAAAAGGATTCTAACTGGTCAATCTGCGCCCTTGATGGGACACCGAACCCCAAAACGGAAGATGGGGCTGTTATACAAACCACTGAGGTCTGATAGCAGACGTTAACTCTGTTACATCTGTCAAATTCTGCTTCCATAAAACTGACAGTCTCTCCACACTGACTGGAGGTCAGTGACAAACTCTTTCCTGCAGATACCATCTAGTTGGAATAGTTGATCTTAGAGTCATTATGTAAATGAGCAGCCATGGCACTGTAATTCATATGCCTCAGGTGGTCCGGGTAGCAGGTCCTTTATTATATGGAAAAATTACAATTTTAGTATCATTGACTGGAGTCTTGCTCTCTCCGCTCTACTGAACACAATAAGTCTGAAATGATGGTTTTCCAGCATTCTGCTCTTGTGGTTTGTTGTTCGATTAATCAGATATTACAAACTGTATGTTCTCTGTCAGTGTGAAATGTACTAAACAGATGGAAAAATGAGAGTTGGATCAAGTAAGAAATTATTTTATCACACTGATGTGATCATTATCAAATATCCGCACACAAACCATCTGCTGCATGGGTTAAAGTGCCTCATTTTCCCTAGGGGAAGACAACACATGCCACTTCTTCAAACCATCCAGTCAAAAAGGGCTAAAACTGATTATAACATGAAATAAGCTGGACAACATGCCAATCAAATCAAAGAAGGCGGGCTTTACTGTTCACAGAAGCCAACCATGAATTACAGCACAAAGCTGTAGAGAAAGAGAGCAAGACATAGCTAAACGTTTAATAAATAATCAACTGTTTTCATATTAAAAATGCCCTTCAACCTGACCATCATAGTCCAGGTGGTTAGAAAGAGAGACAGTCTGAGGCCTGGAGAGAAGATGGGCTTAAGCCAGAAACAATATGCCAGAGAGGTCACTGTCAGCCCAGGGACCCCAGCATCCTTTTATTTCTTCTTCAAACTCTTTCAAGGAGCCAGATTCTATTTAGGCTGCCAGGAATCCCATAAGTACAATTACCGGATCCCACTTTAATGTCAAGGTAAAAACTTTCCATCTGATATACGTGTACAAGCAAATACGTGCATTTATATAGCTTGCATGCCTCCAGGAAGAAACATCTCCAGCATGGAGTTCTCTGGCACGCTCAGCTGTCTGAGAAACTCACAACATGTTGAATGTCAGTACAGTTATGATCTAACCCAAATACTAAAAAAGACTGGAGGAAACCAACAGCATTGCCAGTCTCATCCCCCATCATTCAGTTCGTTCCCAAGGAGCAAACTGAAATTCACATCTGATGAAGTGCTTTGCGCTCGGTGAGCTGTAGTATAGAGATTACAAAGAAACATGTGAGCTAATAGCATGTGTTAAAGTCTCCTTCTGTAACCCCAGCAATGTGAAGACAGGATTCATGGCACGCATCCTAGACAGGGTGAAATAGGGTTCGCTTTCTGCCAAAAGGCCAGACAAACCATGTTTAGTCACTCACTGAGCAGCAATATTTCATTATTGTCTATAATATATAATATAAAAATATGAAAAAGCTTATTAATTGACCAGGAGCAATGACTGGTTGCTGACCAATGACTCTACTAAAGAAAATAGTCTACTAATTTTAAATGTGCTGGCTACGGAAAGGCCATTTGCACCTTTAATTAAAATATGGTGTGTGTCAAATGTAAAATTTAAATATATATATATAGCACATATACTTTTCAGAGCTTAAGATCTTAACAGTGAGTGAAAGTGACATCATTTCCTGTAACTTCCACAATGCTGAGAGATAATTCCACCAAATTAAAGGCAAAATATGATATGGTACGAGAGTTGAGATTTGTGAACACACATTTTTCAAAGAAGAAAAAAATAAATTTAAATAATATAATATTGTACAATTAAGTAAGTAACTACTTAGGGCGTATATATATTTTGATTGTACATTGATACATGATGGAAATTTTTTTTTTTTTTTTTTAGCTATTTAAGACACTGCAAGATTGTGTAATTCATAACAATTAGTAAAGAACAATAATAAATAAATTAAATAATAAATATATAATGACTTTACTTGTTTAGGGACACCAAATGTATCTGCAATTATAGAATCAACCATATATATAAACATAATATAAAAATATAATAATTAGAAAAAATATTTAATGGCCAGTAAGAAACATTTATGGATTTAAACTGACCTGCTACTGCACTGGGAAGTTAATTTTGGACCTTGGTACGCACTTCAGAAAAAGCATCACAGCTAGACCCTATTAACTCCAGCCCTTAGTTAAATTATTTAGAAATTAGACTTCACGTTTAATTTTGTTAACACCAGCTCATCAACTGCATTCTGGGATTCATTAATGCCATATAATTAAACAGCCTGTGTGTTCTTATTTGCATGGATGTCTAGATGCATCCATGTTTCATGTTAGTACCCTTTCAAGTTAGTATCCTTTCATCAACAACCAGAAAAAAAAAATTACAGCAGAAAAACAGAAACCTGTTTTAACCCAAATGGCTTGTTAGAACTGGGCTGAGGGGAGTGAGGTGGGCTTCGATGCGCAACTACAACATAATAATTGTGAAACCCACTTGAGCTCCATCAAAGCAGGTGAGTGGGCATAGCGTCGCACTCTCTATCATTAATGGTCACAGCTAACACAGCTTATTAATGCATGATGACCGCAACACCCACTGAAAAACCTGATTCTGTGACACGTTTTGAAATTGATTTGATACACTTCAGAGGTGCGGTAAAAGACATCTAGTATTCAGAAAAAAGAGTACAGACTCTGGAGTATCAGGGTAATACCAACATATATTGTGCAGAAATATATACATTATATATATATAATGTGAGGGTGTATGTATATGCTATATATATATATATATACGCACACATGCATCAAAATTTTTAAAAAAAGAGACAAAAAATGGTTAATGTTATATCTAGATCACATCCAAGCCTTCCATTATAAATGCTGCCTAAATGACCATTAAAACAACTTAATGCATATCTCTCAAATAAATAAATAAACTGAGCTAAACAGCATTGTGAGGTCAAATGTCCTTTGGTGTCACTGTAGGTTGTAGGTCTAGCAGTCTGGGGTTTCATCTCTCTGTCTCTCTCTCTCCATGTCCCTAGTGTGCTGATGGTAGTACAGCCTCAGGCAGTCTTCTCATCCAAGCACACACACACACACACATCACCCATACTCCCACTCTATAAATACTCACATGGCCATCACAGCCAATTACCCTCAGTGGAGGCGTGCGTCTCTGCCCCAGACGCCCCAAACCCACTCCTCCTCCGGCCCCCTTCAGCACTGTTCTTCACTGAGAAAGACTCTGAGGATGCTGGACTAGATGCCCCCTACAGCTGTCACTTACACACACCATATGCATGTTTTAACACTCCATTATCAATAGACGTGAAAAAACATTACACTCCTTTTACCTGAGGGCATGAGAGAGATTTTATATTCTGTCCTACAGACAGTGTTGACAACAAAGTATTTATACATGATAGCATACATCACTCAAGAAGGCCATCTATATGTATTCGTTTAAACTAATGCATATAGTAGACAAATATTGTAATATGTTACAAAATGGCTTTCTAGAATTGGTTATGACTGGTCAATCCCAGCATTCAGTAGTTAAATATTTCTCTATGGTGAACAATTAATGTTCAATAGTGTCTAACTACTAAAATAAAATAAATTTAAATAAATGTAAAAAAAATAAATGTAATAAATATTGTAATGTATTAGCATATAACATCTCTGTAAAACCTGATTAATTATTCTAAAACCAAAATAAAATCGAAGCATGACAGTTACAGGTCTATCAAGAGAAGTATATACTATGTACTTACACAAACTAGTTGGAAATTTGGACAGTTTCGAGGTCGATGATGGCAGACTTCTAAGACCTGTAAAAACAAAACAAGAAACAGGGTTTAAGATCATTTCCAGACATGTGTGTTTTTGATTCAACAGCATTCAGTCATTATTATCGCTCTAATTTAAGCTTGCACCTACATATGGTTGGTTTTTAATAGAGAAAGTCACAGAGAAGCAAAATTGACTCTCTTTTAGTTTTCTGTCCTTTATCTGCAGACATGAGAAGCTTTAATTTTTCAAAGCAGCAGATTTCTGTGAATGTGCTAGACTTCTGATCTCGCACATTCAGCCTCTGTAGGGAAATAACAAGAAGAATAACTATGCGCATTAAAAAGCAAAACAGTTTGCACTACAGAAAGAAACCTGTTATTAATATCAAACAGCAAAACAAGCTGTTTTGTACAGCTAAAAATAGCTGAACGTGAATGACACTGGAAGCTAGACACAAAATGTCACATTACAAATGGGCGCACCCCACTTTTATGGGAAAAATAAGGTGGATAACATGAGGATTACACTTCACATCAAAATCTGTGATCAAAAGGTTACTGAGTAGCTTACTGGACAGGAGCTGTGTAATCTTGACCTCTGAGACACAGGAACTTGACCTCTGTTAAACAGAGGGACTATGAGGCCTTGCCTGACTTGTCATTATATTGAGAGAGGAAGTGAAGGGGAGTGAGAGAGATCTAACTAACATAGAGCGATGGATGAAGTGCTGATAGATGGGTAGAGTGAATCCTGCTGACGTCTTGTTCTCCTGTGGCACACAGCACAGACTGATCTCTATGGACATGAAAGGCGCTGAGTAAGAGAACAAATTGGAAATACCTTCCTCCAATACACTGTGTGGATGTGAGCATGCTCAAGACATGCTAGAGATGTGCGACTTCGGGACAGCTTGTCTTGTGACCATTACCTACATTTTCCAGCTGCACAATCTGAAACGTCCAGAACACTTACATTCATAACATTTGACCTAACATCATTTGAACAGGTATGATATACAGTATCATATGGCTTGCTTAGGAGAGGTGTGCTTCTATTATTTATTTATTTTTTGTAGGCAATAAAATTGATGGAATAATTCCATAGATTATACAGAGCAGCCGAATATAGTTGTCAGCTCTGTATTTGAGTCCTTAATTATTGGTAAGGAATACAGGCTTGAGACACTTTACCACCAACTGCACTGCAAAACACTAAAAATATTCAGATCACCCTAGCACCCTTCTGGGTTTAAGCTGGTCCTTTGCTGGTTTAAGCTGGTCATTTTGCTGGTTCATGCTGGTGTTTCGCCAGCCCGTGACCAGCATAAACCTGCAAAGGACCAGCTTAAACCAGCATCAAAAAATATCTGACCAGAATATGCAGTTTTTTTTTCAGCAGGGCAACCAGATAGAGATAAGACCCTATGATTTCAGCAATGCAGAAAACATGATTGTAATCCCAGAATCCATTTATAAAAACAGAATTTACTGTATTACGTGGAATGTCATGGAATCTGTCACATTTTGGTTGAATAAATAAAATTTAGGTCAGTACATTTACATCACAACAAATATATGTGCTCATGAACTAGGGCTGGACAGTATATTGTATAATATATATTTATGCACATCTCAGCAGTAAATACGGTTCTTTTATTAGTGGTAAATCTCCGTAACCTGTTTTCAAATGGAGCAACAGTTAATACACAGAGCCGTAGATCACTGACAAGCTACACAATATCACATTCGGTATCAAAAGCAATTCATTTACAAAACTGAATGTACCTTAACTACCGCATAACTAATCTAGCAACTGCAAGTACACCCTAGCAACCACGCAAAACATCATAGTAACTCTATTTCAATGATCAAAATGCTCCCTTGCAACCACCAAACTGCTCCCATAATACCATACAATTACATAACATAATTGAAAACAATCATCTCTATCAGTGATTTTTAAATTGGTTTAACATATCATACAGCTTTGGAAAACGCTCTAATAATGCGTCTCATGGAGTCTTGCCCACTTCCGGCTTTTTGCAAAATGCAATCGAGGATTTTTAAAAATCATGCACTCTAACTAAATTGATGATTCATGACAGCCCTATTTTTGTGGACCGTTCTGAGAGAAAGGACAGACATGAGGACAGGGCATACCAAAAACAACCACAAAAGGCCCGGGAGGAAGGTGTTCTGAACTTCTGCTCTCGTTGACACCCCATCAGTCACGCAATCATACACACAGCCTCTTCCTTACACTTCACCAGACCTCTTCCCAGGAGCTCACAAAAGGTTCTTCCTGCCTCCCTCGAAGCGCAATGTTTACATGCTCCTTTAGTTTTACAGTACTTCTATTGTCTGTCTGTTGCCCAAATATCTCGTATTGTCCAGTAACATCTGCTCCTTAAAAAAATACACTTCCTGTGTGACCTCTGACATCGTCCATTACTGGATCTTATTAGCCTTTACAGGTCAGAAGGCCACAGAAATAATTGCCCACACAGATGGGCAAAACGATCTTGTGGACATACTTATGCTTTACCTTCCACTAAAGGTGCTTTGACAAATAAACTATGACTTCAGTAAAGGTAAGAGTGTGCAGAGCTGTGTGGATCACATGGTTGGCAGGAGTGATGGTTCAATGTTGCAGAATGACCTAGATATACCAGGAGAGAGGATGGAGAGAATAGATGCAGGGAGGGGGCGGCAGGGAGAGGAAAGGGAGGGGATGTAGAAAAGGGGGACCTCGGAGGAGCAGAATGAGAAGTAGTTTGGTGGAAAGTGAGAGGAAGACGGGGGAGGAAAGAAGACGGTGGAAAAGCAATGGAGTAAAAGAGGCGTATCTCCAGCCCTAAGGGGAACGATAAATCAATCCCGCCTCTTCCTGATTAGAGCCGAAACTCTTCCTCCTCCTTCATTTGACTGGTGTCAGATATTACCTGATGAATAATAGCACCTACAAAAACCAGGAAAATTATACCACTGATGCATAAAAGTTAGTATGAAGTTCTGTCTGGTGTGGATCCGAAGCAGATCTAGTAATATGCAAGCAGAAGAGGCATGAGTTGCCTGGATGTTGTACCGGAAGCTGCCAGATGCTGACCTACTCTACTGAAGGTGGGATGAAGTGGACCCTTGCGGCAAGGAGAAGATCTGGGTCATGATGCTCTGATGGTCTTGTAGTGACAAATAAACAAATTTAAAACACATTTATAACATCACTGGTTTTAATTGACCTGACAACGAAGACTTAATCACATGAAAGTCAAACGATGGTTGGTTATTTAGGTTGACATATTTAAAATGAGTGAATAAATATACTTAAATATTTTCAGAAAGCTTTGAAGGGGTCAAATTTTAAATTTCACACAAACTCTTTCATGAACTCAAATCATTCTCAAATCTAATCATCATCACCCCTTAGATGTTACTGAAATGTTTTCTATTTTTTCCCTTTTCGATTGCCCCCTAGGAAAAGTGTCTGATTGTAGTAGACAGTAGTAGTTTTATACACCATTACATGTTCTGAATCAGATTAGAGAGTTTGTTCAGCATTCAATCACCAGCAGTGGGTTTTATCGCTCTACTGCATGTCTAAAACACGCTGTGCCACGACTGAAATATTAAAGACCCCCTTCTTGTCCTATACCCTTAAAGATGACCACCCTCCCACATCCTTTCAGCACAGCTTTAGTCTCTTCCATTCTAAAATGAAATTGGATTCTGCCTAATCTCCGCCAGCACATTCAGTTTCCTCTCATTTCCTCCTGCACTGTTTAATTCAGTATTTATCCTATCACAGAAAGGTCACACATTAGAGTAAACAGACCTTCTTTGATGTGTTGTTGTATTGATTTTTTATTTTATTCAGTTTTATTGTATTATTAAAATCTGTTTTGCCATGTGGATATCCTGTAACTCAATAAGACGAGATGAGTTTGTGCCTCGGGAGAGACAGCGATAGGTGGGCAGACAACAGGAACAAATCCTACAGTGCACAAACCCAGCTCTCCTGCTAATGACCAAATGAATACATACTAATCTATGTCTTTACATCACCATAGTTTCATTTTATCTTCTTATTTTGTTCCTGCCCACATCTGAACAGAAACGCAACCCAGCTGCTTATAATCCAAACTCTTCGCCCGAGTTCCCGCCATAGCAATCTGGTCGCTAGGGCTCCATAGCAACAACATCGGGTGAGGGGTGTTTGTGTGTGTGTTTTTTTTTTTTTTTTTTTTTTTTTTGAGTATAACATTCATCCCAGAGGAAATGTGTGCAACGCCCATTACCAAGCCTGTGCCTACCCATTATGCTATGGCAATGTGCAGTCAAGAGAGAAGGTACAAAACGTCAAATCTTTTTACATATTTACATTATTAAATAAAAATCAGACTCAAACAATAGGCTTAAAAATGGCAAATAAAACTAAAAAAGGTGTAAACCGCACATTTGTGCTGTTGCTGGGATACTAAGTAACACGAGTTCATTAGAGGTGCAGCAGCTGTGTGTTACTGAACAAAAATCTAAAATAATGCTAAAAATATACCACACTCTATATTTCTGAATGATTTCCCCTTTGAAGCATTTTAGGAACAGCTTTGGTGAAATTACAGTACACTAGCTCAAACAACCTATTTTCTGCATGTTTTATACATATAGATTGAGAGGTCACGTATAGGCCAGTTATGAATATTTAATAAATGCTGATTTCTGTGAAGCTCACGGAAACCCTATTGACAGGTTTTATATATTTAAAATACATTGTTAATTGTATATAATAGTAATTATTATTAATATTAGAAATACTGTCTGCTATTTTTCTTTTTCTCTTCATATTTACTACTCATTTATTGTCACCTTTTACTTTACTATTTAAATGCTACGGCAATACTGTAAAAATGTTTTATAAATATATATATATTATATATACACTGTTTTTAACACTCTAAGTACTATACACATAGCATCATTTTATTCTTTTAATCTTTCACTTCCACAAAAGTTTCAAGTAAACCTTATTTTAAGACTGCTTGGATATTATTACTGAAACAACAAAAAAACTGTGTGGTTAGCACGAGTGATGGTTGACAAAAATAGCTGCTGGGACTCATTTCCTGGATGTGTTCATCTGCCTGGGGTTACCTTGGTGATTAAATACATTCTGGATCTCTTAATGGTCGTAGCTGTGCCATCCCGCCTCCTGGGACACGGGTTCCCTGCTCCTCCTCCCTGTGTTTTTCTCCTCCTTCGTTCGCACTTATCATAAGGAGGGACTGGTGGATAGTGTGAAGGGTGTGAATATAGTCTCTCGAGACCGAATGATAAGAAACGTGCGCTAGTATGTGTGTGCATGCTTATGTGTGAGTTTGATTGAATTTGCATGTGTGTTTGCATCTTTGTGTGAATGAGTTTGTGATACGGAAGGGGGGTCTGGGAGATAAGCTGCTGACAAATCCATTAATTAAACCTCAGAAATCCATCCACTGCACAATAACAACTACAAGAAACGCCCCTGGAGCTAAATTAGGAGGGTGAGCTTTCATTCTTTTGTGATTATTCTGGACACACGCTGCCATTAAAGCTCTCGGAGAAAGCCAATCAACGAATGAGATGGCAACTGAGAACATGTTCCTCCTCGTACAGACAAAGGATAGACATGATGTTTTAACCTCGACAAATATTTAAAAATGCAAACCCCATTTTAAAAGATTACTGAGAAGTATTTGCAAAGAGTTCTGATCTTGCTTTGTTACATCTTTAACAAATATTTTTGAGTAAATAAATAAAATGTAATAACTAATTGTACAAAACATAATTATGAAGTCTAATTTTAACATAACATTTAAATAAATTAAAAAACAAATTATTTTTAGCTAAATACACTAAATGTAACAATTAAATGTAATATTATTTTATACTATTATATACTGTTTATAATTATGAATATTATTATGACTTGTATAAAATATGTTTGTAATAAACATACAAAATCATAATAATAGTCAATT
>JAUYWG010000045.1:12289056-12300507 GCA_034779775.1 Enteromius afrohamiltoni
ATATATATATATATATATATATATAATTGAACACACACACATATATATATATATATATATATATATATATATATATAAATTTTGTAATTTAATTATATATATAATTTAATTTATTATAATTTAATCCAGTAATTTAAGTTTTTATAAACAAATTAACTGTCAAATAATTAATACAAAATATACATATATACATGCATGTGTGTATTTATAAATACATAATAAACATACACGGTAAAAAAACTGTATATATGCAAATGATATTATTAATATTAATACTAATTCATTGACCTTTGTGAATATTTCCGGCTGTCAACAAAGCAAAATATTCAGAAATATTTCAAATTAACTATATGTTAAACAATTTTAACCAATGGGCTAAAGGGGCTTTTTTCTGGTTTGGTGTCAATGGAAGGGTACTGGAAAAAGGCTTGGAAATTCTTCAACAATGGCTCCTCAAAGACAACAGAGCTCAGAAACTTGACAAGCATGCTGCTAAGAAACCCATAAACACACTTGAAACACGTTTCATACAAGCACTCTATGCTAATCATATTCAAACAAAGAGAATCCCTAAAATCCCTAAGAAATACTGCTAATTACTTTCTGCTTCGCCTCCGAGGATCCAAAGGGTTCATGAGCGCTTTTTCAAGCCCCTGAAGCAGAAAGAGGACCAGCTTTGTGGGAGACCATCTCTGTCCTTAAACCATTCTGATTGAACCTTTTCCAAATGCCACAGGGTCAAAGCAGTTGGTGCGTTCAGGCAACGAAGATAATATATGTGCATGCTATTTACAGAGCTTTCTTAATTCTGTAGTCCCTGCTAAAACCTAAAGCCTCAACATTCACCCTTCTTTCAGACCTGAAGACACCAGCAAATCGCAGGGGCTGACGTCTGATGAATCAGACTCATGTGTATTCCAAGCAGAGCTCTGTTGAACTTCATGTTTGCTTCGGCTCGTACTGTTGCCCTCGGGCGCAGTGATTGTGCGCATGAGGCAACACGAGGTCATAATTCAGGTCAATGCTTTTTAGAGACATACAAATCACACCTCTGATTTTATTCCTCCCATTTTTGGTGGATTTTAGGTATGTAACACAGCCAATCCCTTTTAGTCACAGGAAATGTGTGTGGATTAGCATATTTCTGCATGCTACTAACACGTTTCGGTCGTCGCCTGTCATGCAACATCCGTAAAACATGCTCTGACAGCTTTAAGCTACAATAAAAACCACAAAAATGAAGGAAAGAAGATATAAACCCAAGCTTTTGATTGTGTGGTAATACTGTAGCTTCTTATATTAGCCTTTGTCTTCTTCAATATGTTTCTGAATGAATTTGTGTAATATTAAATAACATCACATTACAGCACATTACTCTTTTAGTCATACACTATCAGCTGGAAAAATCACGCAATTCAAGCGCAATGCTCAAGGGTCCAACAACTGTTCCCCATCTGGGATTCGAGCATCTGGCTCCATATTCTCTTCAAAGTGTCAGTTCTTACAGTATGATCTTACTGTAGCCTACCTGTAAGACTATTACGCAATTATAAAACAGAAGAATAGGTCTGGAAGTGCTGACTAACAGCTGTGAGTGCAATTATGCTGCATATGAGTGTAATTTTGCTGAGTTTGCCACAACAGACTGTGCAGATACACTCAGCACCACACGGAGCTTAGCTAGTCTTGACACGAACACTAGGGAAACGATTAATACTCCAAAAGAGCATTGCCAGTGTCACCAGTGCTAAATCTCTCATTATGGAAAGCAGAAGGCTTTTTAAACCACACAGACCTGGACTAATTGGTGACATTCTGGAATAATCCATCCACGTCTGGCCCGATCTCAGGACATAAACGAGCAGTACCAGACCACTTTTTATTCTGTAACAGGCATTTATCCACTCTAAAAGGCAGCATAAATTATATGAAAGCATATTACTGGATCCAGAGAGTGATTTCACAAAGTAATTCACTGTGCAATCAGTGTGCATTTTATTTGTAAATCATCAGGCATGATAAGAAGTGAGAAGGAAACCAGACTATGCATGCTGTTTCTGTGGTATACAGAGCATGTATCTGAATCTCTGTTGTGTTGGGTTAAGAATAAGTTAATGTGCCATTGTGGAAATATTTCTACAAAACGATAGGTTTAAATAATTACAATGAAAGAGCATCCTTGTATATTATCTGTGAGTACATTAACCTCCTCCTGTTCAGCCTGCACAAAGCGATGGGCTTTCCAAGCCCCCCATACACAGAAACAGATCTACAACAATCAGCCCCTTGTATTGCATGTCCGGCTGATTCAACAGTGCCGATGATATTACGCAACATCATAATGTCATTGTGACAAGCCTGAGACGTTCTTGCCTTTTTTCAGGTGCATTCATCCAAAACTTTGCTCTAAATGGTTTCCGGTCTAGGCCACTACCAATATTTACTTAAATGCGCTTTTTTGGAAAATTATACAAGCCATTTATTCCCATGTGTTCTGAAGATACAGATGGCAGGACAAATCCTGACACGTGAATGCTGCATGTGAGAATGTGTAATTATATCAGTTCCAGGATTTTCCTAGAAAACCGTCTGCACAGCCGTTTTCTGACTACGCGTGACTGCTATGTTGTAAATATGAAATATTCTTCAAAGGATCATGTGAAAATGTTTCAGCATTTATGAGAACAGACAACTATAAGTAAGACATTTGACTTATCTAAAGGAATAAACCCTATTTTAAAATATTAAAAATACAGTATCTGAAAGGTTTAACATTCTGGCTTAACCAATATTAAAGGGGTCATACAAAGCCAATTTCCCACAATCTAATATGATTCTTTAGGGTCTTAATGGAAAGTTTGTAATATAGATTGCTTTAAAATTTCTCAAAGGTAGTGTAAAAAAACGAAAATTTTACCCAGTCAAAAACAGCTTTTTAGAAATCACTCTGATCTGTGTACTTCCCCTTTAAATCTTCACAGGCTCCGCTGACCCCGCCCCTCTTTTCCTAGGCGTTCACAGAGGATGTTTTTTAGCCATATTCATAGTGAAACTTGCTAATTAGTACATTATAGATTCATTAAAAGACATTATACTCACTGCTTCTGTAGTTGAGGCTGGAACATGAATGATTCACGCAAACATAAACGCATTTCGGTTAATCGAGGGTGCGTTTCCTTTCAGAACCAAACGTAACGTTAATCCTCCGCATCTTCAATCACTCAAATTACTACTGCTATGTTCATTAATACATTCAACAACAAAACACCTCAATCGTTTAGGAGTCTTGCTTGTCTCTGCGTCTCGGTCTGATGACGGCTCACTCAGGGCGGGTCTAAGATAAGACACCAGTTCAGTCTGTGTGACACGCTGCTGTCAATCAACTATTGTGGAAGTGGCCTCTGTCAGTGTGACGCCTCACCGACATACATTTGAGAATGGCTTGATTTCAAAAGGGGCACCTTATTCTTCTTTTAATTTAATAAAAATACTTGACTAAATACTATGGACTAAAAAGTCCATGTACCACCGTATGACCCCTTTAAGAGTTTGGAGGGGGGACTGCTCATCCATACAAACAATGCAGAACTCATTTCTCTTTCTTTGCTATCGCAATACTTGCATAAATAGTTATTTTTATGTAAACTGGCACAGTGAATGGAAAGAACTGTTCAATCTGATCTTTTATGAAGGATGCGTATGTATCTGTTTTAAAGTTATATTATCAAAATAAACCAATTTCTCTTTATAGTAAACACTAAAAACAGTAATAGTTTCATTATACCTCATATATTCATTATACTGGGTTAAAAAGCAAACTGACAAATAACTGTAAGCACAGATGAAGAAAAAGGGGGAACTACTAAAACAGAGAATGAGAATAAAAGAGAAAACACCCTAAACACTTTTACTAGTGTGGAACCAGTTCAGTTGCACTTTACCCTAAGACAAAGACAGAAACACAACACTGCCGAGTGTAAATCTACACAGATTGGACAATGACAGCTAATAGGTTGCGCCTGAGGTTGTCAAGGGCAGCTGGTTTGTGTTGTTCTTCAGTTAATGACCATTTTCTTCTGAATGCAAGTCACATGCTAGCTAGACACTTAATGCATCTGACTGACAGTTCTAGTTTTTTAGAGTAAAACAAAGACTACTCCTCGGTCTCAAAGAAGATGACGTTTAGTAATGTGGTGGCAGCGAGACAGACAGAATATGTTACAATGAGTGCGAGAGGGCAATGCAACAAAGTTTACAAAGGTCACGGCCGGCGACCCTGATCGCGCAACATGTATCCCAGCGTCCAGTTCAAACATCAATATGTACTCATCCACAACCAGCCATTCATCAATAAATGTCTGACTAATTTAGAAAAGGATTAACTCATAAACATGCATGCAAAATGGCTTTTTTGTTATTTGGCAAACAATACATTACTCATCAAACCGACTACAAGTCCATTAAAAAACAAAGTCTCAAATGCCCTTTATTAGAACAGCGAGCAGCCACCGTGACCGACCAAAATCACACCTCAAAGCCACACAATCATTGGCAGAGCGACAATAACACTAATTTGACAATCTTTCAAATATTCAACGTTATCTCTCAAATATTTAATGTAACCTTTCAAATATTTATTTCATGCAAAATGTAAAAGTCTTCCGTTTCTTTAAAAAGGTTATTTATATGATATTTTAAAAGCTTGGCATAGCTTACTAAAATAACAGAATAAGATCCAAGAGTCTAAACGTGTCAGACCAACAAAGCCCGGTGTAACGCAGTCAGCAAGTGGGATGAAACACACATAAGAATGAATGAAAGAAAAAAGACACATGCTGGCAAGCCCTCTCTCTCCTTCCAGAAACAAAAAAGGCAATTATCAGCACTGCTGTTGTCTGCTTTTGAATCCAGGCGGAGACACACCAACGAAATACATAAGAAAACAAATCCAATTTACCTCTTAGGCAAGAAGGTCTCCGTAACTGGTGAGAGTGAACTGGCCTGTCATCTCTATTAGAGTAGATTCCTCATTCATTTGTGCTGGCTGTTTGCTTGCTTTAAAATCCTTTGACTAGAGGAGTTGGTCACTGTTGCTTACAGCCTGTGCCACCAAGATACAAAGCATGTGTGTAGTTCCTTAATGACGTGTCTTCTGGGGGCTGTTATGGCTCTGTGCATCCTTACCTCAAGCCCTTACTAACTGTCTCTGATGTTCCCTCTCTCTCTGCCTCCCTCACGCACAGATTCCCCCGTCTACCACCTCCTACTTTGACTTCTCCCCGCCCACCTTATGAATAATGAATCACCATGTGGGCAGACCCCTCCCCCCTTTGAAAAAGATCTACACACGCGTGCTCTGCCAAACAAAAAAACGCACACACACATCAAGAAAAAACACTAATGCCTGACATATACTGTATGTAAAACCGAGGCGGTTTGGTGTGCTGTCTTCCCCCTCTTTAAACTGGATACCGCCTGCTCTCAGCTGGTGGGGGGGATTTAGTATTTCTCAGGCTGGGCTGGATGACTATCCCCTCCTCCAGGCTTTCCCTTTGAGCTTGACCTCTCCATTTCGGCCCGTGTATCAATCTCGTGTACGTCTGGATCCCTTTTCACTCCTTGCTCGCCCTCACTGACAAATCAATATGATGTCAACAACATGCAAATGTTCACTATATGTGATTAGAGAAGGCTAATAGAGACCGATAGATGCCAGTGCCAGAGTTAAATGATACAGTATATATATTTAACCTCTTGCTTATAGTCAAAATAAATAAATAAATAAATAAGGTCAAGTACTTTCATAGCAAGAACATTAAGAGTAATCTAATTATGTAAACACCTTCTGAGATGATTCTAATTAAAATGAGCTGTTAGACAGTCTGACAAAATTCAGAAATAATTGCAAATATTTCATGCCTTTTATTCTGATGTAGTGGCTTATATTCTAATCCACAATGACTGCTGTATTATTAATGCACACAAAAATGAATACTAAGAAGTAATATGGAATTATATATTTTATTTTAATAGTTATTTTAATTTCTGTGGGGTGGCATACGTTTTTTTGTTGTCAATAATATTTTTTGATAAAAAAGTTCAAGCTGTTTTTGTAAAAAAAAATATTATTTATACAACTTTTCTATTTATATTTAATATCTATTCAATATCTAATATATTTAAAAACGTAATTTACTTGTAAAATGTAAACGTATGTAAAGTATACAAGTTATAGATTTATATAAATCTATAATAAAGACTTGGTGCTCAAGAAACATTTCTTATTATTCTCAGTGCTGACAATATTTTTGTTCTGTGACAACCTTGATATATTTTTCCAGGATTCTTTAATGAATAAAAAGTAAAAAAGAGCAGCATTTAATTGAAATATTTCTGTAACATTAATGTCCTTACTGTCGCTTTGGTTTAATTTGATGCAACCTTGCTTGAAGTATTAATTCATAAACCACAGTACACAGTACAGTACACATAATTTTATATACGTTAAAATTGCACTTGTACCATCTAGTGCCCTCATACAGGACCAATGCTATAATTTATGGTGCCTATGACTTTTATTTATTAGTTAGCTTCACTTGTCAGGGTCTGGAGTAACACTTCAATGACATTTTTGTGATAATTTTGCTCTTATGTATGGAACAAATTTAAATCAGAATGTTTCTCAATATCTCAATATATCTTTCACGCATTGCCTGTGGTTCAGCAAGAACGTACGTACAAAGTACTTCGATATAAATCATTTTAATAATCTAACGGTAAGAAGACAGATACAAGCAGGGAATCCACACAAACAGCACGTTTCAACATCAATGACCGGACAACATGAACTAAACGGAATGTAACTTAAATAGTGCAGACAATAATTAACAAGACACACCTGAACATAATCAACAATAGACAGGACCTAGTACACAGAGAGCACATGGGGAACTACAACAAACAGTGCAGGGCGTGACAATATCTAAACTAAATGTGTACAGGTCAATTCATATTACTACAGCTTACCTTAAACCATCTAAAAGCCAAGGTCTGCTGGTGACTGACAGCTTAACTAAGCAGGACCCTTGATCCTGTGTCGCGAAGGTGGATTTGCAATTTGAAGGTATTTAGTTTCCAAATGTAAGCACATTAAATTATGATAAGGGGTCTCCTCTGTGACTACATATCTCACAGGGTGAGCAAGAATACAAAGATAACAGCTCAAAACCTAATTTCAATGCAAAGTGAGATTAAGCACTGCAGCAACTTCTCTATCCCCCAGCTAGCTACACAGATCAACGGGTGTGGAGATTATACAGTGTTTGTTGCTGTAGTGTATTTGTTTGTGACCTCAAACACGCACAGAGAAGAGCAGAATGGGTTTCCCTTATTATGAGAAATATTTGACATTTTTTCCTTTACACTGACGTCTTTTGTGGGGGCTCCTGTGTTGGCAGATGCAAAACAGAGGGAGAAAGCCTAAATAAAAGGTTTGTTTCAGTTCTTCATGATTGGCACAGAAATTACAAGGAGCTGGAAGTTCTAAATCACTCTGAGGAAGCAGTGAGAAACAGAAAAGTCATTAGAAACCTGACTCAACTTTATGCATATTATAGGGATGGCAATAATAAAGAATTGAATGATTCTGGTTCTACTTAACTACTATTTTCTTACATAAATGCACCGATTCACTTCAGAGGGCCTTTAATAACCCCCCAGAGCTGTGTGGGGCACTTTCTATGATGTATAGATGCAGTTTTTTGGGCTTCAAAATCTTAAACCCCTCTTACTGCCATTATAACGCTCTGAAGAGCCAGAACATTTTTAATATAAGTCCCGTTGTATTTGTCTGAAAGAAGATAGTTACATTCACCTGGGATGGCTTGAGGGTTAGTAAACCATGGGGTAATTTTCATTTTTGGGTGAACTATCTCTTTAATTTTTTTTTTTATATTTTTCTGTACATCAAAATTAATCATTGAACCATTGAACTATTCTATTCTGTTCTATTCACAGATTTAACTGGGTGTTAAAAACATGTTTAGCAAAAAGGACATTCGTTTCATAATAGATTTTGAATAAAGTGACATTCAGAGATTTTAATACAATAACTAGTTCTGAGATAATGAAACATGTATTCATGTCATGCAGACATTAAAAGGCTATGAGCAAAGACATTCCTGCTGTGTTGCTATGCCGAAGCGTACAGTCACAAAGGGCCCGTCTTTCAATTGCATCAGGTGTAACGCTAATTGCATTGTTTAAATATTTAAACCAGCTTGAGGGACACAAAGGCAGAGGGATAGGGAGGGGCACGGGTTAAAAAGAGCAAGAGCGGGAGAAGAGAAAGAGATGACAGGAGAAGAAAGGATAGAGGAATATGAATGTATTTGAGTAACATAGAATGGCTCTTGTTGTTTGTGGAACTCCAGGACAGGACATGAGCAATACAAACAGACGCAACAGTGGAGCATCATGGCTGTTTGAGCAAAGTAAGGCCTCCTTTGTCTGTGTCCGGGGAAATGAAAGATGGAATGAGACTAACTGGATGTTCCTGTTTTTTCTTTTTTTGGTTGTTGTTTTTGTTTTTTCTTCAGCTTCAGCAATCAACGGGGCGGCTCATTAGAGACTAACGAGAGGTCTGAAGAGCACACTTGGGAAGGATGGGAGCTGCCAGGTTTATGAGAGAGGCCATGTACAAAAGCTGTCAGTAATGAGTTGAAACGGGTCCATGAGAGTCCCACTGGAGCGCATCCCACTCTGACATGTTCGGTCGTGTAACCCAGCAGCTTTTGAACACTTGTTTGTGAATAAAAGGACGAGAGATAAAACATGTACAGCCAAAGAAACATAATAGCAGGATCACTGGTATTACCAGTTAAAGGAATAGTACTCTTTGGGGTCAATAAGAGATTAAAAGCTCAACCAAGGCTGCATTTATGTGGAAATGGAAATATTTTGTAAATGTCTTTTTTTTTTCGATCAATTTACTGAATCCTTGCTTGAATAAAAGCATGTTCTTAAAAAAATAAAAAAGTGTACTGACTATTCCTTTAAGGACAGCTTTTGTCTTGTTTCAAAGACAGCACGTATAAGATGCATGTTGCATGTAGGCTAATTGCAACTGGCAACGATCCTTTTCTCAATGCTTGGTCAGGTCAGCAAAGTGTTAAAGTCATCTAGATCTAGTATTCAGGTGCACATGCTAGTTCCCATGCCTCCCATCTGGTTATGTGATATATCACATCATTAGTCAATAAGAGGCATTGTACATCCCTACATTAAATTCAACAATTCAACCCAAAATACATAGATGTTCACTTTTCTGCAGTGCTTTTCTTAAAGACTTTTAAAAGACTTGTAAAGAGTACAAAAAAAAAGGTTTAAAAGTCCTCTCTGATCCCGCTTATGAGGTCTGACAGCTATTGGGGACAGCTGGTCTGTCGTTTATCAGGTCTATACCTCTCCACACACATTCTGTCCTGGTCTGTCCCACCCTCCATTGATCCAAAGACCCCTCTCCACTTATCCTGCTGTGTACAGGGCCGGTCAGAGGGTCAGATTGATGGCGGTCCTTCAGAACAGCTGCTGCCGAGGGCCAAGCAGATACATCCACATTAGTCCTGCGACTCTTGAGACAGTCCTTCCTTTCTTTCATGATCCAATTCACTCTCTTCTTACATATATTTAACAGCCACATAAAGAGAAAAAAAAAATCAAAGAAAGAAAAAAGAGAGTTTTTATGACCTGAAACAACATAAATTCTATCTGGATCAATGATATTGATTCACTTTCGTATATATCCTGAAGCTCTTCTTTGGGCATTTGAAAATCTCTCCCTCGGTTCCTTGTTTCTTGCTTTAGCACATATTCACATATCACTGATGCAAAATGTAAAGATTAAAACACTTACGATACAAATGGATTCATAAATAGAATGTGTCTTATGAACGTGGGTCATGACATCATCAGTTATGCAAACCATTAAATAGTTGAAGGGTCATAGGTTAAGCTCATGTCCCTTGTCCAACCACTGAGCAGATGTCAGGTAGGCCACAGCCTTGACACAAACACAATAACTCTAACAGCAGGGTACCTGGCTGTCTGAGTTTCCTCCCAATAAGCCGCTGGCTCATGGGTTAGCTTTAAGCAGGAACATGGGTAGACTCTGTAATTCAATGAAGACCCTGAACAGCAGGGCTATTAGAGGTGTAAAATGTCAGAGTGTTTGGTTCAGAATGTTCTAGGTGATGCAAACAAATTCTCTGAACTATTACTAAACGGATCACATAAAGATAGAGACAGAGAATGAAAGAGAATGAAAGAGGAAGCAACTAAAGAAGCAGCTGGTCAAAAAAGGAAATGAAATCAATATAAATAATGCTTTATCTATATCCATATTTATGAAAATGGTCCTGGATGCTGATGGCCAATGAACCATCCCTGTCAGGGTCATAAACAACAAAGCATAAAAAACATTTTAAGTAAACCGCCCTCTGCTATGAACACTAAAATGCTTTCTAGCATTCATTCTAGATGCTGGCAGTGAGCAGAGCTACATCTAATGACAATAAACCAGTGCTTCCACTTTAAAGATAGGTCTAACAGTGATATTTAGGTACAGAAATATTACAGAATTTGAATTACGTAAGCAAATTTAAAATAAAACTTGCTAGAGGTTCCAAACTTTTATTACTTTTAATCCCAAACACATTTATGTGAGTGTGTTCTAATAAAACAAACATTAGCCAAAGCTGGTTGTTTAGCTGCATTTAGCCACTTTTTGGGTTAAAGCTGCAGTTAAAAACTGTCATGCAGCCTACCTGCATGCCCCAACTGTAACCACTGTTCAACTGTAATCACCGTTAAAGCACTGGATCGATAAGTGGCATCACCGTTAAAACCTTAACGATACCCATCCTTAGATTTCTCTTAAACACAAGACTCAGATGGGGACTATTGCATTAACTGATTTGAGATTCCTGATCTATGTCAATCAAGAAAAAATGATGTTGAGAAAAAGCACATGCACATCCACACACGTGACCTACAAATTAAACTTCTGTGGGCCAGACATCGAAAACATATGGATCAGGATGAAACGCGCCACAGATCAGGGCTTTGAGCGTTTAACTGTGTCAGCTGAAGAGTCAACCATGGGTCTGACATCCAGTGTGTTAAGCCCTGGGGTCGCGGTTCAGTTTAGTCTCCAGACCTACTTTACATCTACACTGACAGAAGGCTGAATCAGTGTTAACAAAAAGCCCTTCCGTACATGTTGGTCCGGCAGCGGCTGCCATGTGCAGGTTGCTGAACCCTCCCCCTCGGCTCTTCAGGAGTCTCTATCAACAGGAGGTGTTGTCATTTTTTCAGTTAATTGCTGGCAAAGCCCCTATCTGCCCTCAAGAAGTCTGGACAAGGGAAGGAAAGCTTTGGTCTCCCGCCAGAGCG
>JAUYWG010000045.1:12306313-12320646 GCA_034779775.1 Enteromius afrohamiltoni
TTATTATAAACCCCTGGATTTTTTAAATTAAACTGTCAATTTGCTTGCCACAAAAAATATTAAAATATATTTAGCAGCTTTTTTTATATAATAACAACGCTGATAATAATAAGAAAAGTTTCCTGAGCACCAAATCATCACAAGAATTGATTACTTTTTTAAAAGCATTACAATAGAAGACAATAGTTCATTAAAATCGTATTTTAACAAAGCTTTAGTGAGTATAACACACTTTGGTAGTGCATGATTAACATAGCAATCAAAATGCATTTTTTGCTTGAGATGGCACAATGCATTACTTAAACAAGCTATTTGTCATTTAGAAATCTTCCCGAAAGGACATATGAGGACACAAACAGTCCTCTCTTCTCTTTCTCGAAACCTCCCTCCCCTCAAGCCCCGAGGCTCAGGTTTCCCAACAGGAACGAGTCTTCATTTTTTCACATTGTCCTGTTCTGGCTGCATGACACAAATACAGAAAGCAAAATCTCACAGTAATTGCATGATACAAGACCACTGACATAAATAAAGAATCCTCTGTAATATCCGACAGCTATATTTCCCAAGTGAGTCAACATCAGTCTTAACACATGTGAAACCACACTAATAAGAACAAAGAGGCCAATTTGAAGCTGTCAGGCAGCACTTTGGCAGGCTAGATGTGGTTTTCCATTTCGACCAAACATCAAGTGCACCTGGAAGTGACAACAAAACCTTACACCTTGACCTCCAACCCATTCAGCATCCATAAAGATGGCTTATAACTGTCCATTTATTTCCATTTACACAAGAGAACAAAACAAGACATGTGTCATGTTTTGCTCATTGTTTACAGCGACAGGTGTTTCCACCTGAGCAGATTTTGATGGGGAAATTCCAGGGCTTGCTGGCCTTCTGTGATCCCAAGGGGATACACAGATCTAATGAAGACTACCCCCCTCACCCTTAAACAAGCTACAATGTGAAAATGTGACATATCAGATGACTCCATTGCTAATTTGATCAGAGGGTTATTGATTTTCTAGGCTAACTACACTGATTGTAATCTAGCGAAGTGATTCAACCGTGGCTTTAAATTGGACATGGAAACTTTCTTTCTCCCAAATATAAAATATGCAACATTCACTTTAAATGTGGACTTATTACTCATAATGACAAGCATTCATGCTGAAATATTCATATTTTACCCCGAACGGTTTTGTTGATGAATAATCCACCCAAAATTGAAAATTTATACATTCAGACCATCCAGATTAGTTTGTTTGTTGTTGAATCTAGTGCAGATGAGTTTTCTTTTTCATCCAAACAGATTTGGAGAAATTGGAGCCATGTGGATCACTTTAATTTTTTACCAGCTGTTTGAACTCTGATTCTGATGGCACCCATTCACTGCAACAGATCCACTGGTAAGCAAGTGATGTAATGCTAAATCTTTCATGCCGAAAAGAAACAAACCCATCATATTGGATGCCTTGATGTAAACTCAGCAAATTTTCATTTTTGGATAAAATATAATTTAAATTTATCTCTTAGGGGCGGTTTCCCAGATAGGGATTAGATTAAGCCAGGACTAGGTCTTTGTTAAGTTAGGACATTTAAGTAGTTTTTAGGACATGTCTTACAAAAAAGCATTACCTGGGAGCATTTCAAGACCAAACAATGGCAGTAATGTATTTTAAGGTACGTCGGTTCAAGCTTTTTCCATTTTAGACAGCTCTAACGTTTATTTTAATCTAGGACTAGTCTTAAACCCTGTTCGGGAAACTGCCCCTTAATGCTTAAAAAAAAAAACATATCAAGCATGTAATTTCATACACATAACATACTAAAAATAATTCTACAATAATTAAGAACATACTGACTAAAATATCAGAGAAACACACAAGCACCTGGCTATTACTAAGCGGTTCTTTTTACAGTTTCCAAATGAAAACGAACCTATTGTAAAAACGACCAGCCAATCAGGCACAATACAGCTTTACTTCATTGTAAGTGTGCCTTCGACAAAGGTACTCCTGCTGCCTTCACTGTCTAGTTAATGGTTAGCTTTTTTTTGCTAATGTGCACCATACATTCTATAGCTTTCTGTGACTCTAGTACCTCAAACATCTGTCATTCAAAACAAATCCCGAAGGAATTCATTCAATAGTTCTGCGCTAAAGAAAAGTCATCCTCTGTTACAGGATTTCCTCCTTTCTGTCATAAACAATGCTGTAAATCAAACAAGAAGCCACATTAAAGGTATATTTGAACCTTTTCAACATCACATGTACTATGTTCAATGTAAAACCTGTGTCAACACGTGTGATTGAAGGAGCCTCTCTGATGTCTGTTTTGTTTGATAGCTAAAGAAAGAAGCATCCAACTCACAGTGATAGTCAATGGAAGGCTTTTTTTTCTTTTTGTATTCATGCACAACTTTACAAATAAAAGTGTCTGTTCATTTGAACTATATTTAACTCACCTTCTGTTTAACGTTGATAAAGGGTCTGATTGCATTGTTTACTTTTAACCTTTGATAGCATCGCACAAGAAAGTGGTGATTCATTGTGCAGTTTCGATTTGTAATTAATGGAGGCTTTCCCAAGCTCGTTTAACTACTTTAGTTAAAATGTATATATTATGTGTGTGTACAAAATGTAAAATAAAGCTTCTGATTACATCATGTGAGCCACACACACACACACGCCATTATTAGTCTCATCACTAAATGCCTTGGACAATATTTTCTGTATTTTTTCCATGCTTAATTTACGTGCTTAATCTATTAGTAGCATTTCCTTTGGGAAAACCCTGTCCCTAATGAATACGAATGACCCACTGCTTCAGAAGCCGGTGCAGGTGCAGGGCTGCTGGCTTTACAGAGCCAGTGGCCTCCCTGCGGGTGCAGGGCACCATGTGCGCCCTTCTAAAAGTCACAGAGAGAGACAGCACAGACACAAAAAGAAGTAAAAAGCCAGCAAGGACTGTTACAGACAGTTCCCATAGTGCCTATAATGCTTTGAAACAAGAAGAATAAGGATGCAAATATACAATACACTGCAAACGCTTTGATGTTGCACATCAAAACACAGTCACAGAGTCACAGAGGTCATTGTTGGAAAGGCAGAGGTGAGCTCTACTACAGATCAAACAGAACGTCTGAAGCAGCACTTTAAGTAAAAAAAAACAAAAATCTCTCTCATTCAATGATTTTGCTGGATTTAGCTACTGGGCCATGATAAAATATTCAGAGTGCATCAGACAGGAAGAGCTTAATAAGGAAACAGTAGTGAGTCATGCAGTGAGATGCATGGGTAACTTCGTGTTCTGTTCTCTATAATGATATTAACAAAGAATCCCTGTTGCCGCATGAAAACCAGCTGCATTTACAATATTTATTACATTTAGGACATATTCAGTTTTAAACTATTTAAAATTAAAAGAGAGATAGACGTGTGTGTGGGTATGGGTGTGACCCTGTACCACAAAAACAGTCATAAGTAGGAGGGGTATATTTGTAGCAATAAACATTGCATGGGTCAAATTTGACATTTTTCTTTTATGATTAGTTAGTATAATTAATAATCATTAGTATATTAAGTAAAGATCATGTTACATGAAGATATTTTGTAAATGTCCTACTATAAATATATTACAACTGAATGTGTGTTTAGTAATATGCATTGCTAAGAACGTCATTTGGACAGATTTTAAGAAATGTACTTTTATAATCCAGGATCACTGATATAAAATATTTTTAAATATGCTATTGAATATTAAATATTTGACATGTATGACAAAATAATAATTTATAAAACAAGTAAAATACTTCAATTCCAAAAATTACATGTAGTATAATAATATATTAAAACACACATAAATATTTCCATCTTCGCAAACACAGACACAAACCCCATTTAAGTCTACCTTGGTCAAACAAATTAATCACTTGCAAAATAATATTTTGTCTTCAAAAGCCACTTCCAGTGTAATGATTTCACTTGGCAAGTCTTTTTATCTTACCAAATACTGATATACATAATTGATATCCTTAATATATAACCCATCATTTATAACAATCAATTATCAACCTTAATTTGTGTAAATGTGACCAGAAAGGCCTCTTTATGCTGAGATAAAGTTGTGTCTATGAAAAAACAAAACCTCAATGTAGAAGCAGCAAGTAATGTATATATTGTTTTAGGCCAGTCTGAAAACCATAACTATCATCTGCCTTGACTCAGCTGAATCCAGACGAAGAGCGCATTAGAGGCTATAACAATCTTCCATTAGCAGTCCATTCAAGCACACAGACACAAGGCCCTGGAGGCCCTCTCCTAAAACATACTGCTCCAAAATACAAGTAAAATGTTTCAGCTGACCCCATTGTTTCGGTCTCATTTTTCAAGTCCTCTCTGAGGAAGAAACAGAACCAGGCAGAGATTGAAAACTAGAAAGATGCCCCAGCCTGATTCCATCTTCTTTCAGGCTATCCTTTCCCTCCAGTTCTAATCGGCACCGGGCCAGACTCAACTTCCAGACGCACCTTTCGCCCTCCTCTGGAGAAAGCTGCTGTTGCATAGCTAAAAATAGCACTTCTGGAAACAAAACCCAGAGAAGTAAAAGGTGAGCATCCCATTGCAGAGTAGGAAACCTGAGAGTAGGTGATTCTGAGCTGTGGAGGAGGGGAAAGATGGGAATGCTAGCGGAGGAAATGAAATTACATACTATATATCATCACTTAACCTTATTTTTTTTATAGCAGTCATTAAAGACACATCTCATTTGCATGCAACAAGTCATTCAATCTTTCTGTTAATCTTCTGTGTATGCATCTCTAACTTGACAGCAAAATGGAGTTATTTACATAAATCATACCAAAAAATTTCTCCCCGTTTAAATTTTCTTTAAGTGGCAGAAGGTGCTGAGAGAGAATCGCAGGTTTCTCTAATGCTGTTTTAATTGCAGGATCAGTGGGAGTATCCACAGGGTTGAGCCACAACTAACATGTTGCCAAGTAAAAGGATTTCTCAAAATTCGCCATATGGCAGAAAATACCTCTATAGGTGGTGATGGGGGTGTGCAGGTAAAAGCATGTGGTGATGTCATTTGTAGTTAAATTCACAAAATACAGAATACATTTTATTAAAAAAAATAAAACGCCTACCATTTGTTATATTTTAAACTACAATAATTGATATATAAATGTTTCCTGGAAATTAAATTGCAACATAATCAAAGCTAGCAACAGAAAACGAGTGGAATATCAGCATCTAGTGGTGTGGTGAGGTCACTGCGACTTAAGAAGTGGAAATGTGTTTGACGTATACATACACAATATTCATCCAAAACGTATAACCTAAAACTACATGCACTTATATTATATGTGATGTTTGCATCATTCGTTCAGTTACTTTCTTTTAATACTTTATGTGGTTTGAAATGCTATAAAGCTATTTAAAAATAAAGGTGAATTGATTACATTTGTAACTTTAACCTCTATTCCCTTTTTTAGAAGTAGGCTATAGATCATGTTACCGGTTAAAATGCGAGCTGTACTATTTGCTCTGATTAATCCAAGATTTAATCTGACACTGTTCTCATTAAATTACACTTTAGAAATTCCTAAGCAGGGGAGAAAAAACTTTTGTTGGGTTGCCAGTGGTTATCAAATTTCACTAACCGCTAAGCTTTATGAAATACCTCCATGAATGATTGCAACACAATATGACAAAGACTGCTGAATGAGGGATGACATGTACATCTCTGGATCATTCAGAGCATAGTCCAACTCAGTGGGAATGGGCCCAGGCCAGGTCACATGGCCACGGATACCATCTGATGTGGCCAGTTTTGCATCTTTAATTCATGATGGAAAAAAATGAGTTCGGTTAGTGGACTAATTCAGCTGCTCTGAGTGTCCCAAAGCTGCAGTCAAAGATTATAAATGGAAAACTAGTCCCTGTAGATACACATATATGCATGAAGTTAAATCAAAGATCAAACACAATTGTACACGATCAAAACTATGCAAGAGGAGTCCCAGATATATACATAGACTGATAGATAGCTAGATCTGTTGTGACCAAATGCTAGGCCTGCAACTTTACATCCTGGTATTAAAGCCAATATAAAACACTTTTTTAAAAAATAATTTGTAAGTGCATAATGTTTATTGACAATATCCAGATCGTTTGCTATCTGAACACTAGATGTCAAACTTATTTTATCCACACTGGCAAATCTAACCTCCTTAAAGACTGTGAATTATATTCCAAGGCAATATTTACCCTCAAACGTGGCCTGAAGGTTCCTCGTCTAATAAAACGCAGCAGCAAATGTTTGTCCTGTTCTCACAATATCCTTGAGCTACAAGAAGTGCCCTGGATAGGGGCGATGACACTTTCACTTGCTACAGCATCCTTGGCCAACATTCGGCCTCAAAAACTAACTTGACAGCTTCGAAACGCCGGAGTTTATTCACCTAAGCATGACTGGCGACTTTAAATGAGGCTACGTTTATAATTTTCTACCGTTTCCTGAGATATCGCCGTCTTTGATGCTTTGCGCAGACCAGCAGAAAGAAGACCGCGTCACTCAGGGATGCGCAGAGAGGCTGAAGCACGCGGGATGCGCGAGGATTACTGAAGCAGCAGCGGCCGCATTAAAGAAACACAAATCTAGAATGCTTTTATCTCCTGTGGAACAAGGCCAGCTGCTTGCGATGCATTAACCCTGACAGCGCTGTGATAACATCGCTCTCTTACCTGTGTCGCTGTTGGTTTGGCCACATATGATGCAGTGTGATTCTGTAATGCGGTAAAGGCGGTAATATCCTCCCTCGCTTGGCTCCGTCTGTGCGCCCCTCTCAGAGCGCGCGCTCGCTTCCCACGCTCGCTCCTGTGGGCGCGCCTCCGATTCCACCAGGACAGGTGTTCCCATCGTCTGCGTTCGAACTGCACTTCGGCAACGTCACACGAAGCGTCAGTTTAATACCACGTCATTAATGCATATATTAAGAAATTTCCTAAATGTGACCCTGGACCGCAAAAAACAGTTATTAGGGTTAATTAAAGGAAAGAAAAAATCGAAAGCTAAATAAACATGTACTATAATTCATTGATGTTTGATTTGTTATAATAGGATATTTGACAGAGATACAAGTATTTGAAAATCTGTAATCCGAAGGTGTAACTATTACGAAATGTGTGGCAATGCATATTACTAATCACAAATATACTTTTCACATATCTACGGTAGGAAATTTAAGAAATATCTTCATGAAACATTTATTACAATATTTTTCCAACATTATTCAAATACGACTTAAAATCTTGGACGTGCATTGCATGGTGCATTTGTGTTTACATGCAATGCACGTCCATGATTTTAAGTTGTTTATAGATTATTTCTGAAAGGTGATATGGTTTGTGATTACAAATTACACAAATGAACTATTAATTGACATTTGGCAGACAAACAAAATGCTAAAAAATCAAAAAGCTTTTTATTCAGCATATTTAATGCATTTATATTTAATTGCATTAAATTGTCCAGAAGTGACTGTAAATTGTTACAACAACAACAAACAAACAAACAAACTAAATTCAATTTGGCTAAAGGATGTTCTTTTGAAATTTCAACCAATAAAAAATCTGAAGAAATTTGTATTTCCGCACAAATACTGAACATAACAAAAAAAAAAAATCTTCCATTAGAGATACATGGATAAATATATATGAAGAGTTCAGATGCAAAAGCCTCTAAGTAAGTCTGACGGTTTTCTGTAATATTTACATTTCTTTCTGGCCACTTTGTATAGGATTCTATGCAAGTACTTCTCAACGGCTTTAGGCTTGCGTTTCACGCATTTGAACTATAAGTACTTGAAAAACTTATCAAATGTGTGGAGAGTATTCACTCAGTATCATTGGCTTTTAGAGGCTTTTGCATATAAACTGTATATTAATACACATTTATATGAATTTATATGTTGATCAGATAATTGCACACTTTGCAATGCAATGCATGATTTTACCAAGTGCAAAAATCATGCCCTGGGTCAACATATTTGTTGACCATGCGACAACATTGTGATTAGCCAATCAGATTTGAAGAACAGTTTAGGCTTGCAATCAGTGTTTGGTGCTTGTACACCATTGTCAGTCACCTATCATTTCCTCTGATTTTAAGCATAACTTATGGGTAAGGGTAGGTTTAAGTGTAGAGTCAAGACTGTGGAGTCAAGACTATATTTTTGCTTTAAAATGTTGTTCTAGGTTCAACAAAATATGCTGACCTAGGGACACATAGTAGCTACTTGGCAAAATCAGGATGTGTGATAAATGCAGCCATTGTGAGCATAGGAGATTAATTATTGCTGAATCCAAACTTGCATATACCATAAGTTGTCATTTAATGAAAGAAACAGAAATAGAAATGGTCCAATGGATTATACATAACAATGTCTTTATCATGATAGGCTGAGACATACTCTTTCTTTATCAATGGTCTTCTGTTCCAAACACACAGCGCTCTTTGATAGGAAACTTTACATCATCCATTGCAATATAGTAACACACTGGCCCAGTTTTAAAATCACACATGTAGCCTACATGAACAGAGCCACACAGACTATCCTCTTGAACGCGTTTCTCCATTTAAGAGTATTCTAAGCATCAGAAATGCACAAAAAAACAGTCACAGTATGTGACTGACAAATTATCTGCTAATGGACATAAAGAGTTTGTGGATGAGAAGTAATTGGAGAAACTCTGTGGCAGGAATATGGTTATTTAAAATAATACGATTATCGCTAAACTACGTTCCAGATAACTGTGGAGCTTCAAAAAACTAAATACAGCTTACAGACCAATACTGTTAAAAAAATATGCAGAAAAATGTGTCTGAGGAGTTTACATAGGGAGAAATATATAGAAACCGGTTGGGAAATCTAATCTTGTATGCAGCCTGAGGTTTGTTCCAGAATCCTCAGCTTGCAAAAGTCAATCCTGCATACTAAACCTTGAAGACAAAGGTTTGCACTGCTATTCCCACATTATATACAGATTTGCCAGGCACTGACAGACTTCACTGTGATGTTTGGAATACAAAGTGAAGCTGCTCAGTGCCCTGAGCTCAGTTCAAGGTTTTAATGCAGTTTTGCCACGCAAGGTCACACAACGTACAGGTCAAACTGTTATTGTTGTGTGCGCGTACTTGTAATGTTGCCTCTAGTGGTCACAAAGAGCATTACAATATACCTAACTGACTACATCATGCTTAATTTGCTCATTAGTACTGTTTATGTCTGTGTGTTGAAGGACTGTTTCTCAATGGCTCTGTGAGGAACTACATTGTAGAATAATTTCAAAATTATGCAAAATATTTAAAATTCACGATATGGAATATTTAAATGTCTGAGAGTTTTACACACCGGTCGGTTATTGTGGAGATATTTCCATGCCCTGAAATGTGACGCTGAAAACAAAATGAACGGACCTTTTTCACGCTCCGCGTTCGAAAACCGGAAGCTTTAAGTAGTTGTGTAAAAAATGACTTCCGCTGTAGCCTGAATGAATGGCAGTATCCGTAGCATGGGTTTATTTGTTGTGATTAATGAGTGAAAATATTGTCAAGATATTCTGACGAATATTTCATGAACGTACAAGGCATGCTGCGTTTATACACTATCCACATTCAGAGACCGATGAGTTTTTTACTTTAAAAAATGACATAGAAACAACATCACATTAAAGAGCAACAAAATCTGTGTTCAAAACGTCTTTATGATAACAGCATATTGGGCAATAATTAAAACAATAAAAATGGCACTATGAAAAATAACATGAAAACACTATTCTGAGTATTTCTTCAGCTGTAACATAAGCAGCCTTGAGCAGATTCTTAGTTAAAATTTAACATTAGATGATACCCTGTTATACGTGTAATATTCCTTTTTGTCGTGAAATAGCAAGTGAGCCATTTGTAAGCTTTGTCGGTGTTTACTTTAATTAATGAATAATCTGTCTGCGACTGCTCACATTAGAGAAATGTGTTATTGTTTTGTTGTTGTGCAGCAGTGTTGGGGGTAATGCATTACAAATAACACAAGTTACGTAATAATATTACTTTTCCCAATTAACTAGTAAAGTAATGCATTACTTTTTAATTTTAGAGTAATATATCTAAGTTACCTTTTCAAAAACGTAATGCCAGTTACTTTGTTTTCTTGACTCCATGCTGGGAGTTCTAGACTAAATGTGAATGTGCATTAGTGTGCATCTCATGCTCAAAAAACTGATTTTGTATACATCAAAATGAATTAAACTAAACTCAGAGCCAAACCTTAATTACACAAATGTATCTAATCTTGTTTTATTAACCAATGTCTTTGCTGCCGACCTTCGATGATCCAGTTCAATCATAGAGTATGCGAATTTACTATTTCTTCAGCCGAAGTGTAACGATTTGCGGGAGTCGTGTGGATCTATATGCAACAGCGTTTATTAGACGTAGTCAAACAGGCAGAGGTCGGTACACAAGTAAACGGTAATATCAGAGGACAGGCAAACTCAGAGTCAGGGGACAGGCAAAAGGCAGAAATCAAAACACAGGCAAGAGATCAAACACGGGTAGACAAAACAATACTAGTAGAACTAGTAGAGTTGATGGCCGGGGCAAATCAAGACTCCTAAATTCAGAGGGCGTCTGCTTTGCCGTTCTTGGATCCAGGACGGTAGGTAATGGTGAACTGGAACCATGCGAAGAAAAGTGACCACCGGGCTTGACGGGCGTTCAGACGCTTGGCTGAGCGAAGATATTCTAAGTTCCGATGGTCCGTGTAGATCAGAAAGGGTTCCTGAGCTCCCTCCAACCAGTGATGCCATTCCTCCAGTGCTGACTTCATGGCCAGTAGCTCGTGGTCCCCCACGTCGTAGTTGCGTTTGGCAGCTGTTAATTTGCGAGAGTAGTTGGCACAGGGGTAGAGCTTCTCGGGTGTGCCCTGTTGCTGAGATAGCACTGCTCCCACTCCTGTGTTTGAAGCGTCCACCTCCACTAGGAACTGGCGTGAAGGGTCTGGGTGTTTTAAGATGGGGGCCGTGGTAAACTTCTGTTTGAGCTGGTTGAAGGCCGCCTCGCTCTCGGGGCTCCAAGGTAGACACTTGTAGGCCCTTCGGGTCATGGCGGTCAAAGGAGCGGCAGTGAGGCTGAAGTTTCTGATGAATCTTCTGTAAAAGTTTGCAAATCCTAAGAACCTCTGTAGCTCCTTGAGACTCTGGGGCTTGGGCCAGTTCACCACGGCTGAGACCTTTGATTCGTCCATGGCCACTCCATCTGAGCTGATAATGTACCCCAAGAATGAGATGCGGGTCTGGTGGAACTCACACTTGCTGAGCTTCGCATAGAGTTGATTCTGTATTAGTCTCTGTAGCACTGTGCGAACATGGCTGACATGGGAGGTGAGGTACTTAGAGTAAATCAGAATGTCGTCAATGTAGACAATCACAAAATGGTGGAGGAGGTCTCGGAAGATTTCGTTCATCAGGTTCTGAAACACAGAGGGACTGTTGGAGAGTCCAAACGGCATAACCAGATATTCGTAGTGGCCTGTGGTTGTCGAGAAGGCCGTCTTCCACTCGTCGCCCTCGAGATCATGGTAGTCTGACAGTAGTGCAGTGAGTTCGGTGCTCTCCTCAGGTGTTAACTGAAGGCGGATGGTTCGGGTGGCTCTGACGAGGCAGTGCTGATGGCAGTAAGGTGACCACCAGAGGATCTGGATATAGTGGGATCATGTAGTTCCAACCAGGGGAGTCCAAGAATGACTGGGTGCTCAGGAGAGTCGATGACGTAGAGTTGGATGGTTTCAGTATGAAGTAAACTGGTGGTAAGTGTCAGCGGAGATGTGAGGGAGGTGACCTTTCCAGTCCCTAGGGGTTGGCCGTTGAGGGCTGCCACCGCCTTGTTGGGGTTACATGAAAGGAGAGAGAAACGGTGCTTAGTAACGATGCCTGCATCTATGAAGTTACCCGCAGCCCCCGAATCCAAAAACGCCTTGGTTATAACACGTGACTCCCCCTCAACCAGTTCCACATCCAAAGTCATAAAGCGAGATTGAATTCACCCAGTAGCTTCTTGTGCGTGGAGGTGAGTTTCTCAAGCTGCTGTCGGTGGGTTAGAAGCTCCGCAGCTTGGCGGCTCACCTCGTCGATGACCTGACGCAACGTTGCTGGATCCGGTTCTGGTGAAGTCTTCTGTAGTGATTTGCGGGAGTCGTGTGGATCCATATGCAACAGCGTTTATTAGACGTAGTCAAACAGGCAGAGGTCGGTACACAAGTAATCGGTAATATCAGAGGACAGGCAAAAGATCAGGACAGGTGGCAAAAGGCGGAAATCAAAACACAGGCAAGAGATCAAACACGGGTAGACAAAACAATACTAGTAGAACGCTCAAAGAACGGCAAATCGAGACTTCGCGTCCGACCTAAGCCAGAGTCAGAGTTTATATACAGTCTGCCCCGGAACTGAAAGCGCTGAGACCTAGATGCGTGGGCCAAAAGAAGTCCGGGTGGAAACATTAGTACTCTGGTGATGGTGTCACGGTGGTGCATAGTCAAAGCACGAGGAGAGTCGTTGTAGCAATTAAACATCTTTTAATACTCACACTTAACATGAAGGATCAAAGGAACACACACTCTTACACAGACAATGACGGACCATAACTAAAGGACAGAAGGCAACTTATAAAGGGCAGACAATCACAGTAAATAAACGAGGCACACCTGAACAGAATCACTAATTAACAGAAACTGGGTCACTGGGAAGAAAACAAAAAGGCACATGGGCAATGTCAACACACACGGCACATGGTACAGATGGTTCCTGCTGCCGTTCGCTTGAGAGGACCACAGAGGCGCGGCTCGTGACACTAAGATTCATTAGTGACACTTTTTGGTGTGCTTTTACATTTGCTATAAAAATAACTTTTTATATTAAAAACAAACACTCAAGCTCTGCCCATACTTAAAAAGTAATGCAAAAGTAATGTAACCCATAAGTAACTAAGTAACGTAATTAGTTACTTTTTTAAAGGGAGAAACGCAATATTGTAATGCAATGCTTTTAAAGTAACTTTCCCCAACACTGTTGCAATGCGCTCAAAACCAGAGGATATGTCACCTTTGAGATAGTAAAACCAGTTATTTTTTAATTGCGCTGGGATCATTAACTTACATGAAAATATGAATATATTTGAACAACTCCAGTTTAACACGTGACGATTGTAGCCTATTGGAAAGTAAAGTACTGTGAGTGCACGAAAGCAACACTATAACTAATTTTTAATTTGAACAGTCTTTAGTCATTGTTAATTTTTTTTGTAAGATATGTAAGATTGTTTGATATTAGTCAAGTGTTTGAAATGACTTCCTTTTGTGATCTGACATGCAGGTTTAATAACTAGAAATCAGACTATTTATAATATTGTATGCATTAACGGAAGTCGACTAACATGGCATTATAAATATATACTTTTTTATAGACGTTTCAACAACATAAACAAATACATATAGAATCAATAACAACAGCTAAGCGAAATATGTTCGTTGCGTAAATCAGACGGATTTATTAAAAATGCAACCTAATTCTCTGCCAGCAGGAGGCGCTTTAAGCGCGAGAAACGAGTGGTTTCTCCGGTAACGGCTGTAGACAAAGCTGCTCTGAGCTTACAAACGCTGCCTTATATGCAGGATGAAATGAAAATGACATTTTCTAAAGAAAGTCAGTTCATTCCGTGTTCATGTTTATTCAGCGAAGCCTTTAGGAAAATCGGTGGGTTTTTACACCGTGGCAGTTCATATGTAAAGGCTGGGCCATTTATATGGATACACCTTAATAAAATGGGAATGGTTGGTGATATTAACTTCCTGTTTGTTGCACGTTAGTATATGTGAGGGGGGACACTTTTCAAGATGAGTGGTGACCATGGTGGCCATTTTATTATTTATTTATTAAGGTGTATCCATATAAATGGCCCACCCTGTATACTTTTATATTTTTTTAAACCTAATTTTCCCATTGGTACTAGATACCTGTTGTTGTCTTCTCTATAGGGCGTGTTTTTTTATTGAATAATGCTGTGTGCATGCTAATTTGAGACATTTCTTATAAATATGTTTTGAGTACATATTATACGTGTCCTTCAAAATGTTTATTAGTGTTCTATATTAAATATTTAGAATATTGTCACAAAATGTGTGGGGATTTATGCATGCTTAAAGTAGGCCTCGTTGAGTTTTTGTGTATGTAGCTATAAATAGGCCTAAATTTCAAGTTGGTATATTTGTATTA
>JAUYWG010000045.1:12330599-12341515 GCA_034779775.1 Enteromius afrohamiltoni
AAAAAAAAAAAAAAACAGCAACATTTGATGTTTTGCTACAACAAAGTAAATTACACAAAGATACAAATGAGTAGTTTTAATTGTATAATTGTATCAGCGACTAGTTTTTGCTGGTGCATTTAACTGAATCATTCAAACAAAAGATAATAGTAAGAAATATTTACGGAGCACTAAGTCAGCATATTATGATGAATCATGTGACATAAAAAATATTATTGCCTCCATTCGCTTAGTAGTAAACGTGATAATTAACATATCACTCTATCATATCTACTGTACTTTGTGTTTCTCAACACAAATAAAGTTACATAATGTAATTATGTTATCATGTTATTGTCTTCTTCCCTCAGGATCATCAACCATAGACCTGTTGATTTATCAGACACTCTGCTACACCCATGATGACCTGGATATGATTGACGTGGATGACTACCTGATGAAAATCTGCGGCCAGGCAGAGTTCCTCAAAAAGTAAGAACTAAGCATTCACCGAAAGTGACTTGACTGCACTTGACTAAATATATATAGAAATAGGGGTGGGCGATATGACGATTTTTGATCGTGGATGATAGAAATTTCTCCACGATCTGCTTTTTAAGGAATATCGTAGTATCGTGCTATTTTATCATGTCCGTTTCAATAAGCTGTACAACACTACATACATTCACATCAGTGTTAACTCAGTGGTAGAATTACACTCACCAGACACTGCACTGATTCACAATAAAAAAACGTATTTTAATCGCTTTAAAAGTCTTGCTGATTAAACATTATATGTGTGTAGTCCGGACGCGCTTTTCCAGCGTGTACACCTGAAGCACGTGAAAATCGTGATATGATATTTTTTCCATATCGCCCACCCCTATATAGAACTTCCATAGACTCACAATAGAAGTTACATAATTAGCCTTACTCTTTGAGCTTTTTACATGCTAAATCAACCTTCTCCACAAAAAACATGATTTGCCTGTGGTGGCAATTGTTTATAATTCAGTCTTCTTTCTGGTATGCCGACAACAGGACCTCTGCGTTTGTCTTCCAGGGGCTTTATGTCTACCTCACATTGGCTCAGTGTACAAGTGTAGGGTTGGATTTTCTCCCTAAAGTGTTACGGCCAAAAACAATCCCCCGCTGCTGGAGTGTGCAGCGTGTTGCTAAAAAGTCCCCATCCAGTAGCATAATGAACTACATGTTACAAGAGCGTCCATTGTAAACCCGTTTGAGTTGTGGGTGGAAATGGGCTGATTCCAAGCTGAACCGAAGATCTGCGGTTTGTGGTCTTAATAGCTCCTCATCCTATAACTGTGGCCCTTCAATTGTGGTTGCACAAAAACAAGCTGTGCTCATGTCTGTGGACTGCTTTAACCACATCAAGTTTCCCAATGACACGACCACCATTTTGAGGTGGACTTTACTAATTGTTCAAACGTGTGGTCTTCCTGTTTTCTTTTTTTTAAAAGTCCACTTGACATTTCTGATGAGACAGTTGCTTGTATTATTTCTCTTAAAGGGCAGAGCTGACAGAACTGAGGCTGTTTATCTTTGTGAAAAGAACCGCAGGTGTTGTTCAGTTGAATGTGCGTGCTGGTTGTTTTTGCTTTGGGTGCAGCTGTGTGGTAGGAAGTGTGTCTTTTCCTGATAACCGTGTGCTTGTGCAGGGCCGTGAAAAGGAGAGACAATGTGTGTAATGTAGGACTGTAAAAAAATACATTAGCGTCAGTTTTCAAAACATTGACATACTCATAGAGGTCTTTTCTGGGTGCTTTGACAATGAAAAAATAAACCACAATGCCAATGGTGCAGTTAAACATGCTTGAATATGAAGATAGTGGAATATTTTCAGTTTCTGTTCAATTGTTGCAGTACATTTGTTAGAATGATTTAAAGAACACTGCACGATTTTAGCAATCCTATAAAATCACAATGTGCGTCATGGGTCGAATAAATTTGGCAATGACGTGTGTGTAGACTGTGCGATGATGACACCTATCCTGATCGCACACGTATATCTCGGATATTCTATGTCTATTTGATGTCTTCATTTACATCTGCAAGACCTATTATTAAGGGTGTTTGCTCATTTGCAATATGTGTATTGGACGTTTCCTTTTAGATGTCAAATAGACGTCTTTTGGATGTCTTTAAGATGTTTATGATTTAGAATGTATGTAAAACGGACATCTGTAAGACATCTGCCAGACATTTTTAGACAGCAGGTGCTTTCCACATCAAGAGATCTCTAACAGACATTTTGCAGACATTTGTGTGCTATTTGGGTATTGGCTCATATGCTATGATGCACATTACTACAACAAATACACTGCCATTCAGCATGCGCTAGCAGTGTTGCGCTAAAACTGGTATTGAAACGTCACTAGATGACATCACTATAAAGAAGAATGTAGATCAGTGATCAGATGAAAACTTGGATATGGTTTGTTCAAGTAGTTGCTATATTTGTCGCTAAATTTTTGAAAAGTCTAAAAAGGGGAAGTCACTAATCTAACTACACTTTAACTAGTTAAATTGGCAACACTGTGCACTAGTGGTGAACAAAAAGAGCTTGATGCATTGATGAATTGGTGTAACCAGCAAAGAACCAAAAAAAAAAAAACAGCTTTAACCAACAAAGGACCAGCTAAAACCAGCAACAAAATGTGCCTATCGAGCATATACTGTTTTTTCAGCAGAAATCTCTGTGATTGCTTCACGATGCCAATCTGTCATATGGGACAGCTGTTTGTGTTCCTCTTGTTATCTGCTAATTGTTTTCACCTGTTTCTTGTTAGTCTATCCACCTTTTTCTTGACTTAAAAATGGGCGCGGCCGTTTGTAAATTCTATGGGTGTATCTTGAGGTTTCATCTGCACCCAGATATTTTTAGCTGTAAAAAAGTTAGTTTTGCTGTTTGATATTGACAATTGGTGTGTCTTATGTAATTTTAATGTGATCTCTTCAATTATGAACACACTGGTTTGTAGTGCAAATAGTTTTACTTATTACTGCATGTTATCTCCTTTTTCCTCCTATTTATCTATAGCGGCTGGTGAACCAGACGTCTCAGCCATAGGCTTACTTCCGTGTTGAACGAAAAGTTGGATTACACCCTATGTATTTAGACTCTTATATTTCAAGTTTTCTTTGTCAGTTTTTCTCCATTGTTGGATGTATCATTAGAGTGCCTGGTTTTTGACTGTTTTATTTATAAATCATCTGCTGTGCTTCATATCTACGTCTGCTTATGTTACAGCATTCTTGCTGAATTAAAGTGTTCATTTATTTTTTAAATAAATATAAATAACTCTTGCTGACCCCAAGCTTTTCAATGGTAGTTTATATGTATATAATTCAATTATTAACCTGTATATCTCAAGTTTGCTTTTGCCTCTTTTATTTTTGTTAAGCAACCAAGCTCTGGCAAGCTTCGAGTACATCCAGCAGTGTCTGAAGTTTGACTGGGACATTCGACTCGTTCTTACCAAACGGAGTTTGGTCAACATGGAGCTCGCCCGAACGGTAAGAACAAAGCTGACAGCAGATGGATTAGCTACTCAATAACATGTTTTCCTCTTGTTGAACAGTTGAAACTCCAGGAAACACCAGTAGGAAACATTTTTAGACATCTTAACACCAAATGCTTACAGTTACAGCTTTGAATTAGTGTAATCAAAAGTCTGCAGGAACTGTAACTGTTTGTTCTTTCAAGTATCATCTTTTGTTTTCCACTAAAGAAGAAAGCGCACACAGGTTTGGAATGCCATCACATTAGGTTTAGATGAGCTATGCCTTTAAGAGTTTCTTCCTGGAACCATAGAATCATCCAACAGTCAAACATTGGAGAATTGTGAGTGTAGATGCTAAAGGTTTGCATTTAAGATTTAAATGTTTGCATTGTGCTGTTGTTGTTACACAGACAGATGATGACGATACTCCATCCACCATGAACCATAGTATTTTACTGCAAGAGAGGCCAATCAAACAGACTGTGACCAGGTGAGAGCAATAAAGAGGAGGTCAGGAAGTTTAGGCTGTAATATGCTAGTAGAGAGATTGCAACATTCATGGTGTTTGACGATCTTGTTTGTGTGACAGGGAGGCACTGACTCTTCTCCTGGATACCTTTTACAATGAGGCTGAGACTTTCCTTTTATCAGAGGTACTTGTTACAGACATTGCTTATCTGAAAATTCTTTGATAATGTGTTTGATATGCTTAATCCAAATCATGGTTGTTATGGTTAATTAAATATGGTTAATAATAAAAAAAACTAATAATAAAGATTTATTTCAGAAAATTGCCTATGCAACAATTCTCAACATAAACCTTTTTGTTTCTGTATTTGTTTCTCCTCAATGTCTTTTCTGTCATTTGCAGGTTGAGTTGCCGCTGCACGTGGAGCGGTTAGTGCAGTCTGTGAAGGCCTTGTGTACTTCTCTAGCAGCTGTTGAAACGCCTGACATCACTGCTGCCTTAAACCAGCTGCCAGCTTGCCCATGCAGACTACAGCCTAAAGTGCAGAAGGTGGTACCTTGAAATGTTTTAGAAGTCTGACGCACATATTGCTGTGTTGGCCACTTTCATGTGTGCACAGAAAGTGCTGCAAACGTGCAACTTTTGCTGCTTCTAGTTCCTCAAATGAATAGACAGGCAATTTTCTCTACTTTGCCTAAACCGCTAACTGCAAGCGTGACTCTCTGTCTAATATGCATGCTTAAGTGTATGTATGTTTTTGTGTTCATTTATAGGATGTCAGTGTCTTGATGAAGAAAGAAAACAGAGGTACAGTGCTTCCGGTCACACCGCTTTCTTGATTTTTGTCTGAAAACGAAGCATACACTATCAGTGAAACATTTAGCCTTTATAAACTTAACCTATATATATTCTTAACATTTTTGGTCACCTTCATAATTCTCAAAAATCATAACTTCCGTTCAATTCCATTTGTTTTATTTTATAGTTTTGATGACTTCCAGGTGTTTTTTTTCCCACTTTTTTGTTCTGTTTCATAGTTAAGTTCGAAATCCCATTAGGATTTGGCAAATTTTTAAATGCTCTTCATAAATATATTTGATTTTTCCATCCTTGTTCCAGTCTCAAACTTATTTAATCTATTAAAATCGATCTTAAACGTATTAAATTTAAAGCTATCTAGTTAAAGGTGCAAGCCAGTCTACTTAACTGTGTCCTAACTTGACTGCTAGTGTTTGACTCTTCCTGGGATTGAGGATGAGGATGTGCTTAAGTGTGTCTTGTTTGTTGGAAGAGTGTTTATGTAGCATCCTGCTATGAGGAAGTCTGTGATCTTAGATCGGCATAAACAGGAAGGATGCAGCCTTGTGCTGGACACTTGCAGCTAATGTCCTTCTGTCAGCTTTAACATGTGAATTCATTCTGCTGCTCCATCCGGCGTTCTGTGAATATATAATGTGTTAGATATGAAAAAGTGGATAATGGGGATAATGTACGGTCAGAATTTAGCATGCTAAAAAGTCTTGGCATCACAATTTGTATGTTAACAAAAGAACCATTTTTTTCTTCACCTTTCAGTGGCAATTGTGGAGAAGTTGACCGCAGCCATCTTGGATCTTGTGGAGCTGTACTGCAGCACTTTCAATGCTAATTTCCACACCATGCCACACAGCAGCAGATCCACAGCCCCCATACAGGAAGCTGGCATGGTTACCAACGTGCTTTCCTTTAACGTTTATGCAGCTCATCGCGTCCCTATCACATGGGCTGCCAGGTAGTTTTGATTTCGTCACCTTGTGAAACCAGTTTCCATTTTGAATCAGATTCAAGCTTTTTTAAATACATAATGATTTTTGTTTAGTAAGAGTGTGATCAAAAGCGAGGCTTGATTTTGCTGAACATTTCTGTTTGAAATAAATGCTGTCATTTTGAACTTTCTATTTAAAAGAATAATCATTAAAAAACTCCAATGTGGAGTAATGGCTGCTGTAAACTCAGCTATGCTTTTCAAGCAGTAAATTGCATTTTAAAATATATTCGAATTAAAGTTTTTTTAATAGTATTTCACAGTACTATATTTTTGATCAAATAAACGCAGCCTTGATGGGTTAAAAATAAATGTTGATGACCCCAAACGTTTGAACAGTATTGTTTACTGTAATACTTCATAGTTTGTTATCAGCAGTGCACTGTGTGTTCATGCAGTACAGTATGAAACATAGAAGAATATTACTGCAACTCATTGTCTTCTGTCAGTCTTTTATAAGATTGCCTTAGTAGGGAAAAAAATGTTGTTTTGACAGTTTGAACGAGTTCAGATTTGCACTCATGAGCGTCCTCGTTTGTTTTGCAAACGCAAACAGATTAACAATCCGGAATGACAGGTTTTTAACAAGACTTTCCATGATATCATATTGCATGTTATAATTACTGCGATCCAAATGAAAATGAAGGCAAATAAAACCAATTCAAAAGTGCCACAATTTGTATTAATCAGATACCATGGCCCTTTTTTAATTTGTACAGGAAGTGCTCCTTTCCCAGATTGCATGCTCCATCTGTTGATAATTTCTATGATCTCGTTTGCACAGGATAAGAAAATCTGCTAAATATCATTAATGTAGATAAAATGTAAAAAAAAAAAAAAACCTGACTGTTGGAAAACTGTGGAAATGACACAGGAAAAGTTGACTCTTGTGGAAGAAGCGATGCAGCTGTACACCAGCTGTCCACATTGCTGATCCCCTTCGGTAATCCAGCAGGATTATTTGGCGTTACAATCTACAGAGAGGACTCTTGAGAATAGCATTCCCTCTTTTTTTCACTCTTCTTTCTAAGCCATAACTGTGGCGACTGCTCCCACCAGCATGGAGACAGATGCTGACCAACCCTAAATGTCACTACACCTCGCCCAGTTGTTCAGCCCTCTCCCCTCCCCCACACAGCAAAGTAATGGTCTCTCCCACCCATTGACCTGAGCTAGTGCTCTTTGTCTCCCTCTGAAGCTGATTGTGGAACAAGTCATCACAAAGAAACATGTATGGGAACTCAGCATAACCTTTGACCTCTGGAGGCCAGGCTGGGCACCAGGCACCTGTGCAGTGGTGACGGAGGGTTGACGTTCTCTTGCATCCCATCTGCTTTAGGCGATTAGAGTCAGCGTGAAAAGACAATTTATGGTTTGATAATGATTTTTAAGAGACAACCCTAGTGGTTTCTCCTCTGTAGTGTCCGTAGATCAGTATTAGGATTAGCAACGTTAGTATTTCAATCACGTGTTTGTCTTTCTTCTCTAGTATTCCATTTAGCTTGGGAATGTTTTTCCTTCTATTTAAACTGGCCTCGGGAGAGTTCATTTCCCATTTAGGAGTCTATAAGTGCTTGAATTGAAGTTGAATGATGTGGGAGAACATCAGATAATGTTGGGACTAGGAGAAAGAAGTTGGGAAAAGGGAACCATTACATTTCTGAGTGAACCCAAATATAAAAGCATGCCTGTGTTTAGGAAAAATTTGATTGGAATGCACATGTTCTGCAAGACCCTTTCAATCTCCCTATTTACTATATCTTTTACTGCAAGATGATGGTTTTACTTGGTAAGGTGTATTAAATGCTTCTTTAATAAGACAGCTTTTAGAATGTCTGTTTTTGTTTTTATAAAGCTCTTACATAATTGGTAGAAAATTACTCTACACAGCACAGCTCCTCCCTTTAAAATTTCAGCTAACCTACCTAAAGCATAAAGTAAAAGCTGTGCCAGTCACATGGAACTCTGTGGATTTGTCATGGTCAAAGTCACACAGTAATGGCAAAAATATGTCACTTAATGCAGACATGAGCACATTTATTATGCTGCTCTCCTGAATCATGCACTCTTCGCATTTAAAATGACTCATCTGAAATTTAAAAGGATTAGTTAACTTAAAAATGAACTGTCATTTATTCAGCGAATGACCTTCTTCTGTAAAAAATCTTGACCGCATTCACTGGAGGTCTTAGGAGTAGCGATGACTGATTTGTGATCTTCAGTTTGTTCAGTGCAAACTACACCAAAATAATAATCGAGTGTCCGAGTTTAGATCAGTTTGGTTTGCAGCAGATCCCAGCAAAGGAAAATTTTCAGTGATTTATGTCCCAGATATCTTGGCTTCTGTTAGGTTTATCTTTTACTGCCATTTGATGATCTCACCCTCTTTGTCTCTCTGTCATCTACAGCTATGAAAATTTTTTCCTGTCCTGTTCTCTCACCCATGGCGGAGTGGAGCTTTGCGCCCCCCAGCACACCAGTAAACAGTCGGTCAGCAAATATCTCTTCCACCTGGTGGTGTGGGACCAGAGGTAAGCCTGAAACCAATCCACACACACTACGCAGTCCCATAAATACGATCTCTTTGAGGTTTGTTGAAAATATATGGCCTAGTGTTTAAACATAGATCTAAGCTTGTTTACCAAGTATTTCAGGCGTCACATTTGAAAATAGCACATCCCTCTCAGCTTCCTGTGACTGTTTTTGTACTCTGCCTTCTTGTGGTATTGTTTAGGGATATCACCGTCCTGGTGATATTTAGTCTCATGCATGTAGGTGTGAGTTTATGCTATTATAACTCCAAGTGTTGGTGTTTAAAATAAAATGTTGCATTAATGTTGTTGTTCTTAGTTTTGAGCAACTGTTAGAATTCCAAATTTATCCTTTAAAACTGGTATTATACTAATTAGAATTTTTTTTTTCAAAATACAGAGTTTGCTTTCCCATCCAGATCAATCAGTTACCGAGGGAGTCACAGTTGACTGTGACGCTTTATGCTGCCCCTCTACCGCCCCCTGGAGGTGCGGAGGAAAAGAGCAAGCAGAAACGCAGCATTGAGGCTTTGGGTTGGGTCACCATGCCTTTATTCAACTTCAGACAGTAAGCATGGATGTGCATTTTATTTAATTTATTTTAAAATCCAGGCAGACTGTGCATTTTTTCATTAATGATAATGCAGTGAGTGCATATTTTATTGGAGGGCATGAAAACAGGCTCTTTAAGCACTAGAGCTCTGCTGATACTCACCTCCTACAGCAAACCAGTCGTGGTGATTAGAACAGGCTGACACCTGCAAGTCTAGCACAGCCTACAAACACCACAAACAACACAAGCTAGTGCAATTTTTAAGTGTGCACCATTTCCTAAGCAGAAGTGGCAAACTGAAAAGCTGGGCCTGTAGTCACAAAACACATTAAGGCTAAAAGTAGCTCATGACTGATTTAGGTGGAAATATTAAAAATATTGGACGTGTCAATACTAAATTTAGGACTTCTAAATATTTGCTCTAAGAGTATTTCACAAAGCGTTTTAGCACTACAACTAGCTCCTAAATCTGTCAAACGTTAGGAGTAATGACAAAAACTCACTAAGACCAAGCCACGAACTATTCCCAAAATGGCTGTTGCTTTTAAAAAGGTATAATCTTTGATTTTGGAGGTTGCCCTAACTTCAGATTTTCCTCTGATTATATCTTTGTCTCATGTACTTGTTTAATTAGTGACACGTAGCCTGCATTTAAAAATCTTTATTTGAATATGGCAGTTAACATTATGTTTAAACCTTTATTTGAAAACAGAAACATAAAATTGTGCTCTACAATATTTCCACGATTAAATCTTTGACGGAGCCTATCAGCCAATCACTATGTGCGTAGTTTAATAACCATTCAGACATCATCCATAGCAACGAGGTCAACCCCACACTTACTCTTAGCTTAAGACTTCTCACTATTCCTTAGTAAAGTTTGTCTCAGTAGTTTTTTTACAGCTATTTAGGAGAACTCTTAGTGGTGAGATGGTGCATCTGTAAGCGAATATTAGGTGTTTTCTGACCCTGTTTTCCCTCTTAGTGTTCTGACGTGTGGGAGGAAGCTTCTAGGTCTCTGGCCTTCAACCCCTGGCAGTGGAAATGCTCGTTCCAGTACGCCCAACTTCAGCCAGCCAGACAGTGTCATCCTTCAGGTTCGGCCTTTTGCGCAATCCAAAGTGTAATCATGTAATAAACTGTTTCCCGCTTGTCCTACTTTATACTCTATTACCCTCAACTCTGACTCACTCACGTTCTCAGTAAACTCACGTTTGCTCACAACACACTCCTCTTCAATACACTTTTTTTTTTTGTAATCTAGGAGGCTGCTTTGTGCCAAAAAAGCCCTTAACATGCCTTAAGGATGAGGTTCCTCCATCCAAGTCATCATTTTTTTTGAAGGTCATTTATGCTTGTACACCCATTAAAGTATATGCATAGCATGCATAGTTAACAGGTTAAAGATGTTTAAGCAGTATATCTAGATATCTAGTTAAACTTTATATGTAAAAGAGTTAGCTCATTACTTCAACAGTAATAGGGTCGGGCCAGTGTGCTAGTGGAAATGTAGGAAGGAACTGTCCTGCTACTTGCAAAATGTCCTAAAAGTAGGTCAGGTTGCTCTGCAGAGAGAGAGAGAGACGGACAGATACAGAATTTTCACTTTACATGCATCTAAATAGCCCCAGGCAAAATAAGCATCCAAAATAGAATGACAACATAAAACTACATATTTTATTCTGATTCTGTTGCTGCAAAAGGACATCAACCCTTCTGTAAAAGATAATAATTAATAGCATTGTATATGTTTTGAATCACACATGACCACGCATTTTCATCTAATTATTAGTTGATGTTTTTTTTTTCTTTTTTGGCAAAAGCAGAAAGTGTCATGTAAATGTACTTTTACAGATATCCCCTTGAGAAACCTTTACTACACGATTAGTGCTGTACTCAGACAATCATCACAAACACCTGAGACATCACCCCGGATTTTGTGCTCGCTGAGTCACCACTTCCTCCACATGCAATAATATGCTCTCTTAACACGCTCAGACGTGACATTTCACTGCTGCTCTCAGCTGTAAACAGCCTCTCCGACGGTATTGTTCTG
>JAUYWG010000045.1:12341615-12369175 GCA_034779775.1 Enteromius afrohamiltoni
GCTCTCTTAACACGCTCAGACGTGACATTTCACTGCTGCTCTCAGCTGTAAACAGCCTCTCCGACGGTATTGTTCTGCACAAACTTCTGAAACCGCTCGGATGGGTCTCTGAAATTCTCACCCTCCGCACAGGCCTCCTACTATACAATCCCCGTTCTTCTTTCTGCCATCTCTGTGTGCCAAACCAGCCCATAGTAGTGCCAATAGGGCTCTTTTGTGCCCGAATGGCATGGCTTTGTCTAAGGGTAGTGGGCTGTGCAGTTTAAACTGGGAGTGAAGCCTGGTCCTGTGTCTATTCAGTAGGTTCTGTCCCTCATTAAGGTGCTGGGGTTATTCAGTGTGAGGTGGCAGATTTCCCTCAGTCAGTCCCTGCAGTCTGCCCGTTAAGCCAAGATGCATCTGGGGAGAATGACACATCTGGGGCTCGTTAAATCTGCCTAATGCGTGCTCGCTCCCTTCAGCTTCTCTCCTTCTCTTATCCATTGCCGTTTTCCTCTTTCACTTTCTCTGACCCCATTTTTCACATTCTTTTCCTTTTTTCTTTTCAAGTCAGACTTTTTTCGTTTTTTTGAGAATTTCATGCTGAACAAGTTCTATTTATGAATCGACAAGTAATTCATTATTGCGTATTTACTCAGACAGCGTAAAGAAAAATATATCAAATAACAACAGAAGCTGGTATGAAACCTAGCTCAGGGGCTTCTATATTTTAATAGATGCATCTTTATTTTTAGTGTTTTTAGGATTTATTTTTTTTAGATTGTCTGTCAAAAAGATAAAAAATGCAAATAATTTTAATATTTATTAGCCAATTTTAATATTGGCCATTATTTATTTATTTTTAAGCTAGAACAATGATATCATTGTCAGATTTTTTGCTAAATTTGAGGCATTATGAATTTTTGAAGCCTGAGTTTTGTAGATTATTCATAGATGGGGTTTGCATGCATGTAGATTTAAATTAGTCAGGATAGATGGCTTATTTAATTTTGCACAAACATAAAATATACGTCTATTTCCTGAACAATTGAATGCATTGTCTGCCCCACATGATTTTCATTGCCGGTGCAGGAAATAACTACCCAGCAGTGTAACCAAGATGGCTGCTTGAACTGACTTGCTTTATTGGGGGGGAAACATTTGGTATGAAGGTCATGAAATGGATGAGGGCCTTGTGTGTTCATTATTCTAGTGTGTTCTGCTCTGCTAATAGATGAAGTGTGATGCTGAGAGGCATATGGCAATAAAGACTGGACTGATTTCAACCCTGGCTGACAGAAGTGTGAAAACGGACCCAGATGTCCCTATCATGAGCTTTCATTTCAAAAAAAAAAAAAAAAAAAAAAAAAAAAAAATTCTTGCTGCTTTTTTTTTTTTTTTTTGCATCTGTTTTTAGTTTCCGTTTGTCTTTAGCTGAATGTATATTGGCTCTCTGCTGTTAACATTTAATGTTAGTGGTATTTAACTTGGCATGTTTAAGGTGAAAACCTCAGCTGTACATGGTGCTGTTACGGCTTTCAGCACTCATGTAAACCGCTGCCAGCCGTGACCGTGAACCTCAGTGTTTGCTTTGGATCATAAACCTCCTCTCACTCTTGTGCCATCTTTGTAACCCATGAGCTAGAGTAAATTTGACCTATGATAGACATTTGTTTTCTTTAAATCATTAACCCTCAGTTATAGAATAGATGCATATTAGGGCATAGCGCTATTTTAAATACTTTCATGATTTTATTACATTTTGAAAATGATTTCAGTGCATTTTTTATTTGGTCATTTGGTTCTAAAAACTGTCACTAGAATAGACTGTTCAGACCTTTTCTTGCTGAGTGTAGCTGATTTTAAATTGGTGCATTTTTTTAAATTTTAAATGATTTTTTTCATTTGTTTAAATGCTAAAACAACTGTACGTGTATGTACAGTAAAAAGTAAAATAGCATTGGCTTTACATTATTTCGTTCAGATTTGGTATGTTTTAACCTTCCATTGTTAATACATTTTCAACTAAACTCACCTTGTGTTTTCAGGTGGACTTTCCCACTTCTTCTTTCGAAGTTCGCTTCAGCACTCCTGCTCCAGCAGAGTTCAGCCCCCAGTACGAGTTCTCCCGCCTGGACCAGCTCAGCCAGAGGCAGCTACATGATGTCTTGCACAAGAAGTCCCTTTTCTGGTGAGCTGGCTGTCTGGTAATCCTAAAGCAACTGATGTGTCTTGATCTAATTATGCGTTTTACTGTTTTAAAGGAGTAGTTCACCCATAAATGGAAATTCTGTCATCCTTTACTCACCCTGGAGCATTTCCAAACCTGTATCAATTTCTTTGTTCTGCTGAACACAGAGGAAGATATTTTTAAGAAAGTTTATAACCAGGCTGTTTTGGGTCACCATTGACTTAAGCCTTAAGACTTATTGGCAAGGTTTTATGTGCTTGTATTTAATTGCTCCATGTTAGTTACTCCAGCTAAGTAATATGTAATTACAGAGTGTCTGTTTACACTAAGTGTAACTAGCATGCACTTAAAAGCTATTTACGCAAACTCTGCCCACCAACATGTGATTAAGTTAGTCAATATTACAAAAGTGGATAAGGAAATGATCGAAAAGTTTAAAATAAAGTATTGGATAAGGTAAGGGTAGGTGTAGGGAGGGCTATTGTCTAAATAAGGTGGCGTCCATTTAATAAGCTGAATAAAAATTTAGTTGCACACAAAAGAAGTTGTTATTGCATACCGTTTTAAATGATAATTGCCACTATTCTTTCCATGCGTAAGAGGTTTGTTCATCTTTGGAGCATCTTTGGTTCAAGGTTTATAGTCCATGTGACATTGCTATAAGAATATCAATTGTGCACAAAGGAAAGGAAGTGACATGTCCCATACTTGGAATTTGTGCTCTAACCCCATCCAAGTGCACGCACACACAGCAGTGAGAAGTGAACAACCAAACACACACCATGAACACACACCCGGAGCCCCCTCTACCTACAATCCTTGCCAGACCTGGGACTCGAACCCGTGACCTTCGGGTTACAGGTCCGACGCTCTATCAACGATCAATCTAACAACGATTGCTTGGAAGCTTGGACTGATTCTGAAAGAAACTTGTAGATCTTCTGATTGAGCGCTTGCATGCAACATTTTAATGGAAAAGAAATCGCTGGTTCTCAGGTTCTTTAAGATTTACATCTTACTTTCTCATTCTAGCTCTGTGAACGCCCACTAAACGTATTCCATGACTCTGTAAACTGATCAACAGAGAATGCAGTGGGACGATATACAGACTTGTAGGTTATGAAAACTGCATCTCCTCCAAGACAAAGAGTGATTAAGTGTCGCTGCAACCTCAGATAACCAGTTAATGTAAAATCAGATTCAGCTGTTTTTACGCATTATTCATATTTCAGTGACACCCAAATGAGCATGCCTGCATGGGAACAGAGGTTAAAGAAGCTCAGTGTGTTGTTGAGGTGCTGATAAGATTCTTATGAGAGGATAAAGATCCTTCCTTGTTGCCAAGAGTTTAAACACCCAGCATTACCCACTTCCTTTTGTCTTCGGTGTTATTCAGTGCTTCCCCGTCTCCTCTCTCTTTTCAAGTGACAGTGGGAGGTTTTTTTAAACAAAACGTTTATACAGCAAGGATGCAATAAATTAAATCAAACATAACAGTAAGATATTTATAATTCTACAAAAAATCGAATCTAATAAATCCCACAATTCATTCATCAAAAAATAAACTACAATCAATCAATAGTGGTTTCCTCAAAAAACATCAAACAGCACGACTGCTTTCAACAGTGATAATGGGAAATGATAGTTTTACTGTATTTCTGAATATGTCAATGCAACCTTGGGGGAAATGAGATTACTTGTGTTAAATATATCATTTTTATCCATATGAAAATCATTTCCTTTATTGTTCTTTCATGGATTTTTTTTTATTCCCTGTGTTTGAATATGAGAACATTTCTGGTGCTCAGCAGGGCTTGGTGCTCTACAGTGCTCACTTTGTTACAGTCAACTTTAGACAGCTGATGTGAATATCCTCCCGAGCTGGCTCTGTTCCTCTTCTCTTTCTCTCAGCTGTTGCTCAGCGTCTGGTGCTCAGAGCCTGTGGAGCTCTGAAACATTTGCTGCTCTGTAAAATCTGGAGCCACATCAGCCTGGAAATATTCAGTCATAAATTGTCTCCAGCTCTCGGATCAAAGGTTGAGTGTTTGAGCTGGGTGTGAACCGTCTGATCTGGCTTGTGTCAGCAGAGAGTTAATGTTTCTTCTCTTCTTTTGTTGTAAATGGTGGGTGTTTTAAGGCAGTTTATTGATTCTAGAAACATTTGCTCCTGTTATGCTCCTTTTCAGGGTCTTTTTAGAGTGGTGAACAATAAAATGGGCCAAAAAAAATACCATCGTTAAATTTGGTCAGTAAAAAAAATATATTATTATTATTATTTTTTTTTTTGCAGTAAATGGTAATATTTTGAGAGACTACATACAAATTGAAATATGTTTTCAATTTTAAGTTTATATTAATATTTTAATTTAATAATAGTTCATATAATTTAAATTAATAGTATAACATAATATATGTAATATATTTAAGTGGATTTTTCTGATTGCAAAGCCGAATTTTAAGCCATTACTCCAGGCTTTAGTGTCAAAATAATCCCTCAAAAATCATTCTAATATTCAAATATGTCAAGATTCTGTGATAACTTCCAGATGTTTAATGACATTTATTTGAATATGAATCTTTTTTTAACGATCTAAATTCAATTCAATGCGTATGACTAAAATAATTTTGTATTTATTTTTACTTCTGACCCCAAAATCCTACGCTACAGGTACAAAAGCTGTCACTGGGGCGTTACCTTTTCAAAAGGTACTGATTTGTTCATTTTGGTTCCTTAAAGGTACATATTGGTACTTAAAGGGTTCATATTTGAAAAGGTGCCACCCCAGTGACAGCTTTTTGTACCTTTAATTCTGAGGATGTAGCACCTACACAGAACACCCCAAAATTACATGCTAATATGCTAGAAAATCACCCACAACACCCTTAAATTGGAAATTTTATCTATCCACCCAAAATTGAGATGTTTCTGTTGTTCGATCCAGCAAGAAGAGTTATTAAATTTAGTATTAGATCAAGCCCATTAGGTTGTCCTTTTCTATAGCTATTGATTCACAGAAGGGCCTCTGAGTTGCCTTGGGCAACTGTAGCCAGAAATCAATACTCCTCCAACCTCCTGTGAATTGTGGGATTTGTAGTCATCTAATGACAGTGGTGTTTGCATGTTACTGTGAAGAGCGTGGGTGTGACCATATGAGGCTTTCTTCCCCCAGTATATTGAGCTGTTTGATGACTCTTTATAGTCAGGGCCCAAAAGGAGCAGAGGTAATTTGATGTGGGGGTTCTGCTTTACGGCTGTCATCCCTAGAGGGAGAGGCCACTCCCCAACATCAGTTCAGAAATAAACAGAGAGACTGATGCGTGTCTGCTTTTACTAATGACGTCCAACCACATGCTAGGATGAAGGACCCAAACGCATCATGAAGTGTAGTGTTTGCTTCTGGACTCTGAAGTTTGGTGCATCAGAGTAGATGAAAACAGGCAGCATAAATTACCTAGAGATTGTGGTTATTTTCCATCCTTTACTGCAGTGAGAGCCCATGCACAGACACTTTCCTGGACATCTTACTCTTAATTGCTGGATCAGCATCTTAATTCTTTCAGGATAAAAGATTACTTTATCAGATTGGGGATTTGTGTTTTTGGACTATGATGATATGTAGATGACAGATTGCAAACCATGGCTTCTTGTCTGGAAACAACATTAAAGATTTTTATGTTTGCTGGATGTTTGAGCTGTCATGGGAAATGTCTGTAACTATGTATTTGTTTTCGTGAAACTGATTTGTAGAGCTCTTATAAAATACATTTTTGATGCTTTTTGCAGTTTTATTATTCATTATATATTTTCATAATGTGAAATGATACATGCACTTAAAATGTGTGTATATTTAGCTTTATTTCACAACATATCACATGTGCTAAGTGCTATCATTTGAGGATGATTTATATATATATAAAACAGTTTATTTTATTTTTTATTATTACATTATTTTAAATGATCAAAAAAAAAAAAAAAAAAAAGATTTATATATTTTTTTAAATATTTATCTATCTATGTAGGTTGGCTCCAGAGGACCGGCGTCTGTTGTGGGAGAAGCGTTATTTCTGCCACGTGGAAGCCAGTCGTCTGCCACTGGTCCTGGCCAGTGCACCCAGCTGGGAGTGGGCATGTCTGCCTGATATCTATGCCTTGCTCCGCCAGTGGGGATGCATGAACCACCTGGACACCCTAGGCCTGCTGAACGCCACGTGAGTGTTATGGTAACCATGGCAGCAGCTTGCTCCATTGTTTAGCTGGAGGCTAAGCAGAGCTTGACCGTCCTTCAGTGGTTGGCAGTCAGGCTAATTTGAGTAGACCATGAAGAACTGACCTTTAGATTTGTCCAGAAGAGCACATGTGGAGCACAGATATCCAATGGCTACTCTCAACATTTACTGACATGACTTGGTTAGTGTTAAAAATCAAATCAGCTTAACCAAGAACCACCAGGGTGGTCTACTAGCAAGATGGGGAAGTCCATCCTAAAGTGAAAATTCTGTCTTTGACATCCCCTTATGTCATTCCAGACCTGATTTTATCTTTCTGTGGAAGATATTTTTATGATTGTTGTTAACTAAACGGTTTCAGTTCCCATTGAGTTTTTTTTAGTTTAGCAGAAGAAAGTCAGTCATGCATGATGAGAACAACATTAGGATGAGTAAATGACTGAATTTTCAGTTTTCATTGAACTGTCCCCCCTGACTTTGACCTAACCAACTAGAAACCCAACTGATCGACTTCCTAAACCAGGTTGAACTAGATACTAGTTCTAGAAACTGAAACTCAAAACCATGTAAAACCAAATATCTATATTACCATCATATATTTATAAATGCATTTTATAGTGCTTTCTAGCCAAAAAACCCCCAGTACGTATTCATTAAAACATTTCACGGTGACTTTAATGTCCTAGGTTTCCAGATCAGGAGTGCAGACGGACCGCGGTACAATGGATGGACTCAATCTCTGATCCTGAGCTTTTGGATTTCCTTCCTCAGTTAGTGCAGGTAACAAAGGGCTTGTATGTCACTTCCTTTCACACTCTCACTCTATTCCAACCTTTCCCGTTAACCTTGATCTATAGCCATATTTTTTCCTCCTGTCCTTTTTGTTTTCTCACCCTTTCCATACTACAAACTGCTCTCTAACACATTCTCTTTGTGCAGGCCCTGAAGTACGAGTGTTATCTGGACAGTCACCTGGTGCGTTTTCTGCTGAGGAGGGCCATCGGGGATGTGCGGATTGCTCACTACCTCTTCTGGTGTGTCCTCTGCCCTCTGATTATACTTTAAAAACCCAGTGCCCTTATATAGAGCACATACACAGAGAAATCAGGTCATACTGGTTTGCGTTCAAAATTAGTCTCTACACTGGTGATATATGATTCCTTTATATAGTTAATATATATCAGCATCGTGAGTGCATGGTCATTTTTATACACATTAAAGTCATGCACGTGTAGCTAGGCGTAGAAGCGGATTGATATGAGTGTCTATGATATCAGCTTACAGCTCCACCTGCTGTAAATAAGAGGTCATTGTCTTTCTTGCATCATTGCATCAGAACCTTTATGAATACTGTTGTAGTTTACTTTTGCTAAAATTTAGAGAAAAAAACTTTTTTATTTAGTATATTAATTAATTAATTAATTTTAATTAATTAATTAATTTTAATTTATTAAAAATGACATTAGGATTTTGCCTTTGTGGCATTCTATTCTGAAAAATTAAGCCAATTTCTCCTGCAAATAAAATGTTACTGTATTACACTGTCTATATTTACATTACTGGAACATAATAAAAATATATTCATCTTTCTGCCTTAAAATTAACAATTATTGCGTTTTAATGTTTATATTAAATTGAATTTAAACCTGTCTCATTAAGAAAGGGTCAAAAATACTGCAAAGTAATAAGAATCATCATTTAAAAATGAGAAAGGTAATACTAGTTATAAGAAAGGGGTGCTTGAAAAATGTCCCAATGTGAAACATTCTAAAGCTTCATAATTATAGCAGATCACATGTTCCCTATGCGAAATAAGCAGTCTCACAAAATTATTGGTCTTAGTAATGTGACTTCATCTGTCTCTTTGCAGGTTGCTGAAAGATACTCTTCAAGACTCTCAGTTTAGTGTGAGGTATCAGTATCTGCTGGCTGCTCTTCTCTGCTGTTCTGGTCGTGGTTTGAGGGATGAGTTTAATCGGCAATGCTGGCTGGTCAACATTCTGGCTGAAGTGGCCCAGCGAGTTAGAGACTCTTCGCCTTCATCCAGACAGGTCCGCTTCACAATCCCTCATTTACACCTGCATTCTTATTTTACTATTTTACCATCCTTAACATACTCTTATAGTATTTTTTTATATCTTAAATTAGCTTTGTTTTTTATTTTCAGTTTTGTTTTAAAATTTGTCATTGTATGTCCGTTTGCCTTTTTTCTTTTAGATTTTAGTTTCAGATTTAAACTTTTTCAGTTTCAATTTGAGTATTTTAACTTAATTATTTAGCTGTCATTTAATTTATAAGTTCTTAAATATGTTTACTAGTTTTTAGTTTAGTTAAAAATAAATGCATTGTTATCTATTTCAGAAGGTCAGATCAAGTGAACATGGCAAAAATTCTAGGACTTCAGGACATCCCCTTAATATCAGATCACACAGGAAACTTCTTTTTAAATTCATGTGGTATTGAAGAGTAAAAAATGTCTCCTGCAATCATGTGACTACATTTAAATTAAGCTTTGGGGTTACAAAAATAATTGTGAATTACTTACAAAAATAATTTACTAAAAAGAGCTGGCTTCACAATTTCGCATTTGTTTGATGCTCCTACATTTTTATTTTTTAGCTTGAAAAAATAGGTCCGTGCCAAAAACTGATTGTTGATCCCGAAGGCGCATTTTAATGTTCTCCAGACAGACTGGTCTGCACATTAATGGTGGTTTGTCTTTTGTCTGGTGCTCAGGCTATTCTCCGGGAGGGGCTGGATGACGTCAAAAAGTTCTTCTCTTTGAACAGCACCTGTCGACTTCCTCTGAACCCGGGCCTTCTCGTCAAGGGCATCAACATACAGGTATAGGTAGCGTCTTTCTATATCAAGCCTGTGGAGGTCATTGTATTTTCTTGTTGACATATCAGAAATAAAATGCATCTCTCATTCTGTCTTCATGTAGTCTTGCTCCTACTTCAACTCTAATGCAGTACCCCTCAAGCTCTCCTTCCAGAACCAGGATTCTTTAGGAGACAACATCAACGTCATATTTAAGGTAATGTCTTCTTATGTTTTTGTACATTGTGGATCAGTGGTTCTGCATTCAGACAGGTTTTCAAATGCTGTCTTGGTTCTGGGTTTTCTCATTCAGTCTGGAGATGACCTGAGGCAGGACATGCTGACGCTGCAGATAATTCGGATCATGAACAAGATCTGGATCCAAGAGGGACTTGATATGAGGATGGTGATCTTCCGCTGCTTCTCTACTGGACGAGGCAGAGGTAAATGCCCATCCTCCAAATGTTAACTACAGTATCTGCCATCCTATAAGGGTGATTTCCTACTATTTATGCATATACTCCACTCTGTAAACAATTTCTAGACTGAGATCATGTGAATTTTTTTAAGGATGTGAATGGAAGCGATTTTATAAAAAAACTCTTTTGCTCTTGTCTAGGCATGGTAGAGATGATTCCCAGTGCAGAAACCCTGAGGAAGATCCAAGTTGAGCACGGAGTGACTGGTTCCTTCAAAGACCGGCCTTTGGCAGACTGGCTGCAGAAACACAACCCAACTGAGGATGAGTATGAAAAGGTAAGTCTGTGCTCTTATGTAGCATCACACTTCATTTGCATTTGCTAAACCATTATGTATTTGCAAACTGTCTTTTGCCATGAAATGTCAAAATGATCCGTGCCTCCTTAAGTTGCATTGGATTGCATCATGCATGCCCAATCGGTTTTCATATTTGGTGATTTATAGCTTCGCTGCCTAAAAGAGGTTAGTTACTAATTCTGTGGATTTGTTTTTTCTTTGCACAGGCGGTGGAAAACTTCATCTATTCATGCGCTGGTTGTTGTGTGGCCACGTATATTCTAGGAATCTGTGACAGGCACAATGACAACATCATGTTGAAGACCAGCGGACACATGTTCCACATTGACTTTGGCAAGTTCCTGGGGCATGCACAGATGTTTGGCAGCATCAAACGGTAAGAAAACACAAAAAGAACATGAAAAAGAATTGCTCTGCCCCAGATTTTGATCACTGCAACTTTTGTCTCTCAGAACAACCCGTTTCATATTGCTTCTTCTCAAAGGAACAGAAGAATGTTTTGAGCTAAACCAGATCTGGGGTGTTGATAGTAAATGTTAACACAGATTTTATCTATTGTTTCTTTTTTTAATAGGGACCGGGCTCCTTTTGTGTTTACGTCTGACATGGCGTATGTCATCAATGGAGGTGACAAGCCATCCAGCCGTTTCCATGACTTTGTAGACTTGTGTTGTGAGGCCTACAATTTGATTAGGAAACATGCACATTTATTTCTCAACCTGCTTGGCCTGGTGAGTTCTCACTAGACACTAGATACTTTTCTTAGTTTTGTACTTTTTGGATGCGTCAACAGAGTTAAGGATAAGCAATCTTTTTTGGCTTGCTTTATTTTTCACCTCTTATTTGAATTGCATTGTGTTTTTCTGTTCTGACATTGAAACCTTGTGTGTTTGTGTGTAGATGCTCTCCAGTGGGATACCAGAGTTGTCTGATGTGGATGATCTGAAATATGTTTACGATGCTCTGAGACCACATGAATCAGAAGCAGATGCCACCATGCACTTTACCAGGTGAGAACTTGGAGACTTTCTCCCATTTTCTCTTGATGCCTGTCGTTTTAAAAGTGTTGCGATTGGTAGGCACCTAACAACGAGCAGGAACCAATTGGGACATCCTAGTAATTAAAAACTTTTCAATTGGAGTTCAACTCCAATTCCTTCTGTCTTTTGGCTATCATGTCAATCTTATCCCCTGTTCTAGGCTCATTGAGTCCAGTCTTGGCAGTGTGGCAACTAAGCTCAACTTCTTCATCCATAACCTGGCCCAAATGAAGTTTGCGTCCTCTGAGGAGCGCCCCGTTCTGTCATTTGCGCCACGTGTCTACACTCTAAAGAGTGACGGACTTATTCGCAGCCTGTTTGTTTGCAGACACATCAAAACCTATACTCCAAGCAAAGGCTATGTAAGTCTGCTGCATTAAATGTGCATTGTAGCCCAAATCCATTTGTGCATCTTGGTGTTAATGTATTTTTTTTCCTGAATGCAGTCTTATGTGGTGAAAGTGGAGCGGGAAGGTCAACAGGGGTCAACTGTAGTCCAAAGGACCTTTGAAGAGTTCCATGAACTTCACAGTAAACTGCATCTCATCTTCCCTTCCTCAAAACTACCCAGGTACGCCTTGACCATAAAGTGATAGTCCACCAAAGAAAGAAAATTCTGTCATTTACTCAACTTCAAGTTTTGGGGTTAACTATCCTTTTAAAAAAAATTTTAAGAGAAAAAATAAACTCCTAAATGTAGTGGAAATTACTGCGGATTTCCGTTATCAGTGGATATATTTACTCTGAAAGATAAATAATGAAAGCTGGTCGTTGTATGTTTCTTCCCAGTAATGTTTGTATCAATAAACTGAGCAATGATAATATTCAACCTGTCAGTTATTGCACAATAAACCTCTTCAGGGTCATGTACTCTTATAATGGCTGACTGGCAATACATAACCCACGGGTAGCAATGCTCTTCATGTAATCACACACCATTTTTAATGTAATGTTCCCATAGCTTCCCCAGCCGCTTTGTGATTGGCCGGTCTCGAGGCGAGGCCCTGGCAGACAGGAGAAAAGAGGAGTTAAATGGATATGTTTGGCACTTGATCCATGCTGCTCAAGAGGTGGCCCAGGTAACATTTGACCCCCCGCTTACAGTATTGGTTTTAATGCATAATTTTTGCACATTACATTTTCATAATCTATGTACATTACAGTTCAAACGTTTGGGTTTGCTACGATTGACTAAACATATTTTTTGCTCACAGAGCATTTATATGCTAAAAATACAGTAAAAACTGTCATCTTAAATAACTTTGTTTTAATATTGTCACATTTGATAACTTATTGCATTCTTGAAGAATAAAAATATTACTCTTATCTATCTTACCCCAAGCTTTTGAACTTTTATATTGTGAAGAGCAATTTACATTTAGTAACCAAACAAGCATCCTTTTATTTTCTGAATAATTTTAATAGTCAATAGAATGTGTACAGTTTGCAGTAATTAATTTGAGTGGTTTCGTTTTGACTGGCATGTTTCTTGGAAATTGTCCATGTTCTGTGAATACAGACACATGTTGACTGTAAGCAGTTCATATCAGTGTTTAGTCAGAACGTGGACACTTTCACTGCTGTACATTTTAAGAATGCAACCAGATCGCATGGCACCCATGCTATTACTGTGACTGGACACCTTCTTATTTTAGTGCCTGTTTATGAGCTTATGTTACCCTTTGCTTTTTCAGTGTGATCTGATCTACACCTTCTTTCACCCTCTACCAAGAGATGAACGGGCAGGAAGTGTAGGAACTGTTGTTAATGCTCTCCATAATAAACCAGCAGGTATGCTTCTTTTCCTTATTTATCTTATACACACCCACATACATTTGTCATGAATCATTCACCTTACATGACTAAATAAGTGATGGATTCAAAGGTCAACCAGTTCAGCCAGTCATCAGAGCAGATCAGCATGAGTTAGTGTAAAGAAATTGTTTATGGGCCAATCAGCTGAAGGCCATGTGACCTCATCTGTGACTAAGTGATACACCCAGTACTTGGGTCAGAGTTTTATCTTTAACTACTAGTGTAATGTGTCTGCAATCACACAACACACAACAACTAATGCAATATAACGTGAGTTTGTGTGTGTATGTAAATATACTGTTTAGCTTCTGTTTATAATTTAGGAAGTGTATCATCTTACCTGGTTTATGGCATCAAATGTTTTACTCCGTGAGAGTTCATCACAACTAGTTAAATATTAAATGTCATCATGAGTAAAAGCTGCTTTGTGGCAGCTGATGTGGTCACATTATCTGATTTGTGATAAAGGTCTCTGTTCAACAGGTTCATGTCCTGTCAGTCTGAGCTCTGGAAATCCTCTGGAAATTATTTAATTTACTTGAACTCACCTTTAGTGTACCTTGCAAGTCACACACACACACACACACACACACAGACTTTTACCACACTAAATCCAATACCTCATTTACAGATGTGTCCTGGGCTCCTGTGCCCGGTACAGTGGCAGGTGAGGTGAAGCTCACAATTCTGTACAAGAGTGACAAGCTTTCTATAATGGTGATGCACATAAGAGGCTTGGTGAGTGTTTGATATCATTTATATGCATATGCTCATAATGTATGTAAAAAGTTGAGTTGGCACTCACCCTGTGGTATGGTTATTTTTTTAGCAAACCTTGCAGGACGGAACAGATCCTGATCCATACGTCAAGTTGTACCTCCTCCCAGACCCTCAAAAAACTAGTAAGAGGAAGACCAAGGCAGCCCGGCGAACATGCAACCCCACTTACAATGAGATGGTGAGAAAACAACATGTTTAAATGGCACTAGGTTTTTAAAAGTTAAAACCTTTTCTTCATAGGGTTTTTTTTTATCATTATTGGTTTTCATTTGCAATAATAATGCCATCCAAGATTCATTATTTCTTCAGTCAAGGAAAACATTCCAGATTTTTTCTCTATATTTTCAGTGGTAGCCAATGGGTTGTAGATCCAAACTAGAGTGCAGGTTCAAAGGGCCCTACATGATCCTGGATAAGGAATGATGATCTAAATGATTGGTCATTTAAAAAAAAAAATCTATATCTATATATATATATATATATACACTTTTTAGCCAACCACAGATGCTTGTCTTGCATTAGCTCTGTGCATGTTCATGCAAATCATCATCACATTGGAAAAGTCATGCAAGATTAATTCCTTGTCTGTATACTTCAGTTCTAAAAAGTAAGAGAAAAACTCCAATTTTAAAATCATCTGACCTAGTTTTACCTTTTTTTGAAAATCGTGCTCGCTTTGTAAACACTGGGTCAGTTTTTTCTCCTGCATTACACTTGACCTTTCCAATGTGGCTACTGCAAGTCCGAGCATTTGTGGTTTAAAAAGTATATAAATGTTACTTTTTTTTTCAAATGACAGCTTGTTTCACTAATAAGACCCTTATTTCTTGGCTGGGATCCCAATCAGCCCCTTGAAGCTGCATTGAAACTGCAGTGTAGACCTTCAACCCACTGGCCCCTGTTGAAGTCCAATAAATGGAGAAAATTCCTGGAATGTTTTCCTCAAAAACCTTAATTTTGTTTTGACTGAACAAAGACACTCTAAAAAGACTTTAAACATTTTTTTTTTGGCAGCTGGCGTATGACAAGATTCCACGTGGTGATTTGCAGCAGAGAACCATTCACCTGCGGGTACTGAGTGAGGGTGCATTCTGGGAGAACACCCTGCTGGGTGAAACCATCATCCAACTGAAGGACCTCATTCCAGGCCATTGCTGGGTTGGCTGGCACCAGCTTGGCGCTAGAGGCTCTGACATAAACCGCTAACACTTGTGTGGAAGTGAAGGATTTCACTTGTGTCCTTCAGTGTGCATGTGTTCGTGTCTTTGCTTATGGGTCGGGAGTTGGAGATACCCAGCTGCTCAGAAGGCTGTTTCCCCCAGTGGGGGTTTGTGTTTGCTGACTCTCCTACCCAGGAGACGTGTAGACTCGGTGATGGAGTGTCATCACTTGATACTGTTCTGGTGGGGTACCGTGCACCACGTGAACCAGATTCTGGATTTATAAATACATTTCTTGTTGGACAAAAACCATTTGGTGACACAAGGATTGGTAGAAAGAATATTTAAAGGATAACTGACTTCCATGCGCCATATTTTTGGGGGGATTTCTGGAAAATTGCTGTCCATGAAACTACTAAGCCCCATTTTGCCGTCTTGAAAATGCAAATGGAAATTTAAGTTATTTTCTTTTTAAGATGTTTCACTATTGTGGCTCAATTTTGAGCTATGTTGTGTCTTGTGACATTAGTTATGTCTCTTTGTATCAGATTTTGAAGAGATTTACCTAGGAATTAGTAGCGAGGGCCGTTTTTGTACTGTAAGTTGGGTATTTTCCCATTGGCTGTGGCATTTACCTGATCATGAAAAAGGGATGAACACTTGATAGTCTTTGGCTTGAAATTGTGGAATTAACTTTCTCCATATAACCACTGCAGGAAATGACAAACAGAACAGAGTGAATGTAGATTTTTGATTATGTAAAATAGGCGGGTGCATAAAACCATGAATTGCATGTACAGTATATTGAAAGAGAGACAAACCACGAGGAATATGATTTTTTTGCATAAGCCTCTAAAATTTGTTTCTTTCCAAAATGATGGCACACAATTTTATATGCAGGAAAGGCTTTTGAAGGGTCTCACAAGGACATTTCTGTTTAAAAATAGTTGATTTGCATGCTGTGAAACTTGCTACTGGATAAATATTGCATTTTTGCATTTGTTTGTCAAGTACGTTGACCTCACATTTTTCCAAGTTTTATTGGTTAACCTTTTCTTTTTTTTTTTTTTTAAAAGGGGAAAGAAATGAAAGCTTTAGACTAGTTCTGTCAGTATTTCCATTCCTCATTGGTATGTAAAACTGCATGTAAATTAAATGCTAATTATACCACAGTATAAACCTGCTTTACTTTGCACTCAGTTTGATTTAGAAAAGAACAACCTTATAGTTCACAGAAAGAGGAAATTAAGTAATTGGAAGTTACCTTAAATTATATTTAATCTTATTTTCATATGTGTCTAATTTAACCATGTGGCATTAATGTTTGTGTTCAAAAAAAAAAGAAAGAAAAGTAAAACTATGAAGAAAAGGAACCTTTCCGATCTTTACTGAATTTGTATCTTTAAATCAATAACCTACAAGTTGAAAGTGCAACCCTGTATGTCGAGGTGCTCTAACAATCCAGTAGCCTTAAGCAAACTTAGGTATAATTATCCAGGTCAACGCAGTCCCTGTTCTGTAGCTTTTTCTAACCAGACAAACCAGCTCCATTTCACACAAGTACATTTTTGTTTAAAGTATTGATCTTTCTTTCAAAAACGAATGGTTGTGTGAGTGTTGTATGCCCCTACTAATGGCACTGCTGTGTGATGTTTAAACATGGAAAATGATTGTATGATTGCATGCCAACCCATAAAGGAAAACTGTGTTTCAGAAAAGCTATCTTTTTGTTGTGTATGTGCAGAAGAGTTTGTATTTAAAGGTATAGAATTTATCGAACATCTGTGACCCCTTATTTTCAATAATAAAGGAGGATGCGAGAATAAAATCAATGGGGTTGGCATACTGTAAATGCTTTGTGATTTATGGATTGTAAATGGGCTTTATCCCATTGTATTCATTTTTAGACAAAAGGTTTAATGTGTTTCTTCTCATTTCAAACCATGTTTTTAAACTTTATTTGCACTTAATAAATGCACAGGGAAACTGACTTGACACTGTGAGTTGTTCTTGCCTTGCTACCAAGTTTAACTTTAGACCACAAACCTCTACAAAGATGGTGCAATGATCAATGCCATATGATGAAACTTGTGCAAAACACTAGCCTTCTATATATGTATGTGTACCCTGTTTCGATTTTATTTATGTAAATCTCAGTTGTGCATGACTGACCCCAACAATCTGTTTCACTCAGACACTGGTGACTTGATCCCATATGCTGTTTTGGCTGCCATCACCCTAATGTAAGAATTACATCAGACTGGGGTTTATCATAAAGGCTTTCATTGCCTGTCTGAGCAGTCCATGTTTTTTTTCACATTACGCATTGTTCTGATACACCTCTAGAGAATTATGATGACATAAATGTCTCATTCGTTCATGTTAATGTATCAAATTAAAACATTCCACTGAGACTTAGATTAATAGAAGCTTATTTCCACCATGGAATGAATTAAGATCTCTAAGTATTAGGGCAAAAAAATAGGGCGGTAAGAAGTCACAATAACCTTTTCAATTCTTTAATTAAGAATATATATTTTTATATTATTTTTTTAAATATAGTATTATTTAAAGAGACTGACTTTTATGTATATATATATATATATATATATATATATTAATGTTTAGTTAAAAACACAACAGAAAAAGAAACGGCAAAAAATATATGTTTTATATATAGCATGCACAGTAAGGCAGTTTCTCCAAAAACAAAAAAAGACTTTGCACCAAGGCACAAATGGATGTCAAATTTGTGCTGAAAATCTCACTGGACATAGACTAGATTAGTCAAAATGACTAGAAGAGAGCTCAAACAGATTTAGAAGATCGTGAGGGATTTGTGTATGTATTGCCTAGACATTGCGTGACATGCACAGAACATCTTATATAACCAAGTTCCACGTGAGATCAGAATTTTACCACAGTCCCTTAGAGCGCACTAGGGCTGCTGAAATTTAGAGACGCTCCCTTACACCCTTTCTGATGAAATCTCTCCGCTTTAGCTCCGCGGCTAGCCAGCGAAACGGCAACGTCAACGAGTCTGAACACCAAGTATTTCTATTTAAAACGAATTAAAAGTGAAACAGCTTGTTTCGTAAATCTAAGTGGATCACTTTGCCTCGATTTTGATGGTGCAATCGTTTTTTTCTCCAACAACTTACAGTATTTTCCTCCGAAAACGCGGCAGCTGGGCGCGATTGTGGTGACAGCAGACAGACAGTTGAAGAACCGACACTCGCTACAACTCAGACGTCAAAATGGCTTTTGTTTCCAGCTTTCATTTGGAGTATATCAGTCTTTCTTACTCTTACACCACATCAAAATGCCTCTCCGTTCCTTCTGCTGTTTCTACAACCCCTTCAAACCGAAATAAGTGGTGTTATGTTCCTCAGGACGGCACAGTTGGCGTTAATACTGCGGTCAATATGGACGCTGAAGCTATTTTCGCGAGCCGGGTCGGACTCAACACAGCCTAAACGACATGAACACTAACCCCAGAGAATATTTATCTGTACCCATGGATGGTATTAAGGGCTGAAAGGAATGAGAAACGGAGTGTTTTACTTTTTTCGTAGCTAATATTTAGCCATACATTAAAGCTTGCTACTAGCTGCGTTAGCTAGCTAAGGCCATATTTAGGTTGTATTAAAAACTGTTCTGCATTGTTAATAAGATTTTAGAGACCTGACATTCTAAACTCTAGCACTTTTATGCAAATGAAATCTAAACTGCGTGTTTAAGGAACGGCCTCTTGAAAGGAAGTTAGCGTGTGCTGTTTTCGTTTGGTTTATGTAGTTCAACGCACTTCATTTTTTTTCCAGAAGTATGAGCACACATGGACACTTTTCTCAAGTGGACACGCGGTCCGCGCGTGACAGTGACGAGCGTGCTGACAGCTCGTGGATAAGTGTCTTCTCTCTAGTTTCAAGGCCTGCGTGGTCTCTCCTTCAAAGGTATTTCCCCGGAAGAACGCAAACAGCTTTTGAAATGAAGTCAAGTCTAGATATCGGAAACTCTCTGGCCCCTCTGAAAGTGGCGTACCTCCAGTGCCAGCATGAAAACGCACCTGGCGCGTCCTCTGGAGACGCAGAGACTCTTTCCTGGTTCACGCACGATTCCTTGAGTGAACTGGGAATTCGGAGCACCCCCCAGAAAGATTTTAATCTTCACAAGCAATCGTCGGTCGGGTACCTCAAAACGGCGAGGAGTTTAATCACCCAGGTGTTACAGAACACTCAAGAAAAAAGGCGCGCGAAACCGGAAAACGGGTGCGAGTTGAGCCCGGATACGCTGTCCGTGCGAACCACAAACAGTTGGCGGTGGGGCGGACTTTTGGAGGCCGATGACAGACCTCCGAACTGGCTGCTGAACGTAGCACAAAGCAGAAAAGAGACTGATACGAGCTGGCAGCATTGTGGAGAACATCACACTGCCGGCTATTGTCAAAGCAACGATGGGCGGTCAATGCACAACGAAAGCGCTGGACCCTTGTGCTCTAAAGAGCTGACCCAAAATGCAAGCCTGCCCAAAGCAGAATCCCTCCCAAACTCATACCAGCTTCCACTAGATGTTGAGCAGCAACTACTGGTTTGTTGTAGAGCCTACAGTGAGGTGGCAATTCTGACTCCAGACCAAGATAATGGCTACTCCAGCTGGGAGGAAGAACACTCGAATAGTAAGCTTCACATGAAACTGCTTTCCCAGGAACAGGAGGTGTCGGAAACAGCCAGCCCTGCTGCCTCTGAGGACAGCTCATCTCAGACTAACACTACAGGCAGCGAGTCCCACAGTGAACCTGTCACTAGTGAGGTAGAAGTTAAGAAAAGAGAGGAAGAGGACTCCGAAAAGCAAGCAGCAACAGTTCCAGCTGCTGAAAACGTGTCCTTTTTAGCCGCTCCTCAATGCCAAAACAAGGTCATCGCCTATATCATGGGCAGCCCTTGCAGCGGCGAATCCGAATCGGAGGATGATGGTGATTGGGACAGTAATGACGATGATGGCTTTGACAGCGAAGGCTCATCCCACTTCTCAGATTCGGAGGACCTAGATGACAGCGACAATGAATCTGAAGAAGATTCGGATGGAGAGGAGGCCGACTCGGAGACTGAGAGGCTGTGGGATTCTCTGTGCCAAAACGGAGATCCTTATAACCCGAGGAACTTCACAGCTCCCATAAGGACAGCCTCCAAGCCAAACCCTCTGATTACAGACTCATTGGTCTCAGAGTCTCCACCAGCGCATATGTCCTCCCGGCTTTCGCCTCCTCCATCGCCACCCTCACTCTCAGAGAATGAGTCCAGCGAAGACGCCTGTGAGATGGACGAGGAAGAGAATCTGAGATTGTGGAACGCTTTCAGCTGCTCAGCAGATCCTTACAGCCTCCTCAACTTCCAGGCCCCTATACAGACTCTGAAAACCACCAAAGGGTGCCGGATGGAGAAAGTGCCTGGAACCCCTCGCTACAAGAGAGAGGAGGCTGAGGAGAGGCTGGACAGTGGATTCTCAGAGATTTCCCCTGTGCCATGCTCAAGCAGTGCCTCGGCTGTTCAGCTGAAGAAGGTTTGTATTACATTACATTGCATTAATAAATGCATTAACTTTCCAGACTGAAACCGATTATACAATTATCTTTCTGAGTGTTTTGTTTGTTTACAAGGTGTGACATAGTGTGGAGGGTTTAACACCTTATGTCTGGAAAGGCAGAATGAATTAGATGGAAAAAGTTACTCCTCCTTTGACTCATTTAGTTGTTACTAATCTAGCTATAAACTAGAAGTACAGTTTTATTGCAATTTATGTTATTTCTTTAGGAAAGTCAATTTTAAACTGCCAACATGCTCTTTTTAATATCTTACATAGTTGTTTTAGATAAGATAAGAGTTTATTGAGGAAATTGAGGTGTTTGCAGCAGTGGCACAAGGAAATGAATTAATTGTATGTATAAGAAAGTGGTAACAGTTAAAAAAAAGCTTCAGTTAGGTAATATTATTAAAAAGATTAAAAAAAATATATGAAAATATAATATGAAAAAAAAAAAAAATATATATATATATAAGTTAAATTGATTAAGTGTTGGTAAAAACATTTTATAATGTTACAAAAGATTGTCAAATAAATGCTGTTCTTTGGACTTTCTGCTTACTAAAAAGGGTGTTCCCACAAAACATTAAGCTAGGTTAAAATATTAAACTGATCACCAAATCTGCATATTACGATGATTTTAGAAGGATCATTTAGATTGATACATTTGATTAAAAAATTGTTGCCCATTGCTATTTTAGTTAATTATTAATTAAAGTGTTGCCAATAACTGTATTTTGAATAACTCTAATAATAGTAAAATAATAATAAAGTAAGAGCATACAGTATAAATTGTGCCTTTTATTTGTAATAATTTGTAATAATGGTTAATGGCCTTAGGTCTTCATCAATCCAACAATATTGTATTTTATATGCATGATGATAATCTTTTATTTTATTCCATGACTGGTAGCAACAGTTAATCTTTTCTCACTTTCATTCTGCCTTATTTCCGTTGTTTGACAATATGGCAGTATAGGCCAGCTTGAGAAAATGATGTAAAACCATGCAATATCATTTTCTACTTTTTTTTTTTTTCTCCTCCCCTGCCTGTGATGATCTGATGCAATGGTTCCATTTTGCTGTCTCTAGGGAGACTGAGTTCGTGCTCTGGCCATTACTCATTATCACTTTATATCTGGCATCACACTAGCCAGAGTCATTAGATTTGGTCTGAGGTGATGGCACTCCCAACCACTCAGATGCTTTGTGAGCAATCATATACTCACTCACACATATACATCAACACTTTAGACGAAATCATGTTACTTAGCAACAGGTGATGGGAGGAAAAATAAGAGCATTGGGTGCTAATTTGGCAGTAAATCCATTGTAAAGCATTGGTTGCCATGTTAATTTGTAGTTCTGAAGACAACGTTAATGTAAGTGTGTAACATCTTTATGAACAGTATACTAAAAACGATTTATTTTTATTCCTTTCACAGGTAACATTTGTAGAAGAGGTCGAGGAGTTCTATGCCAGCAGCGATGAGGACCGTCATGGACCCTGGGAGGAAATCGCCCGGGACCGCTGTCGTTTTCAGCGGCGTGTTCAGGAAGTTGAAGAGACTATCAGCTACTGCCTTTCTCCAACTTTCCGTCTGGACGTTTTTCAGAGACTACACAGTACTAGCTAATTAAAAGCCTTGTTTGTTGTTTGACAGAAAGCTTAAACCATGAATAAGAAATAATATATATCAATAGATTGATTTAGGGCATCAGGAGGCCCTTCAGTGTTCAAAGGGCTCACCAGTCACAAATCCAAGTTCACTTCCTGCCAGGGGAGGTCACTTCACTTGAGTCTGCTGAATTGTTTTGTTCCGAGTGTCGTGTGGATTTCAGAAATTTGCATTTTGTTTTTTAGTTTTTTTGCCATAAGTCACGCTGTCCTTTTTAACCCCTAATACAATAGTTGTATTTTAAGGAGAAAAAAAAGAGGACCTAAATGTCATGTCCTTTCAGTTTGCAGGCTTCCCACTTATGCTTGAATGGATTTAGTGATTTATATGATTTGGTTTAATGATGCACGAACAGTACACAAAAGTGCTCTAACTTACCCCGTGAAGCAACACTATTCTAGACTATTCAACAAGTATTCTGGATCGGAAATTAGGTGTTAGCTTTCCAATCCCTGTTGTTTTCATGCCTTGCTAACCCCTCGTGTTGTAACCTCAAAGCCAAAGATAACATACTTCTGCTCTGCAAAGGATCATTAAGCCAGGCCTCAGTGTTTGATGCCACAGGGGCGTACGGGGTGAATGATTCCCCAGAGTAATTACACTCATTATCCACGTTAAACCTAGTGGTATTTTGCCGGAGCTGAGCAATGCTTATATTGTGTCTGTTCCTGTGTTAGAGTGACGATATATGAGCGCGGGCCTTCGTGCAATGTATTTGCATGATCCTAAATGGAAAGATGTTCTTTTCCCTATCACTATTTATCGGACACAACCATATGTGGATATAAATCACTGTCGTGTAATGGGGTTTTTCTTTGTGCTTTGGACTGTGGCAGCTGTGACAAACATATTAACGTTTTGACTATAAAGGTGAAATGCAGGGACAAAATGCATGTTTTTGAACTAATGATCTGAACTATGATATGCTTGATGTTGAAGCATAAAGGTAATTTGTTAATCAGCATAATTAACATAAAAGCATTTTATTTTTGTAATACATTTTACCAGTTAAGCATCTGTAATGGGATTTGTGACAAAACAGACTAGTCCTAATTGAATTAAAATTAAAAAGCAATGCAGAAAAACTGACTGCTGTTGTATTTACTTGTTCTGAACTCATCACTGGCATGACCTATTATAAAAAAGGATATGTATGATCAATATATAAGGATATTATAGTTGACTTGTTTTCTAGGAGGTAAGCTTTGGACAACGCAATATCCCATAATGCAATGTACTTGATTATCCATTTCCTGTGCAATGCATGAACTGGAAGTAATTCAAATTTGACTCAAGCTACTGTTTATCCATTTAGTCAGTTTGCCAAACGATAAGACAGTAATACAATATTCGATTAAAAAATATAGAACAATCCTTTTTATTTCTGTACAACCATGAGGTGAATTTGAATAATGTCTACTGTCTACGTTTTGTGTACTAAAAATAGTAAGCAGTATATAGTACACAGTATGTATAAGTAATACAGCACTTAACGAGTTCTGTGCACTATATAGTGCGTATTAGTATTCCAGTCTCAGGACTGAGGCCTGGTAATTGTTCTCGACGAAATAATGGTATCCTGTCACCCCAAGACGCCGCAATTTTAGCTTCCTTTGACACCTGACTCTGGTGTGATGTCATCTCAGTCTTCTCTGGATTGTTTCAAGATAAGTCATTCATGAGCACTTTTGCATTTTATATATTTTATTTGCATTCATACCTATACCATTTTTCTACTTTGTGATACAATATGTATTGTATATTTATTGTTTGGCATTCCAGTAAGTTTTGACTGTGATAGGCCACGGTTATATTTAGTGTAAGTTTATAGACTACACTAGACTTTTGGATTATAATGTGAAAGTAACAGAAATGTGTAAACTGGTAGGCATGTATGGTAGTTTAGTATGAGTATAAGGTTTATGTTGGTGTGCTGATTCGGTCCATTTGAAAAATACTGCAAATGACGGACCAAGCCATAAGGATAGACCAAACTGAACTGTCCATGGTGACTTTTTCCGTTGATTAGACGTACTCATAAATTCAGGAACACTATAAAACATTAACCCCCAGTTTCACAGACAAGGCTTAAGCTAGTCCCAGACTAAATTGCATGTTTGAGCTGTCTCAGATGAAAAAATCTCGCTCTGACATATCTTAAAACATGTCAGTGTCATTGTTCTGTGTTAAGATGCACACCTGTGATATTTTCTTATAAGGCATTTTTGTAAAAGTTGCTTAAATATATTATTTTAACTAAAGCCTAGTCCTGACTTAAGCTAAGCTCTGTTTGTGAAACCGGGCCTGAATGTGACATAATAATCCAAATATTTTAAACGGACAGATGGCGTGTTTCTTGTCACGCAGCACCGTTTCCCCTCCAATACCTATTTATAACAGCGATACTAAAGGTCAATATTTACATTTTGTGCTTATATTTTATCAGGCTGTGTGTTTTTCCTTGGCTGTTTTAGTCACTGAATGTTTAGACAGAAGGACAGGAAGGCATGCACGTGCCTTATTTAGAATAAATAAACACCTGGCTAAAAGATGAGAAATATTTTTATATTCAAATTCGATTATTTCTTAAACGGTCAGCAGAGGGCGCTGTGTGTATTATGTCAGTATAAAATTGGATTTGTAAATAGATAACAGTTTGTCACTAGATGGCGCTATATAACTTTTTTTTAAGCCAATGAGCGATGAAAGCGGGCTCTTAGCAATTTCTAGATGTGACAAAGGACCAGATTTATATTACAGTATTTTTATACAAACATTTGTTGCTGTTTTTAATGATTTACGAAACAATAAAATGTTACCTAAACTGTCAATCACTATACTTAAACACTAAATTCCTACTGAAATTTAGCATAACAAAAAAAAAAAGTTCCTTTAGAGTCGCACTTGCTTCAACTGCTAAGGCCTACCTGGCTTGCAAGAAGCAACATAGGCTTACAATTTATAGTAAATACACTAATCTACTCTATTGATAGAGACATGTGAACAGCTATCTGATTTGTTTTTATTGGCATGATTCTGCAGTGTGTCTGCTACAGATGTGAGTTTGTGGAATGTAAGGTATTAGACTAGATGAAATCCAGCTGTAGATTCAGCAGCTGAAATATGAGCACCATCACCTGCCACTGACTTTTAGCACACTGTGCTCATGAAACATTTCTCATACTGTAGATGTAAGAATAGATCCCAAGTTCATCCAGGCTGTATAGCTGTGTCTATTTAATATGCACTGCTCAAAAACATAAAGGGAACACTTAAACAACACAATGTAACTCCAGGGGCCTGTTTCAGAAAGGAGGTTCAAATTACTAACCCAGAGATTAAAAACTCTGAGTTTTCGGTTTCAGAACAGCTGATCTGAGTCAGGTCAATCAACTCTGAGTACCCTAACTTACACTACACTAGAGTTAAGCTTGTACACCACAACTATGAAAAGGCATTATTTATGGAGCGCAGATATTCCGAGTCACCGTGGCAACATCTGAAAAATAATGCTGAACTTGATGTGCTCATGCAAAGTTACATCAAATATGTTTATAGACAGTTAGTGTGGGAAAACATAGCTGCTCAAGCTAATGTGTCAGTTTACATTAAAAAGTATAATAAAAAAAGTAATGTGTGACGTTTATTGACTTTTCACTTGAAAAAGTTTGGAATTGACTGTAATTTTGAAGTTATTTCAGATGAAATTGCATAAAATAGGCTACTGCATAGTTTCTACAACAAGCTTAATAAAACAACAATGCATATTAACCTAATGTTCAGTGGAAATGTTTCATTTATGGTTCCCTCGTGGATCGGTTTAAGATAACATTTCACAAATTGAGTTTTTAAAAGATTTAAAAGTGTCTTTTTATTGATCAAGTGGTAGAGGTTGATTTAACCTTTAGAATGTAAGCAAGTACTAAAATAGTTTTAGAAGGAGTAATAATCCCATTAATCTAGTCCCTGTTGAAGGTCAGTGAGCTAATTATTTGAAGCTAATATTAATATTATTTATTAATATTATTATAAGCTAATATTATTTTTTGCAGTAATATCAAAGGTAAAACTTAAAACTATGTTATTGAATCTGATTGGAATTGTCATATAGGTGCAATCATGCAGGTATTAATAGCAGTCAGCATCTTAAAATTAATATAAAATTTAGTGGACAACAAGTGGAAACTATAGGCAATTAGCAAGACACCCTCAATAAAGGAGTGGTCTTGTGGGTGGTGACCACAGACCACTTCTCAGTTCCTATGCTTTCTGCCTGATGTTTTGGTCACTTTTGAATGCTGGCAGTGCTTTCACTCTAGTGGTAGCATGAGACAGAGTCTACGACCCACACAAGTGGTTCAGGTAGTGCAGCTCATCCAGGATGGCGCATCAAGGCGAGCTGTGGCAAGAAGGTCTGTCAGCGTCCAGAGCATGGAGGCGCTACCAGGAGACAGGCCAGCACATAAGGAGATGTGGAGTAGGGTTTTGGAAGGCAACAACCCAGCAGCAGGACCCCTACCTTCGCCTTTATGCAAGGAGGAGCAGGAGGAGTGCTGCCACAGCCCTGCAAAATGACCTCCAGCAGGCCACAAATGTACATGTGTCTGCTCAAACGATCAGAAACAGACTCCATGAGGGTGGTATGAGGGCCCGACGTCCACAGGTGGGGGATGTGCTTACAGCCCAACACCGTGCAGGACGTTTGGCATTTGCCAGAGAACACCAAGATTGGCAAATTCGTCACTGACGCCCTATGCTCTTCACAGATGAAAGCAAGTTCACACTGAGCACATGCGGCAGAGTCTGGAGACGCCGTGGAGAATCGGAACGCGTTCGGAAATGCCCTCCGGCAGCCCTCCATGTGCTCACAGAGCCTGACTGCCATTAGGTACCAAAATAAAGTCCTCAGACCCCTTGTGAGACCATATGCCAGTGCGATTGGCCTTGGGTTCCTCTTAATGCAAGACAATGCTAGACCTCATGTGGCTGGAGTGTCTCAGCAGATCCTGCAAGATGAAGGCATTGAAGATATGGACTGACCTGAATCCAATTGAGCAGATCTGGGACATCATGTCTCACTCCATCCACCAATGCCACGTTGCACCACAGACTGTCCAGGAGTTGGCAGATGCTTTAGTCCAGGTCTGGGAGGAGATCCCTCAGGAGACCATCCACCACCTCATCAGGAGCATGCCCAGGCGTTGTAGGGAGGTCATACACCCTACTGAGCCTCATTTTTTCCACTTCCAAATCCAGACCTCCATGGGTTAATAAATCTGATTTCCATTGATAATTTTTGTGTGATTTTGTTGTCAGCACATTCAACTATGTATTTAATAAGAATATTTCACTTATTCAGATCTAGGATGTGTTATTTTAGTGTTCCCTTTATTTCTTTGGGCAGTGTATCACTTTGTATCACATTTATCACTACTAAATCATTCAAATAAACTACTAAAGACAGAAAAGTAAATATATTTATATATATATATATATATATATATATATATAT
>JAUYWG010000045.1:12369275-12381681 GCA_034779775.1 Enteromius afrohamiltoni
AAACACAAACAAATATTAAATATATTTTTATTGAATATAAATATATATGCATTACTAGTTTGGAGTACATTAATATAAACTATAAACAAATTTAGTATGTATTTATGTATGCATGTACAGTATATAGTGTGTGTGTGTGTGCGCATCTAGCTTGGTTGATAAAGGGTTAATCCATGGCTCTAAGCCGGAAACACACATGTCATTGGTGGGCTTCTTGCCTGGGGGTGGGCTATGAGAGATTACAGTTTCATTTTTCCCTCTTTCTTTAATTAAAAGGAAAAAAACCAGCAGCTGTGATGGCGCCACCCACCGCTCCGTTCCACACTGTACCCATCAACATAATGTTCCCCCATCCATCTCTCCCCCTCTCTCTGTTCCCCCCCTCCTTCCCTCCCTTCATTTTTCAACCCGAGATGACTGACAGCTCAGAGCGAGTCATGTGACACTTAAATACCCAGGGATTTTCAGTGAGCATGCTCCATAGTGTCCCTCCTCCCCTCCTGCCTCTGTTTCTCCGGTGCGCCTGTCACTCCCTCCTTTATCCATCCTTTCCTGAAAGGGGGATGCTGTTATTGTAGCATCTCGCCGTGACTGCCTGCACCAGCTAGTCTTGTTGCTGTTGTCAGTAGCGTTGCGTATTAAAGGACATTCGTTTATTCATTTTTTCTTTGCTTACAAGCGAGTCGTTATTTTGTATTTTTAATATTGTAATTGTTTTTTATTAATATATTTCTATTTTATTTTGTGGACGTATCGGGAATATCTAAACAGGCTTGTATCGGTAAGTCCTGAATTTGTAATATATATATATATATATATTTTTATTATTATTCTTTTCAAACAGCATGTCAATTTTACAACTGTTTGGGCGTAACATTTGTTTTGACATTTTTTTGAGTGCGTTCACACACTTATAATTAATTGATATGAGAAGCTTTTAAGTGAATATTTTATAGCCGTGAGCAAAAAACGTGGACGGAACATCCTGTCCAAATATGCTGAACGTTTTGATCTGGTTGGTCCTCATCAGGCACACGCATGATTTTTGGGGTGTTGTCCGATCCTTACAGATGCTGGGGTCCCACCAGATGGGCTTTGAGGCTTTTTGTCCCCCCCAGAGGGCCGCCACCTGTCTGTCTTTCGTTTTCTTTTGCCTCTGTATGTCTCTTTTTGCTACTCTGTCAATGCTGGGTTTGTTTCAATCAAGTGCCGTCCCGCATGCAGAGTATCCCAGCAAATCCGAGAGAGAGTGATCTTTGCCAAGCCAGAGCTTTTTGGATGAACCGCACTTATACTGAGAGGATAAACTCAATTGACTTCAACAGGCATCCTGTTTAGTGCCTGGTTGTGTAATGGATTTCTCCCGGGGGTGTGTGGTCCTGATTCGGATAAATGTTGCTTGTCTCTAAAGGAATGGTTTTCATATAAAGCAGTACTCGAGTATAAAGTCGTGTTTGGTGCCTGAAACCAAATTAATTGAGTCTTCTTAGATTAAATGGAATTTAAATGGATGCATGACGCACTTTAATGAGGGAAAGTGTATGTGTTTGTGCAGAAAAGGGATGAATGCGGTGCTTTGCCCCCAAAAAAGCCGCATCTGTTCTGGAAGCACACTAGCTCTCTGTCCTAGTGTATCTGTTTATGTTGCCACTCTCTCTCTGTTCTGTTTATCTGCCGTGTGATTGGTTTGTGCAAAGGAAATGCATTTTTATCTCTGCTTCTCATTGGTTGGATCTATGCTGATGGCTGGTAACGCTGGTTGTGGTTTGTGTGAAGCCTGCTCTGTCAAAAAAGGAGGGAAATGTGTGCGTACATGTGCATCTCTGTCGTCCCAGTCTGTTGTATGCATCTCTGATGCAGTGCTGATACTGTGAGCACCCAGAGCGAATACTGAGTAGTGATGGAATGCGGTACTTCTAGAACAGGCTGCTGAAAAAGAGAGTACTGCACATTTAAAGGCATCCTAAAGGGACTGTTGTCTCAAAAATGAAAACTGAATCCTCATCTTTCTCAGCCAAACGTGCATGACTTTTTCATTCAAACGAAAAAGATGTTTTGAGCTATATGCCAGTCGCTCTTTTATATTTAATGAGTGAAGGACTCAAGTTTCAAAATCACACTATAAAGCAGTCCGTATCACTCATGTATTACAAGTATATTCCAAAAGCCATTTGAAAGATTAGAAAGTCATTATTGAATGAAAACCTGGACAAAAAAGGGCAAAGGATTGCAATAATGTTCCTCAAGCAAAACCTGAGGCCTAAATAACAATCAAAGAATGTGTTGAGGTGCTTAGATTGATATCCTTTCACAGGCTCTGTGAATAAATTGCATGTTTCATGAATCTTACAGCAGAGAATGTCTTTAGCTGTTGGCTCTGTTGTTCTGCCTTTTACTTTTTTAGCACCGTGCCAAATCAACGTCTCAGCACAGGCACATGGATCATATTTATTGTTAGAAATCATCAAGCACTGTTACTGCGTTCATGTTGCTTCTGTGTTTATGGGGGTGGTGTTATCTTTCTTCGCATGCTTTAGAGAATGTAATTAGGCATGGAAAAGTGCACAGCACTTAGCAAGATAGCCTCCGTCATTGTCCTTCAGAGTGGATTACTGTGAGCCAGACAGTGTAGGAGGAGAGGTGCTGTGCTGGAGAGAGCCCGGCATTAAAGAGTTAATCTGCTCACTCATCACCTTTATTAGGGGGGTTTCCTCACCCCAAAGGCAACCCATTAAATATACAGTAGGCCCACAAGGTATTTGAACACTTAAGCCACGCTTAAAGATGCATAAATGTCATTGGATAAGGTTACTGAATAACTCAACGGAAATATTACAAATAAAGCTGGAATAAATTACAAATATAAATGTTTCAACTAGTTTAACTATTCACTAATGGAAAGTTTGCCTCAGTAAGTAAATGAAATAATATTTGAATGTTTTTTTAAATTGAAGTACAAAACTGACTCAAACTTAAAGTAAATTTAAAATACATAAAAGTACATAAAATGAAATATACTAATTCTGTTACTTCTTAAAATAAATGTTAATAAATAATAATGTATGTAAATAATATAAAAGGTCTACGTTGAAGGGCTAAATTTACTAAAAGTTAAAAATAAATTAAAGATAAGTAATAAAATAAAATGACAAAAGTGAAAACCATTTTTTAAAACCTAAACATAAATGTATTATAATGAAAACTGAAAATATAAAAAAGCTAACAAAATGTTAATGCATATTTTATAAGTGCATAAATGTTAATAAAATAACAGATTCAACTGGCATTTATTATTAAAAAACGTACTGAAATAAAATAAGTTATTTATTTTTATTAAAACCAAACTGAAAGAAAAATAAATGAAATATAAATGATAAAATATTACAAAAGAACAAAAAAAACTAAGCTAAACTAATAAAATACAAAAACAGGAAATATAAAGCTGTACAAAATATTATTAAATACTTAAGTATTACACACATTACTAAAATGACCCTGGTGTTTATTTTAAGTAAATATAAAAACACAAACCTATTTTTCAAAAAATAATTAAATATATATATATATATATATATAGGTTTGTTTAAGAAAATAATATAAAAATAAAATCTAAAAGTTGATTGCATAAGTTACTTGCATATATAAATTAAACACAGTTATAGCTTAAGGGTCCAAAGTCTTTTTGCATTTGTTTTCTGAGACAATGCAAGGGAGAAAGAGACGGGAATTAAAGGCTGCATTTGAATAAGCGGGAGAAGAAAGGAAAGATGAGGTGAAAGAGTGAGACATGACAGATGGAGATCGTTTGGAATCAGGTGCATTTTTTTTCCCCAGGGCTCAATGATTTTTTTCAATGCACCCAGAACCTGTTTACTCTGGATTCTGACACCAACCCATTTATATGTTTATTCTTGCATAGAAATATAGGCACTTATGCATATTTTATAAACGCAGTGGACATCTGAGCATGGTGGCTCCTAGATGAGACAGATTGCCTCTGTCTCTGGTCCGTTTAGCACAGGGGAGCAGGTGGCCTGCCAAAAGATGTGCCAAACCCGCAACAGATCGCTCTCAATTGGATCTTAACCCTTTTAACTCCCGTCACCGTCTACTCCACACCAATAGGAATCGACTGGCACTGGCCAAGGGTGTTAATCCCTATTTGAATCATGTGGTGGTTGTTTCACCTGCACTGGATGGTTTGACGAATCAACTGACCAATCAGCTGACCAACATTGACCAATCAGCCACCTTGCAGTGTGCATGTGAATCTGATCGACCAACCGACCTCCAATGACATCTTGAGGTCCACTGGAGGATGGTAGTATGGCAGGGATGACCCAAGTGTCCTGATACTCACCTGCTGTGACAAGCTGTTCAACCGGAATGGATTAAACTGTTCAACCGAATGATTCTGGAAAAGCAGATAAATATGCGTGTCAGTCCTCGACCATGAACCTGGTAGAGTTTCTCATTCAGTCTTTACAGAGCTGGAAACATCTCTCGAATTTCCATATCGTCTGCAATATTTGGTGTCAGACCTTTCATAGTGGTGTGCGAGCGACAGTTGTTCGCTGTTTTAAACCCATAATGCACTCTGATTATAAAACGGAAGCAAGTATTAAATGGATGCACACTAACTGATGCTATAACCATTTTTGTTAATTGAAATAAAGCTGAAATTATGTATTTTATTAATTACTGAAATAAAATGTGCTGAATTAAAGCTGTATTAATTAAAGCTAACAGAAACATTGAAAAATGTCAAATAAAAAATAGCTAATTTAATTTATTAATACCTCAAAAGGTATGAAGAAAGACGAACCTTTTTTTTTTTTTTGCATAAATATAGTGAAGATGTAAAAAATCATAAGGCAACAGGTTTTTGTCTATTTATATGTTAATTATTTTAAAATAAATACATTGTAAAAACATTTTTTTATATTTAACATTTAGTGGATGCATCATCCTTCAGAAATCATTCTAATAAGCTTATTTTATGCTCAATAAAAATTTCTTATGAATTTTTTAATCATTCGGGCTGATTTTTTTTTTTCTTAATAATATAAAAAAAAAAAAAAAAAAAAAAAATTTGTAATGTATATTCATTATATTATACCACAATTTCATTGTTGCAACATCCATACGTTGAAGAAAACACTGTATTTATGTTTTTATGTCCTCTGTCGCACTTAGCCCGCTCCTTAATTGTATGAGACACTCTTCTGTAGTGAAATGTGAACGAGTGAGCATTCACAGCATGACAAGCGTTAATTGTAATGAAAACAGATGTGCAATAGAACAGATGACACTTTTGTCTATCAAATGCTGTCATATATTTGTGACATCACAATGGGTTTTATAAGGCTCTGCAATGAAACTATGAAGTTCATTGTGTCATTTTTTTCAGCACCCGCGCACCGTAGATGAATAATACGATTTTGACAACAGTGTAAGTGACAGCCACATCTATTCCTGTAGCTTCTATTGCTACACAGTAGCATGAATATTTTCACACAAAATCCCATAATGTTTAGGTAAACCGCTACAGTTCAGCTTTTACGTGATGAATTTAAACCCACGGGTATTAAATGTACCGCTTTAACAAGGAATGAGTCATATATATGAGCTCAGATAATTAGGCCTAATGTTACCACATATATCAATGCTAATGTAAAGCTAATCTCAAAAGGATCCCAGGTCCTTTTCAGGCACTCAGCAAGCGATCTATTGGAAGGGAGTCCAAGCTCTGCAGACAGTATTATCAGTCACAGAGGATATAGACCCATTAGGATTTGAATGGCATTACAAATCCTCCTTCCTCTGTAGATTGGTTGAGCATTGTGGGACTAAACCAGACTCCAGACGCTCTCTGTCTTCTCCCTTAGGACTAATTAAAAAGCTTTTTAGTCTTCATTCCCTTCTAGGTGATGACGCATCATAGTATGTACCGTGAAAACACACTGGAAATTGTGCGACGCACCTACTTTTAATGGGTTTGAATACTTGTGAGAATGTGTTTACATAATTAGCTGGAAGTCTCTTGAGTTATGATGGAAGTATTCAACTCGACTTTACTTAGACGTCTCATGTCACTCTGTTAGCTCATGATTGCTGAGTCTTTGCATTGGTGGCCTGCGGTAACGCCGTTCACACGCTTCTGGAACATCATATTCTTTCCCTGTTGAAGTGCGGTGACCCCAAAACATTAACGCAGACTTATTTGGACAGGCTGACATTTGCAATTACAGCAGTGTGTTTAGAGGGTCAGTAGCTCGAAAATCAGGCCACCTTTGAGTCATCTCAACAACATCTGGAGCTTTTCTCCCCTATAGACCCTTGTAAGGACAACAGCATATTCTTAAGAGGCTGTAAAATTCATATACGTACAGTATAAGCAGCAAAAACGGTTTTTAGCATTGTACACCAAATCAGCATATTAGAATGATTTCTGGAGTCTGGAGGCTTAAACATTTTTTTATTAGTTTAAACTTTGTTTATATAAAGGCTATATAAAGGCCAAAGGTCTCCTTTGGTTTTATAATTGGAAATTTTATTCCATGTTGCACATGCAATTGAAATATCAGATCAATGCTGTAAATAAAAACAAATCTTTGTTAATTTGTTAAATGTGTAGTAAGAGACCTATGTTTGTATTAAGGTCTCCTGGTTGGCCCAAGGGCCCACATTTGTAATTAGCGTAGAATGGTAGGAGGGGTGTGCTGATCTGTTTTCATGCTTCTCAGATGTGCAGCATCATGTAATTCTCTCCGCTTACTGCTTTGTAAATTGGTGGTCTGGTCCACTTCAGGCTTCACGAGTGCTCGCCATATGTTGTAGGAAGCTTGTTTCATCCCTCCACCACCTTCTGCTGAGTCTGTCTGTTGGGTGATTTCCAAAAGAGTGTGAGATCAAGAATATCCCAAAACTGCCAGCCCATGCCTGGTCTGCCTAGTTATGTGTGAACTGACCCAGTGGACCAATTTAAAACCAAATTATATGACAGATTATCGTTTAATCAACTGTAGTGACACACTTAAAATGATCTTTCATTTCATTTTTCAGGTCATGAATGAGTGACCTGCTTTTGGGGCACTGTATTATTTCCTGCTGCCACTGAAGTAAATTTAATCTCATTGTTTAATCCTTCCTTGGAACATTTCCTCTGAATTGTTTCTGGGAATACCTTGAGGAGGCCAAAACGTAGGTTAAACGGCTATGAATGCTATGTTGCATTTGCTGCCAGGTACCTCGTTAAATGCTTTTTTGAACTGAGATTTGATCTTAATTAATATGCACTTACAAGTGAATTGATGAAATCGTTTTTTATGTAATTGGGTCTACATTCAGTCCTGTTTAGTACATATGAGAAACATATAGAGACCGTCGCACTGTTTTTAGCTTTTACTAAACTTAATACGGACTGCAGAACAGAAGCAGGTAGAAACTACAGCATTTGATCACATGACCAAACATGAGTCGCTCAAGTTGACAATGACTGTTCAGACAACTGATTGTCTTTTCTCAAACATACTTCTGGGCCCACACACAAAGCTTGTCCAATCCTTTTCGTATCGTTTAATCTTAATCCCTATAATCTACAAAGACACAAATCATGCCAACGGGAATTATAGTAGGATGTGAAGAAAAGACCTCAAATGGTGGCATTAGCCTCTCCTAGTACCCTTCATAGTTGTGTGAGTGGACTTTCGTTACAGTCTGTTGATTGTTATAAAACCTGACCAGCTGGTTTTTGTTGACTGCATGTGCATTATCCATCATTTGTTCCATATTTTTCATTGACTCTCATATTTAGACTGTGTTAAGTCAAGATGATTTCCTTTTTCTCTCACCCTTTCTCTCTCTCAAGCCTGTGTTGTTTTTCTCCATTCATCCAGCCAGCCCACACACTCATGCAGAGAGGGTTTTTATTGAATAGGCGAGAGATTCAGCACATTCTCTGTGAGTCATCAGGCTCTGATTTAAAAAAAAAAAAAAAAAAAAAAAGAGTATCTCTCTTTCAAGGATTCAGCTTATTGAAAGATTTGAGAATGCATCAGCCAATACCCATGGGTTGTGGTAGGGGGTTGGCATGTTGCTACGCTAAAGGTAAAATGTTCTACTCGCACAATAACTGAGTAAAATAATCTACTAACTATTTTATGGACACTTATTGGTATTGATCCAAAAATACAGTTGTTTGTGAACACTGCCTTGTCTGCCGTTTAAGATTAGTTTTTCATTCGCAGTAATTCACATAGATAGTATAAATGAAACCAAAATTCAACAGGGCTTTTAATTTAAAGTCTGGAGTGTGAAAAGTCAGTTGGATAGCATTAGAAAGTTGTCAAATGACATAATAGCACCATTATTTTCCAGACAGTTGAAGCATGTGAAGGTGTGGTCTTCTCTTGTGCTTCAAGACGCAAGACACAAAAGATTTGAAAGCAAATATTCCTGTTTTCCAGAACTCCCTTGATTATTAACAGATAAGACGTTAGACAGGTGTATCACATGAAAGATGGAACAGGACATAAACCTTGCGGATGTCTTGTAGGACATGAACTGACTTATTGCTGACTCAGTGTCCTGACTAATGCTGATAGCTGACGCTTATCTAAAGCTGTGACCCGCAGTTATTGTTTAAAACATTCGCCGGTAAACCAAAGGCATTCAGCTACCGAATATTCTGACTCATCTTACTAAATAACGTTTCCTGGTAAGTAAGTACCTTCCTGTTACTGATAAAAGTTTTATTCTCATTTGCGACATACCCAAAATATTTACGCAACGTGTATTCTGTTTTTAATAAAAAATGCCTATTTTAACATTTGAGAGGAGTTTGTGTTTTGTTTTGTGATTTTTATTGCTTGTTTGCAGCATGATTTGTATTTTGTTTCTTTGTTTTGTTCTGTTTGGTCGTTTTATGTTTTGTTTGTTATGTTTTTGTTGTGTTTTGTTTTGTTTGTCTTGTTTCGTTTGGTGTGTTCCACCAAATTTCCACATTTCTTTTAGGCTTTTGAAATTGCTGTTGTTTAGAAGAACTCCGTTTTAAATTAACTTTGGTTTATCCGGTCGTGCGTCTCATTTGCATGCTTTGCAGATGATCGGCAAGTCCCAAATCTGCTCATGTGAAAAGCAGAATGGCTGGCATAATATCCTCTTGGTGGTGCGATTTACTGTGAAATATGACTGGCAGGCTGTGTCAGCAGAGAATGATGGGATGTGGGTTTATGATGCCCTTCTAGTTGATCTGGAGCTGGTTAATCCGCTCCCTCCAATAAACGATGCAGACTGGCAGCTGGATGGGTTTTCATAATGTCGAGCGAACAGGAAGAGACTGTGAATTACAGGATGCTGTCAAACACACACTATTGCAACATTAAACTGTACAATCTGGTAGCAGTAGTATAGTACTTGTACAGCTGGCCTGTCTGCACATGTGTAGAGAATGTTTTCAGATGGAGTCACTTCCTGTTAGTGTCTAATATGACATGTATGGATTCAATTTGTAGCCTAGTCTTTCATTGTGAATAGAATTGTACATATATATTCATATATAAGTGTATACACACACACACACACACACACATATATATATATATATATATAGTTTATTTGCAATTCTCAAAATAATGTTGTTTTTTAATATACAGTATATATAAACAGAGAGAGAGTTCTATATTGTATTTTAATGAAATTTTTATTTTTATCTTTATTCATGAGATCAGCTTACAGAGTCACAAATGAATGCATTTTTTAATATAGTTTTTTTTGTTCTGCTTTTGGTTTTGGCTCTCCTCTGACTTTGTTGACAGGAACAGTATTTAGAGGGCAGGAAAAAGAGGGTTTTTGAAAATGAAGTATAATGACACATGATGACGTGCGCTAAATTCTAAATATCCAAAGCTTTTAGCAATTACATGAAAATAACAATTTTACAATTATAGCTTGTTGTACTGAAATAATTAACAATTACACATTAATGGGAATGAAGCATCCTTCCTTTGTCCTCTCTGTCTCTCTCTTTGTGTTCAGTTGATAAGAGGGTGGGACGAAGAGAGTTGGGAGGGGCCGTCATTAGATGGCAGCACCAATAGCGGCCGCCAAAACATAATTGACTTGAATAGGGGTGCCTACCCTTCCTCCACTTTCACACAAAGCCCCTCACTGTGATTGCCTGCTTTGTTGAGCTCTCTTTCCTCTGTGGCGGCCTCCTTGGCACGTGCCAAGTGTTTTCGTCGCGGCAGATGTCTGACACAATCTCCTTTAATCTTTGCCGTGCTTCCTTGACATGACTGGCATGTAGTGACTTTGCAAATCTTCGAATCATATTTTGAGTTGTGCACGGGGCAGCATATTATGTGTTTGCTTATTTTAATTTCAATATAAAGACTATTGATTGAGCCAGTGAGCTGAAGAAATAAAGAGTCTGTTTAATTAAAAGCGACAGGCAGTGGACAAATCTCTAAATGGATCTTTTCGTAATGTTAAGACGCTGCTGAAGGCAAGGACAAGGGCAAGTATAGTCAATAGACGGGGTGTGTATTCGTTACGGTCCTCGCTAATGAATTTAGAAACTCTCTTTGATAAGGTCTAATCATCAAAGAGGCCTAACAGCACGCTAGCTAATTAGATTAACTTTTCATCCGCTGCATGAAACAGTTGCATGTCTTTACTAATTAAACTGTCAAGGAAATCAAGAAAAGGTTTTGGGTTTATATTTTGCATCCTGTTCAACTTTTGTTATTTTGAACTAAAAGCTGAAACCTGATGCTGCTTGAATGTTTTCCATCTTCAGGCTTTATAGGAGTGACTTGATTTTGCGTGCTAAGAGGCCTGGTGAGTTAAAGCTAAAGCTAAAACTACGGACGCAAAGCGGGATGAAACATCGGTTCGAATACGATTTGTTTACTTAAGGTTGTGAAACTGTGCCCATGCTCCTGATCTCCCACCTTTGCTGTGTCACACTGTCCTTCGTGGCTGTTCACCCTCAATGTGGGACTGTTATATAACTGTGGCTGCTTGAATGATGATTCAGTAGATTTGGTCTCTGGTTATCCAGAGGGCTTTATCTTTGTTAGTATCTAAGGCTGGAGACCCACACTGTTGAGAGATAGTTCGCTCAAAAATTACAACTCATTGACTCACCCTTATGTTCTTCCAAACCTGTATGAATTTCTCTTTTTCTGTTGAACGCACAGGTTTAGAATTGAGTTGAAGGATGCATGTTACCAAACAGATGACGTTCAAAATGATTAGAACGCTAGTATTTAAACCAGCTAAAAATGGTTTTAAAGGGTTAGTTCACCCCAAAATTAAAATATTGTCATTAATTACTCCCCAAACCCGTAAGACCTTTGTTTGGAAAACAAATTAAGAAATTTCTGATGACATCGGAGAGCTCCATAGACAGCAACGCAATTATCCCAGTTCAATAAATGTTGTAAGTATATAAAACAGTCCATGTGATGCTACGAGAATACTTTTTTTTTTTTTTTTTTTTTTTTGCATAAAGAAAACAAAAATAGCATAATTACGTGTGAGCATCAGTATGCAGTATATACTGTAATATGCGGTATGCAGCTAGCATTCCATTCTGACCAGAGTCTCTAAGAATTCTGACCTTGTAAAGTTTGATTAAAAATGCAATGGCTGCAATGAAGGGTAACCACCTTCTCTTCAGATCTTCTTCTATTATGAGTCAGTCTTAAGCCTTTTTTTTAAACACTGCAAGTTTCAGCAGTCAGTGGCAGACCAAGGAGGATTTAAGACGTTAGATGGACTTGAACAGAAAAGAGGGCAAGTGTCTTTCATGTATTACTGCTGGCCTACTTTGATTGCTTTAATTGCTCCAGGAAAATCTGCCCTTACTGTCGATTGCCATTTAAAAGAAGTCTTCTTCTGCACTCTGGAGATCTGTTAACTGAAGAGAATGAGAAGCAAAAGTGCGTTAAGTCATGGACATTCGTGTCTGTATATTACGTGAACAGGGATTACTGTCTTGTTTTCAGAAAAAACAAGCTAAAATTTTACTTGAAACAAGCAAAATAATCTGTCTGATATAAGAATATTTTGTTTACCCCAACTGCAGATTGTTTTGCTTGTTTTAAGCAAAAAGTTAATTTTAGCTTATTTTTTTCTAAAAACAAGACAGTAATATTTTTCTTGTCTAGAAAATTCTTCTTGATTTCAGAATTTCTAGATATTTTGGCTGGAAACAAGACCAAAAATCTTATGTTAGAAAGCATTTTTTGCAGTGCAGAGTGTGGGAGAGGATGTTAAACAAGAGTCACCCTCGCTCTTTCACAGCCCAGAGCGGAAGGAGGGAGAGAGAGAGAGAGAGAGAGGAACAGCGAGTCACTGCTATGTATAGCACTGGAACCACTGGAGCTTCATTCCATTG
>JAUYWG010000045.1:12381781-12410671 GCA_034779775.1 Enteromius afrohamiltoni
GAGAGAGAGAGAGAGAGAGAGGAACAGCGAGTCACTGCTATGTATAGCACTGGAACCACTGGAGCTTCATTCCATTGGGCTCAACAACAGCCAGACAGCATCCCATTGTGGCATTCTCTCAGGGGGGATAGAATGGGTCATGGGCTCAATTTGAGTGCACACTATACAATTTAAACATAAATGTAAATGTACCACAATTTATTTTAAAAAGCTATTTCAACATTTTGCAATAACATAAAACCATTTTTATTTAAATTTTGCCAATAATATTACGCTTAATATATTTCACAAATTTATGGTAAAAAAACGGCAGCTGTGGTTGCCAGAATAAAATACTGTATAATAAATACTGTAATTTCTAATAATAAACCATAATAACTGATATAATGTTAACATACCAAACTATTAAAGTAGTGAAATCTATTTTGTAGCTTTGATATACACTGATTACTACCAAATGCTGGTGGTGATGAGAAAGTCACATGATGAATAAACATTCATTTAACAACATTACTTGTAAAATACAACCCTTATAACCATAACTGTTTCTTCTTAGTTTTTTTTTTTTTTTGTATCATAGTTATTTCAAAGAAAAAACATCAAATTCAAACAAAATGTAAAATGCTATGTAAATTTAACAGGAATTCACCATTAACCATTTAATGGGTTTTTACCGTAGCATTTTCACAGTTTTTTACTGTTAAAATCACAGTCATTTTTTAGTATAAATCACAAATATTAGTGCCTTCAATTTGATATATACACACACACACAGGAGTATTTCTTATATTTCTACTTCTGTGAGTAGGAATGTGATATTCTAGTAATAATAAGAGCTTTCACCATTTGCATCAGTCTGTTTCCAATGCCATGTCCCATGGTGGATATCAAAATTGACTATAATTTTATAAATATTTTAGGTAGGTGGATCCTTGTAAGCTTTCAAGAAAAAAAGTGCTAAAATGGTCATCTGTTGTAGTACCAAATGAGAAGGTACATCTCTGTACATTATATATCCATAAAAGGAGCTTATTATTAACTTAAAGGTCATTTAGTATTTTTTAGAAAAACTGTGACCCCAAAGAAAGTTGACTTTTTTCCTGAGAGTAGGAAATTGTAATATCTGGGTTCTTGGTATGAAAATATTTGGTGTAGGGCATAACTCTAAGTCTTGGATCATTTTATTAAAGTTCAGTCTAATATTTTACAGCCTGAGAAGCAACAATTGTAAAGGACAGCAAATAATTGCAATGTGCACCCATCTCGATGTAACCAGACTATTAAAATATCTGAGGCAGCAGTGAACTGAAGAACTATTTTAAGAGCTAATTTGCTTAATCGTTCTTTGCTTTGGCCTCCAGTTGCATCTGTCCTCATTTGCAGAGTTGTTTACTTCTTCCATGGCATATTTGACTACCATTGCTAATATGGCTCCTAGGTTGGATATAATGTCATTTAAAAAACAGAGAAATGAGCAGTGAGATATCTGTATTCTCCTTTGGCCAAGCATTCATTCTGCTTTTTGCTCCTGGTTTTATTATTCTTGTGATGTCAGTATTTTCTGTCCCCTCCGAGATGTCTTTCTCTTGACATTACCCTCATCCCTGCAGCCAGCAGTAGTCATCGAACACAGTCCAGTGACAGTCGTTGATAGTCAGATTTATTAGCATGCAATTAGATAATGTCCTGGATACCATGTCCCTTTCTCTTTTACAAACTCATCTCTCTCAGGCGCTGAATGTTCTCTGCTCATCTGTCCTGATTTACCACAGCTCAGCTGATAGGGCATGGGAAAAGAGCCCACTCTCATGTCTTCAGAGCCATTAAAGTCAATGGATGGCTTCCTAATATGGAAATATTTCCAACATAATAGTACCACTCGTTTTTTCCGACAAAATCTCTCTCCTATCTAGATCAGTGTTTAAATATTGTTGTTTGATAGATACAGCTTATTTTAATTGAGATCTAATACTACTATTTTGGGCTTGCTGTTTTTACATTTTACATTAAGTTTTTTTTGGCTTTAAAACCTTTCATGTGCACTACTTTTACTATCACAATTCAGTGATAAAATTGCATTTTTTGAGAAAATATTTTCTCAATACAATTTTAGCATCAGGAGTACCAATTTTTCCATAACATCAGTCTGTTCATCAAAGGCACATACTACCGTTTTATCAATAGTAAAAGTAAAGAAATGTATAGTATCATAAAAGATTTTTATTCAAATAAATGCTTTAATAATAATAAATCTTTTCAAGTAAGAAATAACTACCACAATAAACATTTTATTGTTTAATTTCCTCAATAATGTGTTGTCAAAGCTAAATTAACTAGGCCTATAAAAACAGTGGTGCTAAAATTCAATGCACTTTGACATTTTTTTGTGTTTAAAAGTTGTCTGTCAGGTCAAGACTTGAAGCAATTTTAAGCGATAACCTTTAAACTTTGCCATGTCGCAATGTTGACTGTGGCCATGTACAGCATGTTCCCTGCACTGCCTGGTTAATGATCACCGGACAATCCAAAAGGTCAGTTTGCTAACCTGTGCTTTAACTGACAGCATCTGGACTCTGTCTGAACTGATTGGTCATAATACTGTCAAAGCGTAGGATACCACAAACTTTCTTTCCCTTTTTTTCTCCTCTTCAAATAGAGACAAATGGTTATGTTCTACACCCTTGTAGGGGCGCTGTGTGTCAACACTCTGCGGTATGGTTGGTCACCTGGTCACCTGCTCTGGGAGAAAGAGGACTTTCTTGTGTCTTTGTCTTTCGGTTAAATCAGGTAAGACTAGATGAGAAAGAGAGAATTAGAGGAGCAGCAGCTGGAGTCACATGCAACCTCCGCAGAGCCATGAAGATCCAGTAACAATAGACTTGTTTTACTTGAACAAAGAAGTTGTCATGGTATTTTCCCACCATTCTCTCTTGAGCAGAACACACGGATTTAGTTACAAAGCAGAGTATTACCATACACACATGTGCTGTGTAGGTGAAGCTCCAGTGATAGCCAACTGTATTTAGAGTAGCAATATCCCTTTTAAAAGCCAAAGCCTAGCTATTTTAAGAGAGGGACAGCTGGAATGTTTTAGTTGTAGCTTCAGTTGTGAAAAAACTGTTGTCTAAAAAAAAAATAAAAAACTACCTGCGCACTCCCAGCAGGCCTGCAGTAGCTCGGAGTGGATGTTGGCTATTAGAGCTGCTGTCATTGGCTTGTTCCCGCAAATGCGGCTACTCTACAGTAGTGGGTCTGATAACACTTAACCCCCGACCTTGCAGAATACCGTAATGTTAAACACGAGTAGAAGCGTGGAGAAGGCCGGGAAGTCTCGGGAGGTTTAGCTTGTGGGTGTGTGTGATTATAGAGAAAGGCTCAGAGCACTTCAGTAATTACTCACAGGCGCACTGGCACATGTGCTGATTTTAAGGGATAATTTTTGTGGTTTTCACAAAAACAAACAAGAAGACTACTGATAATCTTATCTGATACTTTGTAATATTAGGCATGCAGTCTAAAAAGGGTTGTTTAGAAAAGATAAAAAATAAAAAAGGGCACCTTGATGCATGAAGATTACTTTGGTTGTTCACTGACTGCAAAATGTCCAATTTAGTTGATAAATTCTTATTAAGGCAACTTTAGGTTTCTTGTTCAGAAAAGTTTTTAAATAGCAAACCAAAATTGTTGGTTCAAATATGCAGAAGTTGCTGGAAAACCAAAGAAGGTGCATGAGTTTTTGTGAAGAACTGCTCAGGACAAACAAGGGACTCATAAACAACTATCACAATATATAAAAACACTCTAGGAAATTATATATAGTATTAAGATTCAAGGGTATGTAAACTTTTGAATGGGATCAAGTTTACACATATGAATGTGTGCGTGTATGTATGTGTGTGTGTGTGTGTATATATATATATATATATGTGTGTGTGTGTTTGTGTGAATCTTAATTATATAATCTTTACAAATGTAAAAAACAAATGTAACAAAAAAATGTAGCAGTTCTCAAAATATTAATTTTATATTATTACAGCACATTATACTGTAATGTGATGCCTAAATTAAATTGTTGCATTTAAAAACAACTCTTTTTTTTATTATTGAATATTTTATTTGATTGGGTGTTCTTGCACTGGGGACCTAAATGAAATCGAAAAAAAAGTGTGCTCAGTTCATGCATGGGCACGTGAGGAACAATGAAAAGCACCCAGAGGGAGCGAAAAGATGATGATGAAATGTATGTAGTTTAATCACCACCCATATCCAAGTCCTCCATGCCTCTCAGGAGACCGTTGTCTTTAGTATGGTTGTTATCCTTCCCCTAATGCTCAGTCAGACATTCTCTCATGGCCGGCCACAGTGCACCTGACCTCAGCCCTTTCCCTTTATTAAAAAAATGTTGCCATGGCTTTTTCTCTCCAGAAGAATCATGCTATTACGGAAGGGAACCGAGTGTGGGAAAATGAAAAGTGCTGCATTTCTGTGTGCAAGTGTGTTAGAAAAAGGAAGTTGGATGGCAGGTTATATTTTTGCTTACGGCCCAGCTGGATGTTGAATTCTCCTATTCCTTTTCGTTATCGAATCAGGATTGGAGGGAAAAAATAGCGCTTCTTACGCACCAGGAAGGGATTTACTCTGAGGTTGATGAGTGGAGGAGAAAGAAAGAAGAGGGGGAAATAATTGTCTGAGGACCACCGGTGGTTTCAAGTTTCGTCGTTTTTACCCTGGAGCTTTTGATTCTTTGCTCTCCCTCTCTCTCTCTCACTCTCTCACTCACTCACCCTCTCCCTTTCTTTCTCTTCCCCAGCCAACCCCCTTCAGACCACACCACCACGCTTCAGGAGCACAGTAACCAGGAGAAGAGAGGGAGGCAGTGAAGAAAGCGCATCGCGAGGACTTAACAGAGACGACTTTCAGCCACAAAAACTCCAAGCAAGGTAGGATCATCTCTTTCTTTAGGCAGATCTCTAGGTTGGTGGGAAAAGAGAAGGAAAGTCCTTCTTTCAAATGGTTGGTTTCTGTTCTGTCATTTCTCAGCTCTAGGATGCATGTGAGGCAATCAATAGGTGTATGCGGGTTTGTGTGTGTGTGTGTGTTCGATATGGGATACAAGATGTCTAGACGGAGAAGCTGGTATGGATGCATTGTCTAATGCAGAAGATGCTAGTCCAAATGTTTCCGGTCTTACAAAGAACAATATCTTGCAGATGTAGGGTAAATATGAAAGCAAGGAGGAGTTTAGAGAACGCAAACACCTGAAGGACTTCCTTGAAGTGATCTCAAAGATCAGATGTTGTTTATTAATATTACCTTTATCTTTTGTTTTTATTTTTTCAGTTTTCACTATTTATTATCATTATTATATTTTAAGGTTAATTTAGTTTTCATTTTAGTTTTAGCTTTATTTATTTATTTCTTAATTAATTTCAGTTACAAATTTTTATCTTTTTCAGTTAGTTGCCAAGACAGCATTTTACATTTTTCTTTAGCCTTTCGTTTAATGTTTATATTTTATTTATTAATATCAATATTAAAGTTTTATTTTATTTCAGATTTTAGTTTAGTTTTAGTTAAGGTTTAGCTTTATTTTTTATTATTTTAATTATTTATTATTAATTATTTTATTTACTTACACTGCTTCATCTTGCTTTTAATATATTTGATTATTTTGTGGGCAATACAACATTTCTATATATGTTGTATTTTATATGAAGTCAACACATTTTCAAACGTTTTAGTGTTAACTTCAGTATTCTTATGCACCGATGAACTGACTTTAAGTTAAGATTCATAAGGTAAGCTTAAATCAGCAAAACCAGATGACATACAGTGAAGACCTGCTAAGACAGATGTTGTCTGAGGTCATCCAGATGCCCAGGTGTACAGCACTCAACAGAAATATGCCCTCATCACCTCAAACCAAGCAAAAACAGTTAATTATAGACATGAATCACTCCTGAATGGTGTTTCACCAACCCCTGCTACTTGATTTACTCTTTCAGCACCTGTTTGCGGCAGCGGTATATTCCAAAATCTGGAAAACAAACTGATTTATAAACTGGCAGAAGGGTGGTTGTTGTTGATGTCGATATACATCCTGCAGTTCTGGGTTCAAACCTCTGATTAGAATAAGCCACAAGGCAGCTTAAAAATTGAAATGGGAGCCCATAAACTCCTGGGCTTAATTTTAGCGAGTTTAAAAGCAGGAGCTTAGTGGCACGTGGTGAAACTGCGGCACTTGTGTGAATGTTAGACTTGCTAATTTCTACTCTATATTTGGATTTTGAGGGAAATGCAAAAATGCAAATTTGTGATGGGCAGGCTGCCATCATCTGCAGAAAATACATAAATTAAACATTGAGAACTGTGCTGAAAGTTATAAAACGTCTTATGTAAACTGCTTGCGGTGCAGTTTGTGTTATAAAACCTAACTTTTGCATCCACAACAGCATAGGTTTCATAGATCCACCCTTGCTGTAATTGCAAGTTAATATATGATCTTTTTAGCGTTGTTGCTATGGCAGAAGTCAGCTGGCAGAAGTTAGTTTGGCAGTGGCAGTTGTCAGATTGGACCAGGCTGGCGTCCCTCAACGTTACTAGTGCAGAGTGAATAGTTGCCTCGGTGTCTGGATGGACAGACTTGGCACTGGCCGGCAGATCGGGAGAGGTGAACAAAAAGCTTGAAGATGACAGACGGGAGAGGGGAAGAATACCCCACTTGTGTGCTGTGACTAAGAAGCTCTTCAGTGCCCGGTGTGATGTTTATCTGAGTTTATGTGGAGATAAAAGCTCATTTGGACACACCTTTTTCCCAAAATACCCGTGCAGCACACAAAGTCTGAAGGCAGCTTAGAGTTTTTAGGAAAGACTTTTACCACTCTTCTCCTAATTGGGTGAATATCACTAAAGAAAGAAGCTGTCCAAGCAAGACAGTTTCAGCATATCAAGCGTATCTTGATTCAGCATATCTAATCAAGATTAGAAAATGTCTTAGCCTATCTAAGTCAATGAAAATAGCTGCAAGAAATAGGTAGGGCATATTTAATTAAATTACATAGTATTTCTTGCATGATGGAAATCCATATTATTTTAAGTAGTATTATTTTGATTCATTTTATTGGAAGTAGTGCTGGCAAACGATTAATCGTGATTAATCACATGCAAAAGAAAAGTTTTTGTTTGCCTAATATGTGTGTGTATTCATTATGTACTGAATATATAAATACAAACACATGGAAATATTTACACATCTATATTCATATACTTTGTTATAAGTATCTTTAATATATAAGCATTACCTATTTTTCATGCATGTGTGTATTTATTAGGGATGCAACGGTACAGTGAGCCCACGGTTCGGTTTGTATCTCGGTTTTCTGGCCACGGTAACGGTTCGGTTTCGATACATCAATATTACTGTACAGTACGGTATGTGAGCTCTAACATAGCGGGAGGTCATTTGCCCTTTCTATTTCAAGTTATCAAGGTACAGAGATGAAATTAAATGTAAAAAAGGTACAGATTAAATAAAAACACAACATTTATTTTTCAAGGGCAAAAAAACGGACAATATAAAAGTGAAGTATAAAGTGAAATATAAACATGAACATTATTAAAAAAATAAATATTGACAGCAACAAGAACATACTTAAGTTTCCTAAATACACCATCAGAACAAACAACAATAGCAAAATGTATCACTAAGTGGTGGACAATTGTCTATATCAATAACTGGTGAGGTAGCATCACAATGTGCCGTATCAAACAGATAAGAGACTTTAAACTTACACTGAACATTTACAATACCACTGGGTTAAATAAACTTTAAAGATTCGTTTAAAATGAACAAATTGTTCAAGAACGACCCATCGCTAGTCTTGAAGTTCTGACCAAGTTATGATTGTTTATGCACTTAATACACAGAAAATGCCCATTTTAATTAAAATGAAAGTTTAATGCCTCAAATAGGCTACCGAAATATCGCGGTTCATGTGGGTATACCGAACCGAACAGGGCGAACAGAGCGGTTCGATAAAGAACCGAAAACTGTTGCATCCCCAGTATTTATATATACTTTAATAAATACACACAGCACACACACACATATATTAGTTGTGTTTACTTTTAGTTTTTACTTTAATGGATTTGGTTTAATAAAAAAAATTATTAAACCAAATACTCAATGCGGTAAATTAAGATTTTGGGGAAAATGTATAAAAATAATACATTATATATAGATATATATATATATATATATATATATATACACACACACACACACATATAAGTGTGTGTGAAATAAAACACCTTATTATTTGTAATTTTATTTTGAGGTAAAATATGACCCAGATGTGTATCAATGAAAAATCATTTAACAACTATTGTTTAATTTTACAAAAATTATGAATTAATATTACACGTTTTTAATGTTTCTGTTATGTTTATACTAATATTTTAGATTTTGAAATACTGTGTAAAGGATCTGTGAAAATAGTATGTTTAAAAGTAACCAAGTATTACAATTGAGTAGCATCAAAAGCTTTGCCAGTACTACAGTGTTTGCAAGGGTTGTGAGTCATAAAGATTCCAGACAGAGATCCTGAAAAAAAAGAAAAGCCAGAATTAAATAGCAAGGCTAAAGTCTGTTGTTCAACAAAAGAACACAGTTTCAAATAAAGGACTGATGCTGTGAGATGAAACGGCAACTTGTATTGTCTGTTCTTGATTTACTGCGCAAGGCCATCTGGGGTCCTAATTAGCCACCGCATTATTAGCAATAGCCAGTTTCCATAGGCGTGTCCCCCCCATCCAGCACGCACACACAGAGTAAATTAGAGCCTTCAGTATCTGTGCACTGTCTGCACAAGTCACTTCCTCCCACCTCTGTCTCTGGAGCATCATTTAGATGGCTAATATGAAAGAGAGGGAGCAGAGCAGGAAGTCATATCAGACAGGGATTCGGTAGAGTGGGTTGACTTATGGTGCTTTAGTGATAGGGTTCCTTTGTTCTGTGAACCGCTTTGGCCAGTTTAATTGCTCTTTGAGTGGTCCTGCATTCGCTCTCTGCTGGGCTGCTCCGCTGGCATTGAGATATTTTGGCAGGTGTCCAGTGGGGAAGCTGTTATGATCATTATGCTACACAGAATGTTGCTATAAATGAATACTTGCTCATATTAAACCAACCTCTCACTGTAAAATATCATTAATGATGAAATATTATATAATAATAAAATATTATATAAAACTGAGTATCTTACTTAAGTACACAGTATAAAACAGTATGAAAATTTATATTAATTTTGAGATTTACTAAATATAACAGTTTATTAAATTATCTGCTATTTTAACTATGAATAAATTATTTTTAAAATGTATCAAGACATTTGAAATGTATTAAATATTTCACAATATTGCTCTCCTTAAAGAAAGTTTTTTTTTACTTTCCAGAATTTTAAATATAACAGTATTTTACTGTAAAATGAATGTCCTGTTAGAATTATCACATTTTTAGTAGTAACCTTGCATTTTTACATCATTTAACTGTTCAAATTATATACATTTATACACATACTACATGTGGAAAGAGCAGTATGTCTAAATTCATAGCAGTCATGAAAACAGTAACAACAATATCCAGATGACAAATACGGCTGTACTGCTTTTAATTTCTACATAACTGAAAGACAGATTTTAGTGTGTCTGGCCAACTTATGGATGTACTGTATGATAACCCAGTGGCCAAACCTGGTCCAAAAATCTGAAAACAAAATGCCACATTTCTGGAGGAATAGAGTTGTGTTGCTTGTAGAGACCTGTCTCTTGATTCATCACCCCTTCAGTATTTCGCCACAGGCAAGAGGAGGAACAGGACAGTTAAATACCTCTCTGATGAGATGTCAGACACAGAGAATGCACCTTTGTCTAAACATGGCCGGATGTCATCGGGAAAGATGTGTTGACTTATTTTTTAACTTGTGTGACTTGTACAAGCCACTAATACACACAAACAAACAAGTGCCTTCCAAAACAAACCTACACCCAGAGATGGAGCCTCATCCATCTGGACATGACTGTTTATCATTTTCCAGTCCGTGGAGAAATCCTTTTAATCATTTCCTATGAACTGCTACTAACCTGACCCGGTCACTGTAAATGATTCTGGATAAAAAAATTACAGAGAGCTCATTATTTTTTTCTTTATCTCACCACATGTTGTTTCTGAATCATTGCCAAGGAATGGTTTTCCTCATGAGAGCGTAATTAATGTGATCTGTATTTATCAAGAGAGGCAGTGGAGTTATTCTTGCTATATGGCCACAGGGTGTCGACGTTAAGCATAACGAGGATGTTTTTATGCTTTCACAGAGGGTTTTGTTTAGTCAGTTTGAACCAAAATATAACTGGAACACAGGGTATTAATTTTTATATTTTGTTCTTTCCTTTTTCTTTTCTTCTGTACCTATCACAGCTTATTTTTCATATTTAAATAGATTTCTGTTTAATATACAAGTTATTTAGTTATATATAAAATACTTTTTCTCCAAGATATTTAAAAAAAATAAAGTTTGTGACCAAGCTGTTTTGGGTCACCATTGACTTCCATATTATCATACTTCCTTTATTCCTTTAATAGTCAGTTTTTAGTAAACGGCTTCATGAGGTACAACCACGAAATAAAAAAAAGTTTGTCCATACTAAGGCTAATTTGAAACTAGGGGAGCTAAAGATAAACAATAGAATATTTTACAGTTGGTCAGTAACATTCTGTTCTGTCGTGCTCCTTTAGCCTGGCTATCAGCATTTTATTGCAAGCTCACACCTCACAAGGGATTCCAAAATAAGTGACATCGTTGATAAGATAAAAGGTTTAGTGCTCTTTGCCCAGTGGGTTACTCGGTGTAAGTGACATACAAATAACTTAAATTCCTCTTCTTCGCTCCATTTCAGTCTCGCTTACTCTTGGGATAATGGGTCTTTCCGCGGCCCGTTTCATCCTTCCATCATATCAAAGTGCGGCCCAATAAACTCTCTGAAGGCTAATGAGAAACAAACTTATAACAAATGGCGTTAAACTGTTCTTTTTTTCTGTTTGTTGACAGCAGTAACTGAGAAAAAGCCTTTAAAGTTTTGTACCCTACGCTTTGAGTTGCTTGTGGTTGTTTCGGTTTACAGATTAGTGGTAAATTACAAGTTAATGGTCTTGAATAAAAACAAAGGATTGTGCTGCTGGAATGTTTTAATTGGCCCGAGAAGGGGGAGATTTGTAGACCCTAGGCAATGAATCAAGCTGCTGTGTGGTCGGACAAATGGCAATAAATAACATTCCCCAGCGGGCCTCGCCCGAGCATGCGTGTGCCTCGGATTATCTCCTGTGTTGAAAGGACTCGACGTGTGAGTATGTGTGTGATTGTTTGTGTGTCTGTGACTGACCGTCTGTGCAGACTCACTCTTGATAAAGTCCAAAGAGCCAGGTTGAAGCCCGACCTCGGCAAGTGCCGAAGGTGAAAGCACTCAAGACTTCTCATTTTGAGACATCGCAGACATAAATATACCAGATCGCATCATTTCTGAGAAACCTCCCCCTGCTGTACTCAAATATTTGCCTCTGGTTGTACTGTAGATAAAACGCTCTGCAGAGTTTCATTTGAACACTAGATCCATGTCAAGTCCTTTGTATTTGATCCCGTCTAGCTACTTCTCTTCCTTATGAACAGATTGTATGTTGACAGTGTGTGTGGACATTTGCATGTGGTTATGCTTATGTAACCAGAGCAAACAGAGTGTCCTCACACTGTTGCTCTGTCCCTCTGTTGGTTTCCCTCGCACCCCTTATCCACACACACACACACACACACACTGTCCTTTTCCAAATATAAAAATGTGTGTTTGTGCAAGACTAGAGAGCTGGCACTAACTCCATGGTGACCAGGGAAGCATAAATAAGCCACCTGTCTAAAAGCTTTGCAGGGCTGGTGACTGAGCGCATGCTTTAAAGCCAGTCTGTTTTCATATGAACTTAGAGCAAGGGACAGTTCGTCTAATTTTATATTATAGGATCTATTGTGCTGTCTTGTCAGTTTGTAGTGTAGCAGTCTTTTTCACTTTCATAACACACAATCTCATGTTAGTCTTAAGTACCTAGTATTGCATCTTTCATATCTCAAGAGCCTTTTTTATATATCATGTCTGATCATATTTACTGTGTAAAAAAAAAAATACAGCTTTAAGATTCTCTCTGAAAACAGATGTAGTTCGGGTGGAGCTAAAGTGTCAAGAGCACCTGCGTGCAGATTATCAACCAAACGAAAGACCGCTCTATCTTTTAGTATCAAGCGATGTACAAATCCAGCATCAAACTGGGCCTTGTTTGTTTATAAAACATTAATCTCCGAAATGACGGGAACAAACAAACACATTTGCCAATCTCCGTTGTTGACTAGGAGAAACAAACTGCATCCACTTTGGCAAAGATGTTTTAACATGCTGCTCTACCTAAAAGTAGAGCTATCTGTATGGCACAAGCTCATATGCTTCTCTCCTTCAGAGCACACTTTACCCATGAGGCCATTTGTGTACTACCAGTCCTGGTGTACAATGATGTGTGAATGAGGTGGTAATGGAATAGGAAATGGATATGACCGTAACTCATGTCACCATTTGATATATTACTGAGATTTTTAAAGGGGTTTGAATAAATGCTTGATATCTTACTGAAAACCTGTGAAACCCCATGAGCATAAAGGTAGATTAAGAGAAGGGATTTTTTTTTTGCACATTTTCGCACATCATTTACATAAAAAAGCTATTTTTTGCAATATATATATTTGTTGTTGTGGCTTTCTGTGCTTTTAAATCTCACATAAGGCAGATGGGGCAGTTTTCATAAGACTCCATTAAAAGCCAACATCCGCATTTATACTGATCCTGTTGAGGTCCAGCTGGGTTTTGGGATGTTCTGGCTTGTTTTGCCTGCCTCCCTTGTCTTGACCCTAAAATGTTTGCAAGAACGCAGCCAGAGTGTCTGATAAGATGGACGGAGTGCCATTGAGGAATGTGCAATTATACGGCATGGACACTGTGGCAGTCTGTATATCAGCTTGAGCAAAACAAGTGGCCACATTGCAAGCACTAATAGGACATGCATGGCTATCAGACAGGATGAGTTATGAGGGCAGTCCTCATTGGATGTTTGTTTTGGGAATAAAGAGCTCGTACAGAGGTCTTGTATGTGAAAATTGCAACCACTTCTAGGAATCAGAGATAGACTTAAAGTTACAGTTCAGCAATAAAAAAACAAAAAAAAAACCCTTGTTATTTACTCATCTCACAATGTGCCAAATCTGAAGGATTTTTTTACTGTCATGTTACATATTATGCAAGATTTGCATGATTCTCTTACGTATAATGACAGTAAATAGTGACCAGGAGCAAAAAGTAACAAAAAGCAGTAAATGAGTACATGATGGAAAAAAAAAAGTTTTCCTTCAACTAGGACTGAGTACGTGAGCAGCAGTGGACTAAAAAGAAACATTGTAGAGCTGGTTCTCACTGTCTTGTACACAGCTGATAAACCAATAGAAAGCTGATAAAATTGTAACATCCCCTAATGTAGCAATCTGCACAGTTATAAACAAACTGTGCTTTGACCTTGGAATTCTTGAAGGGCCGGAATACTTGTCATTAGCTAGTGCTTGTAGTTATGGAGCAATCCTTACATCCTGTTGAGAACAAGTCACCTATTCTGATCCAATAATTACAGATGAATGAAATAACCACTGTTTGAATATAACTGATGATTGCAGTCCAGAGCAATTTAAATACAACACATTATTAGGTCTGCCTAGCATTACTAATAACCCTAGGGGTGTCATTCCACAAACATTTTTTTTCTTTCATATCGCTGACCTTCTGCTATGACTAGAAAAAAGAAAAAGACAATGCAAACATACTGTAGGTCTCATTTGCTTAGTTACAGCCTTGAGCATCTAAGTAAAATTAAGGCAAAATAACCAAGAAGCTAAGAATTTATTTGCATGATCTGCCCGTATTGTTTTAGTGCCTGATTCACTAAAGTAATTATGCAAATCATGACCAAACACGGCCAAAATTAATGCTGAATGGAATTTTGGAATATAGTGTGCATTATTTTGGCTACTTTTATGGGGTTTTTTTTGTCATTTTAGGTACTAGACAGTTCACATTCATTGTACAGAAGAGAGCATTCTTCTTTGTGTGTTCCATAATTAATACAAGCTTGGAACTAACAGAGAGTTGACAGTTTTTGTTTTTTTTTCTTTTTTTTCTTGAATTAGTAACTAAGGCAGGGTAAACGAGGTATTTATGATGCAAACATAGCTGAAAAATAACCAGGTGACTAGCATTGCATTTACTGTTGTTTAACGTGACACTACATGCACTTAATGTTAAACAGCATTTAGTGTGTCATAATTTTTACTAGGCAAACAGTGTTGTTATTACTGTAGTTTAGTGCATTGATAATTGCAGAAATGGTATCGCTTTTAAATGAAATGTAGTTCACTATCATTTAGTGCAGTGTTTATGGCACCAGGCAAGTAGCAATGAGTTTATTGCGGGTTAGCACAGCGCTAATTTGTTTGTAACCGTCACCAAGCAAATAGTGCTGTTTACTGCTGTTCAGTGCAATGTTAACTGCACCACGCAGATAGGATATTCTCAATAACTTCAATATTTTCCTTTATTTTCATAATGTATTCTTTACTGTTTCTGAACATTAAGACCATAAGGTTTTTATGCTCAAATACTGCTAAAGTGGTGATATTAACCCCTTCGTATCTCAACTTGAACTGTCAAAACTGGAAAATGTCTGTTATCACCTGTTCCCTTTAACCTTTAGCGGACAGTCAGAGAATGAAGAATTTGGACAGGACATGATTACTCCCCCGCAAACCTATGACAATGGATTGCTGGGAAGCCCTAGCACGGCATAGTCCATCCAAACCTCAGATGGATTGCCCTACTTCTACTTCACCATGTTATATAACATTCTGCAGCCCATTAGCACTGAATCAGTGGCCCTCATGTTCACTTCCACCATCGGGTTGATAGTACAAAGCAATCCAGGAGTAAGAACAGTCTTTGTTTTGTTAACCCATGAGGAATAAGAGTCAGGAGGCCACCGAAAGGGTTAAAGGACGGACCGTCACTCCAATCAGAGTTAATGATTAGAGTAGAACCAGAACTGCAGAAATGAGGGAGCATGCAGGGGCTGTGCTGTGGGGGGATTTGTAGAGGAGAGCGAGAGAGGGAGCGGGAGCGAAGGAGAGAGAGAGAAAGCCACTGTGCTTAAATCCAGCTGGCTGCCTCCCTGGGAATGTAATCCATATGTGAGCGCGAGTTCAGCTTCAGGAAAGAGAAAAGATATTACCCGCAAAGAAGCGATTGTTTCTACTTTTTCTTGTTTAAATTCCACTCATTCTGGCCCCTGGACCCTGGCTCTGGTTCAACAGCCGACACAATAAGAGAGGTATAGAGTGGAGAAGAACAAAGTGAAAGTTGAGAGAAAGCTGGAGAGGATAAAAACAAAGGCGAAAGTAGCAGAAGAGAACAATATACCGATTAGGGACCCAAAAGAAGAATGAAAGAGGACACGCCGGAGAAAGGCGTAGTGAGGTAGGTCTTCTGAAGTTTTGGTTTTGTTTTCTATTTTGTTTTCTGCCAGTGGTGCAGAGGTTGTATTTGTGCTAGGCTGTGTGGACTATGTCTGGTTTAGAAGCAAGAGGGAGACCATGTGTTTGTGTATGTGTGTGAATAGATGAAAAAATGGGGGCGTGGGGCTTCTACAGGTTCCAGAAGCCTTGAATACAGGACCTCAACTATATATCAAGGCTTCTGAATCCTTTTTTACTGCATGAGGCTACATGGTTTAGCTCATGTAAAGTTTGAGCTTTATTACATTTCATTCATACTGTACATAAACTTAGTATTGGTATCTTTTGATGTTACAGGATAACCATTCGGATTCTTAATGTGTCCCACACCTGTACATTTTATTTGCTCAGCGTTTTGTGTTTTTGTATGTTAGCTGAGGCGTTTAATCACTTGAATAGCTTTCTTTTAAATAGCTTTTCTTTTACTGTGATCACCTGAGACCATTTTTGTTGCATGGACACTCCTTTTGGTAGTTGTAGTTGGTAGTTGCTATGTTTTGAAATGGTCGAATTTATTGCAAATTGGCCATTGGCTGATAGGCCATCTTGGACCAGGAACAAACCAGCTCATGTTGCTAGGCAACTTTGGTTAATGTTGCCATTAACGAGCAACCAGGTGAGACACAGGACACATGACTGACCTAAAGTATCTAGATAGAAATTTTATACCCATTCTCACTTGAAAAAATTAGCCTGGCAAAATTGCTCGAAAACTTGTCCAGTGTATCATCAGCCAATAAAGGTGACTTATAATTAGCATGAGCCAGCTAACAAACTTGTTAAGTTGTCTCTTCATGAACTTGGTGGTTTCACCTGAAGTTGCACACTCACACGGAGTTTCTAGTGTTTGATGCTAAGAATGTTATCGGGTTTAAGAGCCTCCTCCCATAGCTAACCCTTCACCTGCTTGTAAAACATTATCAATAATGGCCCACCTCTATGTTTAGTGGAAATGGAAATTTTCCTCATTGTTCCCAGATGGGGAAATTGTGTTTTGCAGACACGAACAAGAACTGCCAGGTCCTGATTACTCTTGGGAAACCCAGGTCTGGCCGGGGTGTTTTGACTGGAAACTTAAACACTTAAACACCGTAAAGTTAAAAGCGTGAAAGTGCTGTAAGGCAAGACAACAACTTGCAGTTTAGAACAATAGTGCTAGTGGTGCAGAAATAAAGCCCTCACCCAAGAGGACATGCAGTATGCGAGGGGAAAAAGTATGTTTTGCCCATTGGAGGTGGTATTATGCTCAGGAATGTTCTGGAAACGCCCCTCTCCAGCTGCTGTGAGTGTGTGCAAGCAAGAACATCTCAACCTTCAATAGGGGTATGTCAGTGAAAAAAAAAAAAAAAGGAAAGATTCAAGTGGTTTGAAATGTTGCTTGAGGCTTCAGGAGTGTCAAGAACATATCATTTCAGTGTATCGTACGTGCCTTAATGCCATCACCTTCAAGGTGTGTGACACGCATAGCAGTCTAATCAACATATCTCATGTAAAATGCGGACACACATGTCCTTACACAGTATAAAACAAAAAGTAATGCCTCTTTAAGTTCAGATGTGTCATCATCTCTTATGTTTGGCTGCAGTCTTACTATAGTGGGTTATCTAGGAGTGGGATCTGTTTTCTTTGTTGTAGCTTGGCCTAGTTCTTCTCTGATCTGACACAGGAACAGATGCACAAATAGGACTTCTGCTGTACTGTATGGCCCAAGACCAATCTGATTGGCTTGCGGGTGATCTAGGCTGCAATGTTTGACCTTTTACAGCTTTCCACGTTGATTTCTAAGTCCTTTTTAAACCCACTGCACATCACACCATGTTTCGACTTGATTGTTTCACGATGCCAATCTTTGGTCTGGGACAGCAAAAAATCATGCAGTGTGTTTAGGGCTTTACTGTGTAATAGGTTATCACGATTTATATCAGGTATGGAAAGTATTCAGACCCTCTTATATTTTTTACACTCTTTGTCATATTGCAGCCATTTGCTAAAATCATTTAAGTTCTGGTCAAGGGTACAAAAATTCTGCTGCAATTAAGGTTCCTAAGAGCACAGTGGCCTCCATAATCTTTAAATAGAAGATGTTTGGGATGACCAGAACCCTTCCTAGAGCTGGCCGTCCAGACAAACTGAGCTATCAGGGGAAAAGAGCCTTGGTGAGAGAGGTAAAGAAGAACCCAAAGACCACTGTGGCTGAGCTCCAGAGAAGCAGTCGGGACTCGGGAGTTGGGAGAAAGTTGTAGAAAAGTCAACCATCACTGCAGCCCTGCACCAGTCGGAGCTTTATGGCAGAGTGAGCCGACGGAAGCCTCTCCTCAGTTCAAGACACATGAAAGCCTGCATGGAGTTTGCTAAAAAAACACCTGAAGGACTCCAAGATGGTGATAAATAAGATTCTGTGGTCTGATGAGACCAAGATAGAACTTTTTTGCCTTAATTCTAAGCGGGATGTGTGGAGAAAACCAGGCACTGCTCATCACCTGTCCAATACAGTCCCAACAGTGAAGCATGGTGGTGGCAGCATCATGCTGTGGGGGTGTTTTTCAGCTGTAGGGACAGGACGACTGGTTGCAATCGAGAGAAAGATGAATGCAGCCAAGTACAGGGATATCCTGGACGAAAACCTTCTCCAGAGTGCTCAGGACTTCAGACTGGGCCTAAGGTTTACCTTACAACAAGACAATGTTTAACCACACTATTATGTCATAAATTGGCACATTTCAAAATCTGTCGTTTTGGCAGATTGACTTCAATATGAGCTGAAAGAGCTTTGAGTTCTGAAAATTATAATATGTTTTGATAACACAATGACCTTCATGGCCTCTTTAAGATAGATCTTTAATCCTTTTCTAATGTCCTCTGAGAAACTTGTTTGTTGAGGGTAAGGTGAACCCGAAACCACACTAATTACACAGGGATTCCTTAGGTGACTAGTCATTCAGGCAGCCCACCAACTAGTTGTTTTTGCTCAACTTTAAATGAGTTTTCATCACAGGTTTCTTCAAAGAAGCAGCTTCAACTCTCATATTTCTTGCAGATCCCATCACATTCCTTCTGATAGTTGATTTAATTCTTGGGAGCATATTAATTACTTAAACACCGTATCCAGAATTGCAAGTAATTGAATGAAAAAGTTTCTTCAAACTAAAAATACATCAATATGTGTTAATTTCATGCTTTGGGAATGAAAACTCAATTAGCACTTGCTTCCAGAATTAGCTCACTTTGAAATAGATGTCATCACCAAGGGAACATTAGTTTTGAACATTAGTGTGTAAATAGAATCGGGTGCTACGTTTCTGCAAATCACTTACCACACTCTAACCTGCACACCAAAATGCACCATGGTAACTATAGCTTTGTACATCGTTTGACCATTTAATGAATTATAGTTCAATAGCAAGTAGTAACTACAGGCATCTACCATGTTTCAGTGTTTTGTGAGGGATACCTTATGTGCTTGTATTCATTGAGCTTAGTTTTTTGGTTCCTCATACAAATTCTTATGAACCCTAGTTAACCTGGAACTGAAACAGTTTGTTGAACTGCATTTAATCTATTTAAGTTCTTCACAGTCAAATTCATTTTTCTTGTGTTATCAGCTATTTCTATTTAGCCTCAGCTATAGAGAGAGAACGCTTTGTGTTAGTACAAGGAGGAAATTATGCGAAATAATTATCAAGGCTATGAGTGTATTTGAATCCTTTTTAACTGAATACCGTGGCACAAGAAATAGGAACCTAACAATAGTGTTTGATCAGACTTAATGGTTTTTATTGATCGTTTGCCTTGGTTACAGATTTGCAAATTTAATTTAAACCCTGTATTAACAAGCTTGTACAATTCTTTATGTGCACTTCAGACAGCCCATGCAGCGTCACTGTTGTTTTGTGATTTTTGAAATGTGGATTCCTATGAAGTTGTGTTTGTATGTCTGAGACACAGGTCAAAGGACACATTCCTTGTGGTGGCATATACTGTATGTACTTGCATTCTTTTGCTTAACCCCAGTCTCAGTCTTAAGCCGTGTCTTGTGGTTGGAGATTTGTTAACTCCCTGGTGTTCCTTAAAGGATATTGCCTCATTCCTAATCTCTTGTCTCAAGAGTATACAAGGTCCTTGATGGACCCTGTTAAGTTGAGGGATCCTGCAACCCACAAGAGGTTACATGAGGACTAATGGGAACATTTTACCCAAACAAATCTGTTACATTTTAGCTTAACCCTAATGTCCAATTGCATTTAATCTTACCCTTTTTTAATATTATTATTATTTCTGTTGTTATTGGCAATTGTAAGCATATAGGCCTGGTTTAGAATAGTTGTTATTGTATGGTGTTTAACAGTTGCTTGTGTGCAGAGTTGAGTTAGTTGAATTTTTCACAATACTACTGTTTTTGTGCTCTTTTTTTACAAATTCTTACCAACCCCACACTTTTGAATGGTACATAATATCGAAAATCTAGTATGGATGTAAATCTACTCACACTAGTATTCTCTTGTAAAGCATTTATATAGCCGAGTTGAATTTTTGCCAACAGAAGGATTAGATTACCCATATCTTCCCTTGATCTGATTTTACTGTAGCACCTGCACCTCCATGGACACTCGACTGCTTTCTGCTTCAGACAGGGCAGCAAAGGCCTGGTTTATTCACAGCCGTTTTTAAACCTGTTTGTCTTTGTATGATTCCCCCTTTTGTAACGAGGCACCTATTGTTTGTTTTAACGAAGCACCGGGATGTGGTGCAATCATCTGACTAAAATCATAAATGACATAATTAATATTATCATAAAGCAACTCGTTTTATTGGATTTATAAATGCACGTATATCAGCGCAGAGTCTGAGCGCTTGCCAGGTCTCTTCGTAACTAAACAAACATGCTTCCACCTGAAATTACAGGAAGATCGTAAGCACTGTTGAGCAATGAATCTCCCAGTTACAAAAGAAAGCATAGCTCAGCAATGTTCTGGAAGGTATTGTATGACTTGGTCAGGGAGAGCGCAGTGCCCGTTTGTGTACATTTCCAATAAAAAAAGGAGAAAGAGAGTAAGTGAAAGAGGGAGAGGGAGGTGGATTTGAGCTTCGGCCAGCAAACCTGATAGTGGGCACTAATCACTCTCCACCGCAGTGATGTCACCAGGGCGTGTCTGACAGATTTACCGTCTGCCGGGCAGCAGGAGGGAAGACCGATCTGTAAATCGCTTTACCCAATTGTCATGTAAGCTTTGTGCTTTCGTGGCCCCAGTGCCACCCATGGGATCAGTTTGTCATTTAGATGTGTGTATTTAATATTTTATGATTTATTATGTCTGTGGCTGGCTGTGTAAAACTACTAACAATCAAATTAATAAACCAAACAGACAATGGAGGTGATGAAGTCTGAGTGATGAGCTTTTTGGAAGTTATATAGCTTTAGGGTTTCATTATTTCATAGCTAGCAGCGTAAACCTTTTCATTCCAAGGGGACTGACTGAGCGTTAAAGGGACGGTTCACTAAATAATTAGTCAGAGGATTGCAAAAAAATATTGAGAAAATCTCTTTTAAAGTTGTACAAATGAAGTTCTTAGCAATGCATTAATGCATAAGTTTTGACGTGTATGAACGGTAGGAAATTAGCAAAATATTTTAATGAAATATGATCATTACTTAAAATCCTGTAATTGTAATTTTGACACATACAATGTTTTGTTGACTATTGCTAGAAGTATGCATGGATTTTTAGTCCATGGTCACATATGTTTGTCTTTTTTGTTTGCTTGTTTAGAGTCAGTCTTTTTGAAATAGTTCTTAAAGATAATTCAAAATGGTTTAATTTCGTTTTTGCAGAAAACAAACTGCAGTAAATGATGATTGTCCTGTTTGAGTGAACTGCTGCTTTAAAGCCAGGTATTAAATGCTAATACATAAGTGGGAAAAGCCTTTTAATGCGCAGTCTCATCCACTCTGAGCACAATAGTCAATAGGATAGTCCTGAGAGAAAGCTTGGTCAGCACCCCTTTTCCACCAGTGTGCGTTGATCCATTTGGGTGACTCTTAACAATCAATACTCACCGCAGACTCCATCATTAATTAGACACAGGTACATTTTCCCACCTCTGCTCTTTTATTTCATTACTGCTGCTTTCCTCTCTCTTGCTCTCTCCTCTTCCTCTGTGCTATGAGACACTTGCTGAAGACAGGGAGCCCTAGGCAGCTCTTGGCAGTTCGAAAATGTAACCTTAGCTTTGAAGTACATGAAGGAAAAGTAGTGGGAAACTCCCTGTATCAGTTCCCATGATGCCTCCCCCTAAGGACAGCAACTCGCAGCAATTTTATAAGCTGCTCTTGGATCACCCCCCAATTTTTTTTCACTGCAGAAAATACAAGTGTTGTGTTTTCCTTTAGAAATATTGAAACTTTCTTAGAACAAAGTTTACGTTTCCCATCCTTTATTCTGTCTTTATTACCTAAAAGCCCCAAGCTTTTATATCCCAACTTTGAAGGAAAACATTCTCCTTTCAACTTATGCAAGAATGTTTTGAATTATGTTTTCTTCTAGTTGCTTTTCCTGTTTTAGACATTATCCTCATTTAATTTTGTAAAATGTAAAATACACTAAGATGGCCCAGTAGTGCACAGCTAAGTAATGTAATTAGTTACCTTCATTAGGGATTAACGCAATATTGTAATACTCTTGAAAGTAACTTTCCCCAACACTGTTGATGAAGGATCATGTGACACTGAAGAGTAATGATGCTAAAATTTTTTAAATAAAATTTAATGAAATTTTAATACAATATATTTCATACTATCAATGTGTTTAATTATGCAAATGAACTTGGCAAGCATAAAAGATTATCAAAAGCGTTCACAAAATCGTACCGACATTAAGTGCATGTTTATAACAAGAACAAAAAATGCCAGTGGGTTAAGAAAAAAATTAATTTGAAAATATATTATTTAGCATTTTTGCTTTTGTATTTCTAAAATTAGAATTAAAATAACTTGCAAAGTTATCCAACCTTAGATCCAACCATCATGTGAAAAATGTTCTGTCATCATACATTATCAAATATGGTGTGTGTGTGTGTGTGTGTGTATACACCACATTAATAGCTCTGACGTTCTCAATGCAGATGAGTCATTTCACGCGTGTTTGATCTCAGGACTGCTGTTGCCAGGAAAACATCTGAAACACCACATTTCTCTTTCTCACATCTCCAAGAAAACCAATACAGTTTAAAATGACCATGAGTGACCATGAGCAATGTCATATCATTATTACAATTCATTTGATCTATTTACAAAACATTTAGTCTGTTTTTTGTGTGTCTGTATGTATATATTCTTTGTCTATGAGCAAACATTAGTTAATCCATCTTTATTGTGGAAATGTTGTCGTTGTGAGCATCTTAAAACAGCCAATGATCAAGTTTCAGCGCATCGTTTTGTGGTGCGCTGTGCGGTGCTGCCTCTGCAAGCTCATTGGAGGCAGCTCTCAAGTCTAATTATTCATCCCACATCCCTCCCTCCTTCCCTCCAACCCCCTCTCGCCTTTCTTCCCACTCATCCTCTGGCAAGCGTGCTGGCGGTGAGTAAGTGGTTGCTGTGATGTGGCAATTGTAATGTTGCTCGCCGCCACCATCTTGGCTGTACTGAGGTCAGAGGCGGGGCTTACGATTGCGTCATCTGGTAGCACTGATAGAGAGATTGAAAACACACGAGTGCATATCTTTTATATGCACAGGCACGTACACACACTTTCCATTCATCATAATCCTCCATCTAATTAGCATCTTTTTAACAACGTGCTGGAGAATGACATCACAGATGCCATAATTGCTCCTCCCCTTATGGTTTAATGACGGTCCATGAGCCAATGCGATTCTAGGAAGCTCCCTGCTGTCCTTTTGTGCTGTAAATATGCTTTTTCAGACCTTTCTGAAGATATGACACGGATATGAGAAGCTTGAGAGCGCTGTGCCATGCATGTCGTTTCTCTCTCTATGGCAGGGGAGCGAAAGACTGTCAGGTCTAATGCTGGATTTTCTTCTCGGCTGAAACCTGAAAACCTGTCAGTGTGCTGAACACCAGCAGCCAGAACACGCTGAGTCCTTTTACAGGAGCACTGTAGATCTGACTTCATCAAATACCAGCCGTGATGTTCAGGGTTAACTTGTCAAATGTGTAGTTGGGTGTGTGTTATGTCTTAAGCGCACAAATCTGTGATAAATGTTCAAATCTGACATACACAGTTGAAATACAGTAAGGTCTGAATATCTGAGATCACTCTGTGTTGCGTTTTTGTCTTTTAATGCAATGAATTTAATAACAAATGTTATTAGCCTGACAGTATTAGTGAAAAGTGAAAACTAAATTATTTTAAGTAGGCTTTTATTTATTTATTTTTTTACTTTAATGACCGCAGAATGTGAGCCGCATAAACTTTTGTATAAAACCTGCATGATTTAAGATCATATTTAAGATATGTTCCAAAGAACATCTTGTGCTTCAATAGAAGAATGCCAAAATAGTCAGTGTCACAAAGCAAAAGTATTAACTATATTAATAATAATAATAAAAATAATAATTAATTAATTAATTAAAGTAAAATAATGTTAATAATAAAATGTTAAGGAAAATCCTAAATTTTTGTTTTAATGTAATGCTAAATTTTAAATATAACTATTTAAAAAAAAAAGAAAAAAAAGGTTACTGTAAATGTTACATTACAAATATGCTTTATTAGATTTAGCACAATTCTATATTCTAACTATTTATTTATTTATTTATTTATTTTTATTATCTTTTTTACATTTAAAATCCCATATTTTGAGTATTTTCAATAATACTTTCCATATTTTCTAATAATAATAATATTTTCTCTATTTTGAATGACTCTCCATTTAACTAGATTTCAAATCCCAAATTCTAAAGTGGATCTCACCCCACGATATTGCCTTCCTTTCCATTTGCAAATTCTTGTGTTGACAGCGAAGATTCACAAAATTAAAACTCCTTATTGTCAATCTAAACGAGCAGACATTATAATTGATAACTGTGATCATAAGTCCACCCCACACGAAACATAAACCACATGTTGTCTGTGGCATTCCCACATGATCTCTGAGTGGGTGCTCTTCATGGAGACAACGCTCATACGAATCATTTGAGTCCCGCGAGCACAGATGACAAACTGGCTCTCTGGCTGACCTTCACTCCTTCACCGCAAGGACGCTTTTAATTTGAGTGTGCAGCTCTCTGTACTAAGCACAGCATAGGAGGACGTTTTTAACAGCACAAACACAGCAGGTAATTTGTTAGCAAATGGAAGTGCTGTTTTGCCGTGCCACGTGTCGTGCTGTAAAGCAAATACCAGATTACAGACTTATATACTTTTGAACGCATGCATGCTTTAAGGTTTAGGAGTGGGTTATGGCTAAGGAACGAATGATGCAGGAATGCAAGATTAGCAGGAAAGCACATATTTATTAGGAGGTCAACAGGGTTAGTTCTGATATTCAAGAGTTCAGTTCAGATATTCATAACTTAGAGGAGGGGGTATCAGTATGTTGGTAATCTGCTCAGAGGGGCAGGTACTGTAATCTGCTTCCTACTATTTGTATGTGTCGCTGCCATATCCCTTCACAGTGGGGAGCACTGTAAGGAGACCATCTGGTGAGACCACTTATAATTGAGGACCACGGATAAAAGAACGGGGACCAGTGCCGTTTGTTTTTAGTGAATTTGACTGCTCTGAACATCTCACGTAAGACTGACCTCAGCAGATGCCACTAATTTCTTATTGATCTAGTTCACATTTGATGTACGCTGTGGGTAAGATATTTTAAAAAATAGTCTTTCCATAGTCACTAAGGCCTCTGTTTATCTCAGCTAATCACTCGGCTCAGGCATAACTATTCAAGTGGTGCTTGGCTGTATAAAACTGACTGCCACAAATGCTAAAGTGCTGTGGGTGGTTGCCACTGTGTAAAGTGCTCGTTAGGGTGTTCTTAGTAGTTGCTAGGGTATCCAGGGGAATGTGATGGGGTTGCTTTGTAGTTGATTGATGGTTGACGGGGCTTCTGAGTGTTTAAGATGGTAGCTAGATGTTTTCTAGGATGATGTAGATGGTTGTTATGATGCAAAGTTGTCCTTAGGTTGCTCTTGGTGGTTGCTAGGGTGACGAGTAGTTGCTAGATGTTTTGGATGGTTGCTAGGGTGCAAAGTGGTTACTACCACTACTTTTAGTGGTTGCCAGGTTATCTATGGGAATGTGATGGGGTTGCTATGTGATTAATAAGTGGTGGTTATTCTGGATGATTCGTAGGGTTTCCAGGGTGTTTAAACTGGGTTTGCTGGGTGGTTGTTAAGGGATTTGACAGGGTGTTCTGGGTGGTTGCTAGGTGTATGCTAGGGTGTTTTTAAAGATTGCTGGCTGTATAATAAGGTTTTGTTTAGAGTGACTGCAAGGGGTTGCCAGGGCTGATGATAGCTGGCAGCTAGTTTTGGGTGATTGGCAGGTCTCCAGGGGGTTGCTAGGATGTTTCTTAGGGGCTGCTGGGTGTTAATAGGTGATTGTTTACTAGGGTAAGTTAAAATAGGTGGAATTATTCTGGTCTCTACACGATATGACCCACCCTGACCATAAACCTATAGAATTTATTTTTTGTTTTGCTTTTCTTCCTTTTGCGTCTTGGTTGTTTTGCTTTGCTTTCTTTTTGTTTTTCTTTGCTTTGTTTGTGTTTTGTTTTGTTTCGCTTTCTTTTTGTTTTGCTTTGCTTTGTTTGTGTTTTGTTTTGTTTTGTTTTGCTTTCTTTTTGTTTTGCTTGGCTTTGCTTCGTTTCGGTTTGCTTTTTGTTTTGTTTTGCTTCGCTTCGGTTTGCTTTTTCTCTCACATTAAGACTGCTGCTTGCCTCATTTCAAATTAAATAGTTTTTTCTGCAGTTACCCCTTAATCAAAGATAAGCGACCTGAGTCATTAGAGTGTTGTAAAATTGGTGGATATATGTCCATATACATAATTAAAGTCGATCCGACATGAATATATACGACAGAGTGACATATTAATACGCCTGACTCTGACTTAGTGCTTTTAATGCTGAGCTTGTCTCTGTGTGAGATACAGATCTAATTATTTCTGTGGAGGCGTTATGTGTGCATCTCTGGGTGAGGTTTGACAAGGAGCTGGTGCAGATGCAAAGCCGTATACCTGAGTGGGTAATGTCGTTTTTTTTTTTGCCTCAGCCACTCCCCTTTACCACAGCCAAAGCTGTCATGGACGTCCCTAAGGAGTTTCGGTCATGACTCCTCCTCGGTCAGGCTTAGGGGGGGTAGCATCTACATCTCAATCTGATTTGTGATAGGAGGCCCCACGTGTGTGTGAGGAAGAGAGAGAGAGTCGGACAAAACCAGTAACCAAATAAGCTGAGCCGAGCAGATCTAGTAGAGAGCCAGAATGAGATATAGAGGTTGAGCCAGTGAGGGAGAAAGAGAGAGAGTGTGTGAAGCTGGCTGGCAACAGCACACATGCTCAAGGAGAAAAAAAGAGGACAGCAATTATTGTATCCAACACCCTACAGCTCCTGCTGCTGTCGGCGTCACAAACCTGCTCTTCTCTCCACCTGGCCTCATCCCACTGACTTATATGATTGATCCGGGGGAAAATGCTGAAGTTCCGCGCGGACCGGCGAGTGAGGTAGGTAAGGATGGGAGTCAGACAGCGTTGTGAAGGGAAACTCGGAGCTGGAGGTCAGACAGGACTGCAATGCAGTGCCGGCTTTCCCATGGACTATTGTGGTTTAGTGTGAAGTTTGCATTGCCTCATGCGTGTCCTTCCTGGATTCCAGCGTGGATGCCTTTATGGATGCTGTTAAATCATTTCTTGCTCGCTAACGACTCCAGCATTGATAAGTGGTCATATTAGCCACGTTTATGAGCGGAAGAATGTCTATGTAGGTTTATAGGTTACACACGAGTGAGCCCGATCTGTGGCAGGACCATATCGGAGTGTGCACACGTGTGCTCACGCACCTCAACCTGGTTTCGGTGGCTGGGCTGTTGTGCTAGATTTTTCCTCTAGTGTTTTATGGAACGCCGGGCTCTGTTATGTGTACCTTTTTGGTGTCAAGAGGTAGATGCCTTCAGCATGAGTGTATTCTTGGCTTGTGTTTTGTCCCCGATCTATCAGGCCGCATGTGTGTGTTGTGTCTGTGTATACAGGCTGCACAGACTTTGAGTTCTGTTTGTGGTGTCTTTTAAGTGGTTGATGCCAAGAATTTGGCATGTTGTTTGAGTGCACTTCTATGGCCCACTTATATACTGAAGAGGTGAGTCTGCTGTATGTAGGAATAACAATAGAGAGCAAGATAAATATAAGGGCCTCAAGTCTAGTGTCTTTACAGGAATTTTTAGTTTCATTTTTAGTCATTGGTTAGTGCATTGATTTGGTAGTGAGGATTTGAGATTTTCAGCGTAGGGGTTAAGCTTCTCACTTGCATGTTTAGAAGGACAAGTGAAGTATGTGAGTTGTACACATGTGGAATTTTTGCCTCATAAATTGCTAGTGCTGTTGGCTAGGTTTTTAATCTTTCCTCTGCTAATGAAATTAAACAGAGCATGAATTTTTACGCAACTGTACATGAATATTTCATGCATTATTTAGTTTAAGGTTGGTTGTTGGTTGTTAGTTAATTATTGCTACATGCTAGAGTACAGACGTGTACTGTAGCTCAAATGCTAGCTAGCAACTGCAAAAACTGATAAAATGCAGATAATGTTGTTATGGACAAAATTAAAATAAGCATTGTGTGAAATGCCTTATAGAGGTCATTGGGTTATGTTAGTTTAGCAATTGTGTCTGGTTTAAATATGGATTTAACTCTAGCTAGTTGATTATTATCGTCATGTGAACATTTTATTCCACATTTCACAATGCATTATAATTATTTTCTTTACTTATTTAAATTTACCTTGATTTAAAGACAACATGGGAAAATAATTGCAAAATTATACCAAAAATAAAATGCAGTTAACCATAAACTATATTTCTGCATCATAAGAGTAGCATAATAAATAGGCTTATAAACTTTTATAAGGAAAAGGAAGGAATAAGGAATATATATATAAGGAATATAAAAAAATGATTAAGGAAAATTTATAAGGAATATATTTTATTAGTTTTAATAGGTTGAATTAGCTTTTATTTGTACATTT
>JAUYWG010000045.1:12410771-12424855 GCA_034779775.1 Enteromius afrohamiltoni
AAAATGATTAAGGAAAATTTATAAGGAATATATTTTATTAGTTTTAATAGGTTGAATTAGCTTTTATTTGTACATTTTATTTTTTGTACATTTTTGTTAGTTAATTTATTTATAAACAATAAGTAATAATAATATTTACTTTGCAACATAAGCTTATTTATGTTTTTAATTTGTCATTTGTTTTACATTTGTAAGCTTCTGTATTTCTTGTGTCTATCTCATATTTAAATGCATTTTATTTCTTCATTTCAATTCAAAAAACAATTTTTATAGTTCAGTTTTAGTTCACATGCAGTCTAAATCTGCTTCCTGAAGCAAAACACGTCTAAAATGATATTTTATGGCCTGGATCTCCTCTGAATGCTGGTTTTGACGTCTGTGCATACATAGATCTCTGGGTAAAACAGGTTAACCAAACCCTCACAGAAAACAGAAAAAGTATTTGCTTGCTCGCCTCTTGTAAAATCAATATCCAGGAAAGTGACACTCAGCAATGAAAACACTTGTAGGATTTACACTCGGGACACGAGTTACAAGAGTACATCCACAGGGAGTATACATGAGCCGAGGTCAGAGAAAGTGTGACAGGAAGTTGAACTGCAGGCTTCAGGCGTTGTATATAGACAAAAGATATGTTTTCTCTCAATACAGTCAATATAATAGGTGTACATGAACTCTGACATGTTCTTGTTGATATTTTGGCATTGAGTGCAAAGCTGTCCACACTTAACACGTTCTTTCACAAGGGCTGACAGCCATTCATTTCCACAGCAGTTGTCTTATATGGACTTACAAAGAAAGTGGCCATGTATTGATCTGACCTGATGTTGTAATGCTGAATTATTAATAAAGAAGGGATGTGCCCGCTGTGAAACAGGTTTTTAAGCCATGAGAGCAAGTAGTGGAGCATCTTAAACAAATGGAGAATCAGTTCCAGCTGCTGTTGACTTGATATTCTTCCAAAAAAATAACATACATTAATCAAAAGTCTGTTGTGGCTGAATTGAAATGTGCTTGTCAGTGAAATCCTAAGTGGCTTATGTTTTTATTTCAGTCAAAATGACCCTAACGGAACAGCTGGACACCAGCAAGTGATCCAGACACACCTGGAAGAAAACGGACCTTTGAAACCCTTGCTGTGAGTGATCTTTTGTTTATTAATTTGTAAATATGCTGCTAGTTTTATAATGTTGATGAAGAGCTTATCATGAGAAGCATTTTAGCTTTTATGCATGCTTAATAATTTCTAGCTTGGGGCTTCCTTCAAAATTGACTGCAATAATATTCTTAAAAATGAAGGTTCCAGGATGAACCTTTAACATCAATGGAAGCTTTTCGATCCACAAAATGTTCTTTATAGTGCGAAGGGGTTCTTTAGATTATTAAATGTTCTTCACGCTAAAAAATGTTTTATGAGCTGTTGAGTGAAAGCTCAATATTGTTCTTCTATGGCATCACTGCAAAAACCTTCCTTTATTTAGTGTTTGCCTTTAATGCACAGATTTTATGAACCGTATTAGTTAGGGTATATTAGTTTTTTGTTTTTTTTTTACACAGTACGGTGCCATCCCCATTTCTTAAACAAGTGTAGTACATCAATAGTTTAATTTAGCAGTTACATATTGAACAAAAGTCACTTAATAACAGAAGATTTTTACATTTAAATCTATTAAAAGCTGCTATTTTTAATTGTATAGTCATCAGGAGAATCCTCAATAAAGGAAAACTTTCCTCAGGAACAATTCTGCATATTAGAATGATTTCTGAAAGGCCGTGTGACACTAAAAACTGGAGTGATGGCTTCTGAGAATTCAGTAAGAAATGTTATTTTATTTGTACAAGGAGTTAGTTTACTTGCAGCTAAGCATGTGGTGTTCTCAGCGCTCACTGTCATTCATGTCGGTGCCTGTTTTGTCTGCCTTTTTAAACTATAAAGTATATATATAAAGTATAAAGTAATTGCACGCTTGCGAAAACATAAATATATACAAACAATCAGCAATTACACTGAAAGCATTTTATTAATTACTCTTGAACTCGTCATATAACATGCTGAGGATAAACATCCTGATTTCCTCTATAAATTTGCCAAAACATTCCTCCTGGACAAAGAAAATGCACTTACAGTACTTCTCTCAAGACCCCACTCTCCTCCGGATCAATATAATATTGAGTCGAGAGCCAATAGGACATTAATAAGGGGCAATGCTATTAAACCGAGATCCTTCCAGGTTTTAATTTGATGAATTTCCCGATACAACACAGGATACTGCAGAAACACACCCGCTGTTTGCAGCGATGGCTAAATAAAGAAGAGATAATTAACACCGAGACATTTCTAGTGTGGGTTTCATGTCCTAATGAAGTAATTGTTATTGTCGTGTGCGTGTTCCCACTTTGCGCTAATGATTGTGTGTTTTCATGTCCTCATTTGATCTGTGCATTCTTGCTCTGTTCCATGTGTTTATGTGAAGTTCTGTGCTTCAGAGACTCATAATGACTCGCGTATGGCTATAAACTGACTGCGGATGGTAGTAGGCTTTCAGAGATGGAAGCTTTAGCCACTGGGCTTCTCTGGGGGATTGTTAATTCATCTGTCTTGCTGGTCGGTGGATCGAAGGCTGCTGGAGAGGGTCTGAGCAGTAGGAGATCAATACGATGAAGCTGGGAATGCAGGGTTGCATCCACCGACAAGCTCTTGCTCTTTCCTTCTCTCTTCGCCACTCCAATCACATTCTTTGTGAACCATCGGCCTGTTTTTAAACTGCAACCTCAGGGGTGCGGCCTTGCGATGGTGCCAGTTGGGAATAAAAATAGCTGCGACCCGAATGCCTGTGTGCTTCTTTCCCATAATCCTTTAGTTTTTTAGCAGTATGAGCTCAGAATGTTGGTTGGACAATGATTTCTCTGCTTTTGTGCGTTGAAGGCAGGCAGATGAGAAGTGTGTTACGGTATCAGAGGCTGGGATGGCTCAGTGGCTTTGTTTGTGTGCTCACAGGAGATCTGATTCGGAAATGAACGGCAAGGCTGGTGGCAGGGGGCCCGTGAACAAAGTCAGTGAAGCAAACAGCAACGCCAACAATCTCAGCATGGTTTCTGAGATGCCCCCGGACTCCCAGAACTACACACGGGTCAGTACAGCTGCTGTAGATCAACTCATAGACAGTTGTTATTATTATTTATTTTTAAGCAGTAGTAGTCATAATAGTAATAAAAACTGTTCATATGGTTATTTATATGTGTATTACTATTAAACATGCGTTTTTAAATACAGTATTTTTCCTGTATTTATTAATATTATTTAATGGACCTATATATTTATAAATAGTTTGTAAGTTTATAAACTTTACCAAATAAAATTAAAATATTTATTATAATTATTAATAAAATAAATATTTAAATAAAATATTTTTATTTTATGTTTAATATTATTTAATGGACACAAATGGTACAAATACAAATAAAAAAAATCGTACAAATTATAGATATTGATTATATTATAATTAGTGATGTCAAACAATTAATCGCATCCAAGATTAACATTTTTGTTTACATAATATATGTATGTGTACTGTGTATATTAATTATGTATATATAAATGCAAACACATGTATGTGTATATTAACGTGTATATAAACTTTTTTTATATTGATATTCCTATTTTAAATTATATATCAGTATATTTAATATATAAACTTAACATTATTCTTAAATATATACATGCTTGTGTTTGTATTTATACATAGCCTACATAATAAATATAGACAGTACACACACACATATTATGTAAACAAAAGCTTTTATTTTGGATGCAATTAATCGTGATAAGTACTAATTCTATTCTATTCTATATATATATATATATTTTTTTTTTTTTCAGTCCTTCTGTCATCTGTTACCCAGAATGTGTGTGTGTTGTGTGTGTTTACTGTTAGTGTTATTATGTAAACACTCCTCTGTGACTCTCCCACCAGGGCACGCGCACACCCAAGAGAGGTGCCACGTTTGGGAAGCGCTCCAACTCCATGCGCCGCAACCCTAATGCTGAGGTGGCCCGGCAGGGTTGGCTTCACAAACAGGTACTATTGCTCATCCTTAAACCTCACCATCATCCACACAAACAAAAATACTCCCACAGCCCAAAGCCATAGCTCCATAATCCTCACTTAAGACACTCTCTTTGAGAGCCGTCTAGGCACTTAGATGTAGTTTCAAGGCCTTGATATTTTTTTTTTCTCTCTTCTTATTTTGTTTAATGTAGGCAAGCAGTGGTATGAAACAGTGGAACAAGCGCTGGTTCGTGCTGACAGATCGATGTCTTTTCTATTATAAAGGTAGGCTGTTTCTGTAAATGCTGGTTTGTGCAGAAGTCTTGAATTTTTTGAAATTTAGCGAGCACCCCAGAGCTCAAAATTGTATGATTTAATGTATTTTTTTCTAAAGCAGTTTGTTTTGTAAAACACTTGAATTTACCCCATGGCATTACAGGCTGTGTTCTGCCAATAGCAGTGAAGAGAAGTATAAAAGTAGATCTATAATGACAGTCTAGCACAAGCACACATCCTCAGTGAGGCCTTAGGAAACGATTATCTGTGCTGTATGTATGAAAAATGAATCGTGGTATTATGAGTTAATGCTGCAGTACAGTTCAAAAGTTTGGGATCAGTATACTTTTATTTAGCAAGGACATGTTCAGCTGATTTAAAGGGACAATAAAGAAGTTAGCTGTGTTTCCATCCACAGATTTTTATGCACATTTAGGAACATCTCTTAAAAAAATGATGAATTGAAACACCAAGATGCGTGCCGCGTTTATTCTAAAAATGATTGAGCGATTATGGTTTCATCTGCTCGCTTTGAGGTGCAAGTACTTTAGTACTTTAAATTTAGTGGCTTTGTCTACTTTGTGTTGGTGATATTTTGTTGTGGTTTATCAGGAAATTGTGATGCTGTTGTCTTTGACCCATTGCTAATAGCTAATGTTACAAAAGAGAGAATTTTAATATATATGGATGCACAGAAAGCACAATGCTTTTAAAAATTGGTAAGTATTGTATTTCTTTAGCATCATATCAACATATGTGACCCTGGAGCCTGGTCATAAGTGTCATTTTGATTTGTTTACAGTAAGAAGTGTACAAAATATCTTTACTTATTATCCTAATCATTTTTTGTCATAAAAGAAAAATGTATAGTTTTGACCGATACAATGTTTTTTTTTTTTTTTTGGCTATTGCTACAAATATACCCGTGTTACTTAAGGTCACATATTTGAATGATTTCTGAAAGATCATGTGAACCTGAAAATTCAGCACAGGAATGAAATATATTTTTAAATTCAGTAAAATAGAGAATTTCCTAATAGTATAATAAAATTTCAAAATATTAATGATTTTATGTAAAAAAAAATAAAAATCAATGCAGCCTTTGTGAACAAACAATAATTATGTACTTTATACTGTATATGAATACTTAGAAAGCACCCTGAACTTTTTTTTTACATTGTGCATCAGTAGTTTATTTTTAGTGCTTATAATGGAGAATTTCAAGTTTAGACATGTTTTTTTTGTCATGTCTGTTATTTCTCATGAACTTGATGATGTCGTCTTGACAGCCATACAGGCTGATGAGTTTTACAGTATATAAACCTGAAGCATCTAACTCGTGGTTCCCTCTCACCCGAGGCATAGACAAGACATCAGTAATTACATTTGATTTGCTTTGGGATAATTACATGTTTTTACATGACATTTCAGTTTGCATATATTCAGCTTGTTATTCGAAAGAATTCAATGAAGTGTAGCTGGATTCCTAAGGAGTGCTTGATGTCAGACATCTAAGAAAATAAATCATGTTAAGACTAAAAGTAATTTAAATGTTAACGTATAATTTGGTGTTTGAGCTGTAGAATAAGTTCTCATAAACCCTGAATTCCCTGAAAATGGTAAAGAATAGCTCCGTTAACACTATTCAGTTTGTTGGTATCCTTAAAGAAATAAAATTGGAAATTGTGTCATCATTTACTCACCCTGGAGTATTTCCAAACCTGTATTAATGTCTTTGTTTTGCCGAACACAAAAGGAGATATTTTGAAGAACGTTTGTAACTGTTTTGGTTACCATTGACCGTTCGGCAGAAGAGTTTTCATTTTTGGGTGAACTATTCCTTTAATTTGACATGGCAATATTTGCTAAACCTTTGGTCCAAGTTCTAGATGTAATTTTCTGCTGTTTATCTGGCCGATGGCATTTTTATTTTTTGCGATTGGTGCGGAAATGACACACTTTATCTTTAAGTGTGAATCAAATTAGTAGTGAATTGTTCAAACAATATCCAAACACATCCATCACACGCTCTCAGAAAGCGGCGTCTGTGATCTGCGTGACGGGAATATATGACTGTCTCCTTTAGACCAGCCATGAAGGTCAGTCACAGCTCATGCATGGAGAATCGTCATCCAGAGGCATTGTGGGATAGAGGAGGGTGTTAAGATAGTCGGTATGCAGCTTTGTCCAGATGTTCCTTCATGTTCCACTCAATTACAGTAGGGTTATTATGTGGGGTTTCAGACCTGCATCTCAGGGACACAAAGATTATGTCCATGTTTATTTCTACTCTAAATTCTAAAATATAATGATCAATCAAAATATGTTTATTACATTTTAGTAATTAATCCATTTTACTGATTTTGTTTACATAAAAAAAAAACTAGTCTGTAATGTTAATGCGATCAGGATGGGAAGGTGAAAATTGTCAGTGCAGGTTGTCCAGAATGTTATTTTTATATCACCCTGCTAATAATTCACACAGAAGCTGAATTCCTTGAGAAGAATGTAAAATATCTATTTTTGTTTTGTAAGATACTGAAACACTTCAAACCTCTCTGTCACCCAAGCCCCGCCTACACTCTGGTGGATAAATTTAGACATGCTCTCAGAGATGAGACTGGGCATGTCAGCATATGAGAGGTTGCCCCGTAGGTGTGAATGATGCATGTGCATCACATGTCCTGTCCCCTTCCCTGCAGCCACACACCGTTTTAACAGCAGCCAACTAATTCACTTCTGAGATTCCTGTCAAAATGACATAGTTCTGCACAGGCCCCTCCCATGATAGTTGATTGACAGGCCGTCTTACGTTAGATCAGTTCGGCATTCTGCATGGGAAAACGAGATGTCTCAGATTAAGTGATTGAGGTGTTTTGTTCTTGGATGAAATAATGAATAAAGCAGTCGTAATTTACTCCCGACGTCTGAGCCGCTGAAGACACTTGTTAACGCTGTTTTCATTTTAAAGGGAACGCACCGATCCCGGTCTACATAAATGTGTTTATGTTTGTGCGAACCATTTGTGTCCAGCTGTATCTGGAGAAGTGAGTATACAGGTGTTTATAAATCTTTGCAAATAGCCTTTGCGAATAATGTGCTAATTAGCCAGTTTACAGCCTGCTCAGAGGGGCGGGGTCAGCGGAGCTCATTAGCATTTAAAGCAACATGGACTAGAATGGCTTGCTAAAAACAGAGCTGATTTTGACAGGGCAAAAAATGTATTATAATTTTTTACACTACCACTGATACATTTTAACCAGAGTACGTTATAGACTTTTAATTAAGACCCTACAAAAATCACAGCAACTAGCATCCATTGACCCCTTGTAAATGTTTTGCTTGTTTTCAGAGGATATTTTTAGTGCACTCCTCTTTCTTTCTTTCTGCGTATATTTTTCAGTGTCCCTCATTACTAAAAAGGAACACTGTGCTGTATTTTTGTGTCATCTTTTCTGTACTGCATTTCCGTAATTGACTTCAAATCCACATACTTTACCATCTGGGAATATCAGTCAGTGATTTATCTTCGTTGTTTGCTGAAGAAGGTGTGACTAGTCTGTCGTTTAGAAGACTATAAATCAAAACATATCAAGTTATGTAATCACAAGGTTTTGTTTTTGTGTTGTTTTTCATCTTATTATGTAATCTTATGACAATACTCTTGTCGGCGATTCATTGTGCATTGTTTACAAAGCTGATGGCACTACTATTCAATCATGTAGTTTCGGTTTTAGATCCACTGACTGTGTTTATGTGTGTGCACCTGACCGTAGTTGACAGTGATACGCTCTGAGGTAATGCAGATAGGGGAAACTGTGTTCTCAGTGTCTTCAAACGTCTCCAAACATGTCAGGCTCCCTGTAAAACTTACTCTTCAGTTGCTCTGGGTGTTGATTTTAGTGTTTCTCAGTTTGCAGAGACTGGACTCTTGTTTCTGTGTATCTGTTCTCAGATCAGACACAAACCTGTTTTGTGAGATTGTGACCGCCAATCACCCGTGTAAAACAGTGAGGTTGTCTTGGTTTCTGAGCACTTAGTGTTTGCTCAGAAGCATCATGCCAGTTACGAAGTAACAAAGCATGTCCCTCCTTAAATTATGAGCCAAAATTAATTACAACTTGTTTTAAATGTTAATATGTTAAAAACGTTGTTGCTTTCCAGTAGAAAACAAATACTGTTTTCAAATTGAAAATGCATCATTATTATTCACCTAACAATGTAAAGTCATAATTTACTCACTCTTGTGTCACATGGAACACAAAAGATGTTTTCATAAATGTTCTCTAAATGATGTTAGTCATCTCAGTTCATTGCTCTTTTGGACCCTATTCACTTTAATTCTGTCATCGGTCAGTACAAAATATCTTCTTTTGTGGTCTACACAAAAAAATAAGGTTTGGAGCAACATGACGGTGTGTAAATATGACAATTACCATATTTGGATGAACTAATCTCTTTGAACCAGTTCCACACTACCACTAGACCAACACATATTGCACTACTGAAAAATGCTTTGAAGATCCTTTCCTTGAAGACCTGCTCATTCCTGTGTGGATTCTTCCAGGACTGTGTTACTGGCCATGGCGCTTCCTCCTTTGAACTATTACCTTACTTCCTTCATGCAAGCTTCTCCCTTTGGCAGGACTCCTATGCATTTGATCTTAGGTTTTCTGAAGGGAGTGTAGACGTCCTCCCAGCTCTTCTCTGATACGCATGTCATGGGGTTTGTTTGGGTATAGGAAAAAAAAAGTGGCAAAGGCTGTTGTTTCTTCCACAAAGCCTATGAAGGATAAAGATGTCAACGCACCAACATCCGTAAGTTTTGTATGTGGATACTGCACAGTTATGAGTGTGTGTTTGAGGATTGATCATGTGAGCAAAGCCTTCACTCTCATTGGTCTCATTAATGCTTATTTGTTGTGTAAATTTGAGAGCCATTAGAGCTCCATTACCCTATCACATTAGATCATAAAATGTTCCCAGCTCGGGCTGCAATTTAGTCATAAACTTGAAGAACATCTGTGCATGCGTCTACCCTGAGGAGAAGGTCTACAGTAATGGTTCTTGGCTGGATCAAGCTTTTTGTGTGCAGCTAAGCAGGTTTAATTATATCGGTGAGTGCAGCAAGCGAGGCCTGTGGGGCTACGGCTGCATAATTCAACCCTGTTGACTTTGCCCACGTCTTTCTGGCTAATTACTTCACACTGCTTCTCCATTACACTCATATTCTGAAGGCTACATCAAAACACATACTCTCTTCCAAAGCCTAGTGAACTGCCGGCGGAGGGAGCATTTTAAGGCTTTAAAGGAGCACTCCTGACATCCTTCACAGAGAAGACTGTCCCAAATGCATTGTGGCACCTAAAGAAAAGCACACTGTAAAAAAATATCATTTAGCAACAAGTTCCACAGAAATTTTACATTGCCAATTTCTGACTTCAAAGTCAGAATTGTGGTTTTTTAGTTGGCTCAAGCTTTAGTGAACTAGTTTTATAGTCCATTCAACTAAAATGTTTTTATTAGTCAAACATTTAGAAGACTATAGCAAGTTATGTCAATTAAAATGTATCCGTTTATTCTGTGTTTTATGTTACCTCAGCTAGGTCATTTACTACATAAACACATTTTTATAGTTTAAAAAAATATAAAATATGATTAACTGGTTGTCAAACAAGACAACAAAAAGGATAAAGTTTCGGTACTGTAAAGTATCTATAATTCTATTTATTTATTTATTTGCTATTTTTTATTTATGAATAATTAAAACTTTCATTAAATTTAGCTTGACCTTGAGAAAAATACATGTCATTTTTTAAATATATTAAAATTTAAAAAGGTATTTTTAATTGTGCTAATATTTCTGAATTTATCAAATAATTGCAAGTTTATACCTAACTTTTGAACAATAATGTTTATATTCTACCCACTATTAGTATCTATTTTGTAATTTTGTACTAACAACATAATAGTGTCAAACTCCAAATGCCTGAATTTCCAAGAAAATCCAAGATGGTGAATGAGCTGAGAGAAATTAATAATAGCACAAATTATGAACGCATAATAATACCCAAGAGTATCAAGAACTATAGTTCAATGCCATTTTAACTCTTATTAGTGTCATGCTAGCTTAGCAATATGCAATTGTACTCGTACAAACGAGTAAAACCAATGTTAAAACTACTACTTCCAATTCCTAACCTTCTTCCTTCCTAGTGTATATAGAACTTAGAACTATTTATAGAATAGAAATATTCTATATATATATATTTACCTGTTTGTCTGTTTTAATTTAGAAAAAGTGCTAACAAGCCAAAGTGATTAGTAAGAAGAGGTTTGAGTATCTCAACAAACGTAATGTCATCTCACTTGTATTGTAATACATTTTCCGACTACTGTACGAAAAGATCATTTTACATCCAAAGATTTAATCTTTAAGCTTTAAGGAGTCACTGTTAGTAGCCTAACAAACCCACTCCAGGAACACCAGGAAGTTTCTTTCCTTACTCGATTGAATGGCTCACTGGGATGAGAGGGTCATTTATTTAAAAATCACAATCAGCAACACTCCATGACTGGCTGTATCCCATACATCTCCACAGCTGCCTTTAATATCTTGGCGACGACACTGTGTTTGGAGGCACAACACCCTATGTCCTCTTATCACCCCGGATCCATCTACCAACTGTGCTCTGCAAAAGAGTTTGAAAATGTGTGACAGGGCAATTTAATGCCTCAATTGGTATTCTGAACACAGGGAGATGATGAAAAATGGCCCGCTGTTGTCGTCGCTGCAGATATCAGAGGCGTATGCCAAGTACGAGGAAGAGAGGGTAACAGCAAAAGAAAAAAACTGAGATCCATTGTTAAATCTGAAAATAGATTCTGGGTTATGAAGTCTCTCAGTAACAGATCTTGTTTTTTACTAAAACACTAGTCTTAGAGTGCAGAAATATTACTGAAATCTTGTGACCAAAAAGATGAATTGATAATAGCGATATGTTGGCAAACATACTGTAGCAAATTTGTGTAGCTCACTTGAAATCTTCAAGATTGCTGGGATTCCTATTAAAATGAGTGGATGTTGCATAAAAAATACATGTGGCTGCAGCTTTTTCATGGTTACAGTATCAAATAATAAATATGAAACAATTACGTTATAAAATAAGGGTTTTCTGCTTGCTGTGTTTAGAATTTCCTCTGCTTTTTTGTTGACATGTACCTGTTTTTATGAATGCATGTGATTGGTATGTTAGCCTGTATTGTGTGTAACAGTTCTGTAAAATCAGCCTTCAAAGAAAACATGTTAAAGCTTGAGCACAGTTCAGATTAAGATGATTAAGATGAATCTTTTTTTCCCAGTGTTTTCCAGTAAAGACCATCCCTTAAAAAAATTAATTTATAACATTATTTAAAAATGTTTCTGGTTTATTTATTTCATTTTTTAAATATGCTTTAAAAAAACAACAACATTATGCCAACAAGTAAAAATAAAAAAAGTTAATTCTAGATCTAATCATCTTATGCAAATGTACTTATTACTTGTAATTTACCTTGTTTAACATTTTTTCACTGGAAATTATAATAAAGTCTAATAAATAATATAAATATAATGATGCTACATTTCAGCAGCGGATGAGTTTGCTAAGATTTTATGCAGACAGCTAGTCTGTAACCACATTTCAGGGATTGGGTGATCATAATAAATAAAAATCAGACATTTAAAACGCATATCTGTCTACCACAAATCTAAATATTGTGAGTGACAATCCTTGTCATTGTCTGTAGTGATTACAGTCCTGACAGACAGGTTTAGAGTGTGCTTTTATTACCTTTCTTTATACAATGTTTATTTCCTTGTATTTTCAAGGATATTTTGTTGTGGGGATAATAGAAGTAGATTTCCATGTCAATATATGTTTCTTACATAGGATTGTTTTTGCCTGGGCTTTTGTTGACAGAATAATAGGCTCTGATTGGTTGTTCGTGCAGGTACAGCTGGTTGAGAGCCAGAATTCCTGCAGCACTGAGTCACTGTGGGATGATAGCTATCTTTTCTCTCTCTCTCTCTCTCTCTCTCTCTCGCTCTGCTCTCTTCTATACAGCAGAAACACAACCTGCTCCGCCCCTCCTTTCCCTCCACCCCTCCCCGTCTCTCATTCACATACAAACACACACACACTCAGAGGGCTGTCAGAACTCACGGGCTGGTAGGTTCACTGCATTTCCCCGGCAGCTCTCAAAACAGGAGATCGAGAAGGTGAACGCTGGATCTCCGTTGCCCTCCTCGCTTCTGCTCGTGATAAAAATTTAACGATGTGCTCCATTATTTAACCAACCCGAGAGCTTCTCTCCCAGACTGCGTGCTGCTGCTAGCTTCAGTGTCATTAGCGTTACGCTGAGATAAAAATGGATATCTATTATGGGACTCACCTGCAGTTTACCTGCTTTTCCATTACCACTGCCTGTCATCACCAGTGTAGCGGCACACAACAGGAAGTTGGGCTTTTCTGATTTGGCAATCATCAGCTTTTTAAAATCTAGGTTGGAATACTAATGCGTATTAATTATTTTTGGTGTTTTATTCATACTGTAGTATTAATGCTTATTTCTTTTGCTTTTTCAATGTTTCTTTCATTCAGACGAGAAGGAAGAAGTAGTCTTGGGCAGCCTTCCTCTTCTCAGCTTCAAGATTGGAGGACTCCAGGCGTCAGATAACATCAGCCGCAAGTTTGCGTTTAAGGTTGGTGATCTTTGTGCATTTTTAGTGGCTGTTTTGAATGCTTTCGGGACAAAGGATGGGAGGGGTGAGAGGTAAACATAGTATTCTGTGTCAGTGTAAGTCATGTGATCATAGGAAACTTCAAACCGTGTCTGAATTAATCATGATTCAGTGACCGTGTATCTGTTTTTAGCCAAAACCTGTGTCTGTGTTTACCCTCACCCACACATGCAGTGGACTTTGCATCTTTGCATGCGTCCCCGAATGTGTTTGCACACTATGTGCCAGAAGGACAAACATAATTTCAGATTATATTTTCATTAGGATCTGAGGCAGCTGGGTTTGAGTACATGGACCTTTCGAGCAAGTATATATAAGAGGTCACACGGTATGCTGTGATTTCTGAGTAGATACGCCCCTGGTGTTACACTGAGAGAACGCTATTGTGAGTTATCATAATTCAGAAAATAAGATTATGCTTTGCCTGTTTGTGAGGCTCTATTAGATTAGACAGGGTGCATGCTGGGTAGCATCTGAGGATGTATTTCGAACAGTGCTTATAGTTCAAACATACGGCTGTACCGTAGGTGTGCTCGTTCCACTTGTGGAGAATGTGGGACCGTTATGTGTTTAGAAACTATGTTTATATGTCTTGCCTCTAGCTCCGCAGGGGCCCCTAAGGGCTGGGCTGGAGATGCTGAAGAATCTGATGTCATGTCTCTGCAGGTCTTGTTAGGTTTCGAGTTAAACTGCTTTTTTATGGCACCTGGTTTTTAAACTGACCAATGGGAAAGAAGTGTGCACGGTGAGGCACAGCTGAGGCGTTGGTGACCTTTGACATTACCTTTTAAAAACAACAAGATGAATAAGCCTGGCTTCTGTCAGAACTGTGATTTAAGCTTTCTGAATATTTTATTATTTAGGCAAAAAATAAAATGACTTAATTGCAATTTGTTAATATTTAGAATATTTAAGATAATGATTTTGATTATTCAGATGTACTCATTTATACATTTTGGTATTTACTTTTTTGTATT
>JAUYWG010000045.1:12436977-12475949 GCA_034779775.1 Enteromius afrohamiltoni
TAATTTTAGTAATTATTTTAATTATAGTATGTTTTTCTGTTGTTGTTTGTTTGTTTGTTGTTTGCTAAAAATAAAATATTTCTGTGATACCATTTTTTTTAATGTTTTCTACTTTTACTGATAAAACTTTTTCTAATAAAAATAAATTAATAAATACACTACAATATATTTGAAAAACATTTATTTTATGCTAAGTATACTGCAAATACATTTACATGTTTTTGTGCTTAATAATAATAAAAAAGACTTACAATTGTACTTTTGGTATATTAAACTGGTATAAGCCTTTTGAAGACTCACTTTAATTGTATGTAAATAGTGTTAAATTCCAACTAAATATATATATATACATATATATATATATATAGATAGATAGATAGATAGATAGATAGATAAAGAATATATGATTGTGCAAGTGGAACGATTGCAAGTATGCTTCAGGTACACCTTAAGTATCTTGGATTTAAAGGTCAAAATTATTCAGAAAACTTAATATCTTAATGAAATTAAACACATTTCAGGCTTATTAAGAAATATGTATTGTGCACAAATAGTAGTCCAAATAGTCTTTAGCAATATGTCAGTAAATATATGTGAACTGTACATCAATTTACACTGATCACTGGAAGTGATTTGTTATTAAAAATGATTTCTGACTGAGGATTGGGGTAATGGCTGCTAAAGAAAATTGTGAACATCCATCACAGGAAATATATATATATATATATATATATAATATATATATATATTTTTTTTTTAAACATATCAATATATAAAAGTTAGTTTAAATTTTACTCATATTTCACAATATTACTGTTTTTACAGTATTTTTTAAGAATCAAATTGCAGCATTTGTTAAACTTGTTTCAGAAACATAAAAAAATCTTTACCGCACTAAAGTATAAAGTGTAAGAAAGTGTACAAACATGCCCCGGTCTCTCGTACTGTATATCCTCGACCTGCTTTGGACATTGCAAGTACAGGTTCCATCAAAGTCGGGTATGCTCAAGCTCAGGCATATAGCCCAAAGAATGATGGTGTGTTCTGCTCTAGATGACAGATGGTGATCACCTAATCGGCATGGTAACCAGAATGGTTGAGCGTTCCTCTCCTCGAGCAAAACTATTCTCACAAGTAAGAGAGTTGAGACTCCTCTGGAGAGGCAGGCTGCTGTTCTATTCCTGCGCTACTGAACCTCAGTTCAGACTCTTTCTGAAAAAACAGTTAGGCTCAGGCAAGGCTGTTCTGAGGTTGTGACGGAGCCTGCCTCTCTCTGTGCTTCCTGGTCGATGTGGCATGTTGGATGTTTTGCTTTAGGTTTAAGTGAACTTAGGTTCAGTTTTAAAGCCTTAACCTTTAAGTTCAGCTATGAGAGCCACAATCTTCAGTTTCTTTTTGGTTTCAAGAGTTTTTGCTTTAATTTGTGTATCTAAATCCTGCCTTTTCCAGTGCTCTTTTACCCAGTATCACATCCTCCATTGTATGGTCATTAAGTGTCGTGTTGTCTTGCTGTTGTTGTCCCCTGTGTACAGTTTGTGTCTTATCCACTCATGCCATCAAGCAAGAAAGCCATTTTTTAGTGTATAGCCTTCACACGTTGGGGCTTATCATTGACGCAGCACTTGGGATGGTTTTTGTTGCTGAATAATGCAAACGGCACATTGCAATGGCTAATGTGTATATGTGGTGTTTTAATTTGAAACGTTTGAAAAATACATTTATTTTCATTTTGAATGAGTACATTAATAACAATTGTCGTTTTTATTAATTTCATTATTTATTGCTCATTATATTATTATTTATTTATTTTACTTTTGTCCGAAATTAAATAATAAAAAAAAAAGAATTATCATCACTAATATTTCCATTTCCTCTATTACAGGTGCCTCCATTCCATGATGTGTACGCTGATCTACATCCCACACTGAAGCTTAATGAGATTGAGACCAGTGTAAGTCACTAAGTAACTAAATACACAAGTGTCGTTCACATAACAGACCAATAAACAATTGATTTTGTCTCTGTACAGAAACTCCTGGGCAGCTTGTGTGAGCAGAATCGACTTGTGAAAGAGCAGGAGACTGTAGTTCACCGTTTGCGAATGGAAAAGGTACATTTGTTGCTTTTAAGAGCTCTGTTACAAATTGTGCACGACTCAACATCAAATATAATATGAAATACTATTATAATATATTTTTTTATAATATCAACATTAATATTGCAGTATCAATTTAATCATTAAATAAACGCTCAATTTAAGCCACCTAATTTTTCCTAAAAACACTGACCTTGCTCACTTGAATGTTTTCTGCAATTTCCAGGACAGCCTAGAGGGGGTGCTGGTGGCCACACATCAGGAGATGGAGCTGTATAGAACCCAGCCGCTGGCCATGGAAAAACTTCAGCTGAAGAAGGAGAGTCTCCAAAACAAGCTGATTAACATCAGAGGAGAGCTTTCTCAGGCCTCCAGTGTAAGAAACCAGACAATTTTACGCTTTTATGTCAACACAATGTAAGCTAGTGTTGTTGATTTAAAAACATATTGCTGTTTCTTTTGTTATTTGTACTTCATAGGCCCTGACCACCACTCGTATGGAGTTTGATGCGCTAGAGGATGAAGTAAACAGCATCCATGGTGACCTGTGGGAGCAGCTGAACGCTGGAGGGCAGGTATGTGGTATACTAACTTAAACCACACACGCTTAATGATTTCTGTCATCTTTCCATTTAGACGAATCATTTATTCATGAGCACATGCAATTATCCGTTTGCATCATGCGAATGACCTCCACTGCACTCAGCACTGTCATGATCATTTTACATGACTGATTTGCCTTGGGGGCATTACTGAAGTGAAAAGGTGACCTTGATGGTACTGAATTAATTTGAATATTCAATTAAGATCCATAGCAATTATGTATGTAATACAACTAGAAGTCCTTTGAATGGAAATGAATTATGCAATCGGTAATTGAACGGCATGTGATTCTTTCATTAATTATTAATAAGAATGAATATGCATTATAGTAATGATCCCGACAGTGCTTTAATAATGCATGTGTCTTTTCTGTTTCAATGAATCGCCTCCCTCCCAGAGTGAGCTGGTACACAGGCACATTCAGAAGGAGTTCTGGAGGGTTCAGGATGTTTTGGAGGGGCTGCACAAGAACAACCCGTCTCGTGGCACGGACACAGCCAAGCACAGAGGTCAGATGATCTGATACTGCCTAAATATGTTTATGTAGGCACTCAGCAAGTATACCGTCGTTCTGACCAGTTTCTGGTTATGCATGTTATGGATGCACGCGTGTCATTTAGTTTATATAAAGTCCGTCCCGTTCTTGCAGTCAGCTGCAAGCACACATTAAGATTTGCCCTTGGATTGTCCTGTATTTTCTCTGTACAGAGCCTGTTACAGTTATGCTGCTGTAACACTTTTCTATAGCGCGGGAGATGTATAACAGGCTTGGTAATTGGGAAACAGAGAGCAGTGTCATTTGTTTTTACGATTTGATTATTGAAATACAACTGCAACAAAGTAGAGCATGTTACAGGGAAGAATATTAAGTTACTTTTGACGTCACGATATAGGTCCTTAACTCTATTATCTGTCTCTGTCTCCAGTAGCCAGTGGAGCATCTGGCTCTTTCAGCACAAACAGTCCTGCGAGTCCCTTGAGTTCAGTGAGTCTGACGAGTCCTCTCAGCCCCTTCTCTCCTGTGCCCGGCTCTCAGGCCTCTCCCACTAAACAGCTGGCCACCGAGGTATTTCACACAGCATTATTCTTCAATGAAAGACTGTCTTGCACGTACTTACAGTGCCCAGAATACAATACAGCATATACCGTACCAGATCATTTCATTTAAATGCAGAAGGGAATATCAAATTGTTCTGCTTCTCCTAATTAAATCAAGTCAGATCATGGGACTCGCTATTTTTGTTTAGCCTGAATTGAAACCTCTAACCATAGTCTACTGCCATTAAGTTGTGGTGCAAAATTTTATTTAGTTAAGATGCTATAGTAGAGTGCAACAGCTATGGAAGTAAAAATCCCATTCATTTTCTCCGTAGAGAATACATTTCGAATGATAACTTTAACGACAGATCTACTATGAGCTATGTTAATTGATGTTATGTATGCAGCAGGAGAATTCCTGGTGAAATACTACAATGATTCTCATCAGTTGGAGACAGTCTTGCACCTTTGCCTTTTTTAAAAATCTCCCTTTAAATCAAAGTTTGTAATCTTTGATCCACCTCATAACTTTGCCTCATAACATAATAATTTTGTTGGCTTATACACAATTAAAAAATCTCTATGGCCGAAATGAATGCTGTCTGGCTGCTGCACTCTATTGGCGTGTTAAAATAAAGCACAATGAGCTTATTCAGGAGTTGAATAAAACTGGAATGGTGATTAATAAATGACCTAAAATGGGATTCAAAGATTATTCTGCATCTAATATCTGTTTTCTGGATGTTTGATTCTGTTTTTTTGTTTTTAATTAGTTGTAGTCACTCTTAGCTTGCTTATGCGTGTTTGTTATAGGTGACCCAGACTTTTAAGCCATTTCTGGTTTCTAGCACAAGCCGTTTATTTAAAAGAATCAGCTCCTGACTGAACTGCACATTTCCAGAATTCGCGTATTAGGCCTTTTAACCCAGCTCACGGTGGCCTTTGCAATCAGAGACTTGCCAAAAGCGTAAAGTACACATGTGGGTGGTGTGCAGGTCAGTGTTTATTAGTGGTTGTGGTGAGGGATCCATGCCTATATGCTTCCCATGATTCTCTCCACCTGGCTTAGTCGCTCCTGATGCACAGCTTTCTCCTTCCCTTCTCTTCTCTTCTCCTTGTCCTTCTTCTTCCAACTTCCTTTTTTTCATATCCCTTGCTTTCCTACGATAGGAGGTTGGTCCTCCACGACCTCCACTTCCTAAATCTTACCAGCCCCTGGAGTCCTCCCAGTCCTTCCCCCCCTCCGTTCCTCCCCTGCCCTTAGACAGCAGTGCCTGGCTGCACAGCATGGGCCCCCATTCAGGCATCCATCAGGAAGTCTACAAGGACGACGAAGAATTCCGCAGCAGAAAGGTACCTCAGAGAGGCGCCTGCAGTGCAAGAACGAGGAATTGTACTTCCACTGTGTCCATTTTCACGCCATGATCATTTTTTACAACGTCAACAATATTTTTATTTCACCTGGACTTTTTAATTCCATTACTTTCCTTACTATCCGTTTCACTAATTCACTTCATGTTCGCGTTTACATATTTATGATTACTTTATCTCAAACTAAACGCCATCACAAAATAACATCTGTTGTAAGATATAGCAAATATTGGAATAAATGAATAAGTCCTCCGACAGCTCCCATTTTTCCCTCCATGGTGTGTGTGTGTAATAGATTGTTCAAGTTTCTTCATATACACACACTTGTGTAACCCCATTTCTGTGCTTAGTACCTGTTTTATTTATGCATGCTTTTGTCCGTGATAGTGCTGCATTTATTCAAGCTGGTGACAGCACACTGTGAAGTGTAAAAATGCTTGCATTGCTTTTATTTAGTCATATTTGCCTCAACAATCTCATGCATTTACAGGCTGCGATTCATCACGCTGTTGAACAACCTGTAGAAGTCCCCACTGTGCCCCATGCTGACTGTTTATTTAGTTTTTTGAAAAATGGTTTCCTAGTTGAAAACGTAGGTATGGGATTGCTAAAGGCATTTTATATAACTAAACCATAATATGAAACCAGTAGGAATGGAAACACATTGAGATTTAAGTAAGATTCATATAGATTTTTTTTGTCCTGTCGGGATATGTTGGGACGGCTGGTTTTAATTATGTCAGAAATTCCATTAGCAATCCTGTACATTCCTTTAGGATATATTTACTTGGGTTTACATTTGTTATGTTCTGTTTCAGCACAACTACAACTCACAAGGAGAGAAGATTAATGAGTTTGATACAGAATCCAACCAGAATAAAGGTTCACATTTTTATTGACCTTTCCTGAGCATTTTATGGAAAATTATGGTTAGACAACCAAAAAACTCAGAAAACTCGATTTTATTGCCTTGCTGTGGAGCCTGTCTAAAAAAAAAAACGTTTTACTTGCAGTTGGAATAGTTCCACCCAGGACCAAGTCGCCTTCTCAAGACAAGAACAATTCTGATGGCGTCCAACGAAGAAATGGGAAGGTGTCCAACGGCCACATTTCCAGAGTAAGTTAAATCTGTTCTAGTAAATTGTTTATGTTTCCAATAATAGTTCCACGTTTTATAATGATTTATATTTAAAACTATCAAATATAACCAGTACCATTAGTTTCAGTATAAATGCAGCATGTAATGGGTGTTGTATTTGTGTCTCAGGAGAGGCCAAAGAGTGCGGTGTTCCCCGCAGAGGTAAAGTCTAAAATGAGTGTGGAGGAACAGAACGAGAGGATACGAAGAAACCAGAGCAGCTCCGTCAGAGACAAGAGGCGCAGCCTCAACCTCTCCAGCAGTCAGAACATTGATGGCTACAAAACTTCTGCCAGCTACAGAGTAGTTAGTGTTATATTGTTAAACATAATTTTTATATTTTGTACTGAAAGAGTGACTTGTTATTATAAGGCTGGCTGTTCATCACTGTAATAATCACAATATTATTAGCAGTAGCTTATGGTTTTTAGTCAAAACACTAGGAAACACCATTCCCTGTCATGGGATTTTGTGCTATTTTTGGTTTAGAGTAGTGGAAAGAAAGCATCCAGAATACACACTTTATTTTCTTCTGTAGATTTCATTTAGATATTTTATATTACTCTATATAACATATAATATAATATAATATAGTGATATATAACATGAATAAATTATATAACATTCAATCAAATACATCAACAAAATGAAAGAGGATTTTTGACCCTGGCCTCACTTTATCCGGGTACAGTAGTCTTAACGTGCTGTGATTAATCAGCTGGTTCAAATCTGATGATATCTATAAGTTAAAACTTTTATCAGTTTACCTGTTGTGTTTTGCCTTGATTCTTATTCTTATACTATTTATAAAGGTCATATCATTAAGGCACTTTTCACAGGGAAACTAATCAGTCCTTGAAAAACTATCATGACTGCAGACATATTATATCTATATTGTAAATATGATAATGATTAATGAATATATTGCTTGTCGAGCATATGTTAACAAGAAAATGTGAAAAATATTTGTCAGTGGTATAAGACAAATGAAAAATGTTCTATGAAAAAATATGGAGAGTAATAAAAGCACTCGGTGTACTAAGTTGTTCTTCCTGATATCCAGGTGCGGAGGAGAGTAACAGCTGATGAGGTGGATATTAAGGATCTTGAGGCAGCCGTGAGAGGACAAGGTGTGGAGTCACCCAGGCAGGAAATTGCTCGTCTGCGACGACAGGTGGAACCAGAACACTATGACCTGGATCTCAGCAAAGAGGTTATAAGTCGCATAGCAGTACTGCACATTGCACAATGAACAACCGTTTTTGCAAGATGTGCAAGATATGCAATGACATTTGTGTCATTGTTTCTCTAGTTGTCCATGCCGGATAAAGTTCTGATCCCTGAGCGATACTTGGACATTGAGCCCAGTACACCACTCAGCCCAGAAGAGATGCGGGAGAAACAGAAGAAAGTTGAAAGAATCAAGACACTGATTGCCAAATCAAAGTATGATGCACATCATGCACTCATACACTGCCCACTTGTTTGTGTTCTGTCCATCCAATCCCTTTGTTGTTATGCCATAAACTAAACCATACTTGCCAAACAGCAGACTGTTCACGAAAACACCATAAAAACAGGTTGCACGTTTGGTTTATAACAACATTTTCTGAATTTCCTGAAATCAGTACTTGAATAAATTATTTTAATTACTTTTGAGTGTATATATATATATATGTATGTATGTATGTATACATATATATATATATATATATATATATATATAAAAAAATTTCATATTAATATCCTGTAATATCTGTCTTTCTTCAGCCTGCAAAATGTTGTGCCAGTGTTGGATGGGCCGGTGGAGGGATCCAGTAACCCAGAGCAGCAGCTTCAGGAGCAGGAGAAACGCATCGAGATTTCCTGTGCTCTGGCTGCCGAGGCCTCCCGCCGTAGCCGGCTGCTCTCCGGTGAGGAAGCCTGCCGCCCTGAGGAGCCTGGGCGAGCTGTGACCCCAACTGTCTGACCACTGTCTGACCCTCATGCCCTTTCAATGTCACATGCTCCTTAATGTCCTCAATGCACACTTCACCACATTTCAGTGCTGAGGTTGCACTTTAATTAGTTATTTTTTGACTTAGTTTAAAAACTGTTTTTTTTTTTTTATTTTACAGAAGAAAATGATAACATGAATAAGTATATGAATTATTTTTATTATCACAGTCTGTTTCAGAAATCTCAACACATTTATTAAGCTTTTAGATGTGTGACCTCGGTACTGAAGCACACTGTCTAGTTCCATCTATATTCACTGGGGAACTGCTCTAGAGTCAGATTTTACTAATGTATATTCAGGTTTAAACACGAGAACACATATAAATTGACAAAGGCAGAGAGGACAAACCAGTATAAATGGAGATATTTATTTAAAAAAAAAAAAAAAAAAGATATATATTTTTTATTCATCATGCCTTTGATCTCATTTTCTAGATTAAGATTTATAGACGACCAAAATGCAAAAATGATTATAATAATCATGCTTATTTTAAAATCATGCATTGGACTTTCCTTCATAGTTTTCTTTTATTTCATTCCATATTTTTGATTCAAAATTAGAGTTAGCAAGGATTCATTTTGCCTTGTGGCTCTGTGAGAGGACACTATATATAGCTACTTCTCTGTCTCACAATTCCTATTTAATTTGCCTCATGTCATATGTTTTCTTTTTACATTTTTCCCCTCCATAATTTCACTGCATTGCAGCCCAGTGCATCCCCAGTCCCCCTGCCTCCCCAACCAGCCTGGTCCCTCCCCCTTCTGCTGACTACTCTGACTCCTCCCACATCATGAAGGTGTGAAGGTGAGTCCCACCCACTGCACAACAATCCCCGTCCCTTCCTATCACTTCCTGTTCCTCACACAAACTCTCTCTCTGGTCCTGCTCATTATTGGCCTTGATTGCTTTTATTTTCAGTAGAGCAAGAAATATAATGACAGATTACCGAGGCATTTACACCACTCTGTTTTGGTAAAAAAAAATAAATAAATTGATAGGAAAAAACATTGCTGTGTAAATTCACATTTTTTATCTGAAATAGCTGCATATTTGTTGCTGTTTGACAAACAGCTCCTACAAATGTGTTGACTGACTTTCATTCTGTATAATTAGCATCATATCCAATAATCAAGAGAATAAACAGAACAAACATAAACATAACATCTGCTATCAACTCAAAATAATCAGCCATGATCAAAACCATGTGACAAGAATAAAAAAAAAAAAAAACTTGCTAAAAAGTGTTAAAAACTGCACATCATGTTGATCGTACCACAGTGAACCTTCACAAACACTATATTTCTCTTGTGCTTTATAAACAGTTCAATTAACTACAATTTCCACCTGCTGTATTCACACAGAAATCATCTATTTTAGCTGAATCTTTATTTTAACTGGCTTATTAACTCTTGGGTCAGATACATACTTGACTTAAGTATGCAAACGCAGATGTAAATGTTGAGCCAATTAACATTGCAAAAGTGCAGCCATATTAAATGTATTCAACTTGAGTTCAAAAGACTCAAAGTGTGCCATTAAGCCACTAAATATTACAAAGGTAGCTAATACATTAAGGTTGCTATTTTTTAAACTTGTTCATTTATATAGGCCCTGTCGCAAATGGTGTGTTTAATGTAACTCTGTAATTCTGTTCTAAACTAAGGGTCTGGGGCCAACTAGGGGGCCTCAGCAAACTTTCAAATGGGTTTTTCAGATTGTTGCTTCTCTTGCGACAACATAAGTAAATAGTGAGATTTTTAAACATTCTTTCATTAATAAATCTCATGTCGTTACAAAAGGGTGGACCTTATGAAATGTTTTTGTGTTTAAAAAAAACGTCTCTAATGATGAATTTGTTCTCCTTTTCTTTTCGTTGTCTATTTTCTTTTCCCATTTTCCCAGCTCAAGCTCTTGCAGCTGTCAAATTCGATGACGAACCCTTCTGAGTGTCCAGCAGACAAAGAAAAGATGGCAAAAAAAAACCACTGAACACCAAGAACATATCGTCTCCGCCAAACATCGTATTTCTTTCGATTACTTACCCAATACCATGCTGACAAATATTTCAAAATGTTTGGATGTTTGCAGAGGGCTGTTCACGAACGAGGTTATCTGCCTCCACATCTCCTCGCAATCCTCATTCGGAGTGTGTAACCCACGGCAGAACTACTTAATTCAATTTATCATTTGGTTTCGGAGGATGGCAGTAATATTACAAAAGCTACAAACTAGCCAGGAAGTGGATGATGTTTACAGATTCATATCTACTCTCGGTCACATTACTGACTGGAGTACACACAGCAGATTCATACTACAAATGCTGGGTACAGCTGCTCAGGGTGGATTCTGCAGACACAAGCACGTTGGTGACCGGAAAGAGCGTGACGGAGACCGAGATGCGACCAGAGGAAAATAGCCATGCTTGAGGAAGGTGAAAAAAACAGACCAAGGACTACAGCAAAGTTGTCAAAGCTCAGTTTATCTGTAAGTCATCAGAAAGGAGGATTCAGAACCGCTGGTATGGTAATGATCTGCGTTCAGAACACTAGCCGTAGTCGACACCTGAGGATTTACGAACAGAGCTCAGTAGGAACTTGGAACAATCGTAGACTGTTGATGAAGCCGTTATTGTCTTGATCCAAAGGATGCTGTTGATGCAAGACAACTTGGCGTTGGGCACTTCCCCCTCCATCATCTTTACGGCCAGACTCACTGTGACTCCTCCTGGCCTCCTGTTTTCCCACAATCCTCTCCAGTTTCACGATAGGGTTTGAGAGCCCTCTTCCCGTCGATGTTGCAGTCTCTCAAACCATTGTCAGGCCTTTAAGTACCGTGTGTATCTATAAAGAAAGCATACTATATATTGATATGACTATTACTCTAATCTTTGCATCAAAGCCATGTGGACTCATCATAGTGCTTTTACTACTAGGACAGTAATTACCAAATAATGGTACCTAAATGCTTGTGAGCGTGTGTGTTAGATTAATAAGGAGAAAGTCAAACCATTGGAAGTGTCCTTAGAGTTGTAAGTCTGCTTGTTGAAACAATGCGTGTTCATGCGAGGCCAGCAACTTGCATTACAGCCTGTATATACTGACGATAAATTATGTAACCTGTTGCCCCAACAGAATTTCAAAGCCCTTATTTGTGGATCATTGTGCCATTTGGAAATTCATTTGGCTGTTTTTTTTCTGCTGTGGCACAGTTTTTGTGTAAATATAGATTGACATTGAATTAAATGGAACAATATTTTGAATTATTTTTCTATCACTGGTAATTACCTCTGTAATCAAGCAGCTTGATTATAATGTATCGTAAAGTAAAGAACAATTTGCCAAATCTTATAAATCTCCTGTTTGTACTTTGAGGTGATCTTTCCCCGATATCAAAATCTCTAAAATGCCATGCAAGTTGTTAGCCCATACTGTGCTTTCTGCTTGTCTCTTTTTTTTTTTTTAGTAAAACAAGTCTGTTTTTGGTCAAACTCTTGACTAAACACTGGCCTCAGCTTGTGTATGATCTGTTTTGGGAGAATTTGCTTGACGAAACTGTCATTTATTTCTCCAGTCGAGGAAAGTCACAGAAATCAAGTTGTACCCCTGAATCAAGCTAAAACACAGTATGAAATCTGAAAAAATAAATTACGTTCCACAGAAGCAGATTAGACATCATTGCTTTTAAGCAAATACAGCCCTGAAGGGGAAGACAGAGATCTATTTTTATCATTTTTCAGAAAGAGAAAAACAAGATCAATGCATCGCATATTTTTCTATGTATAAAATGAGGTTTGATTGGTTACATTTGTAAAAATGATTAAAGAGAGTTTTGATCTGATATATTATGGAGATACTGATCGAGGCTGATATATTTTTAATTTATTGACCAAAACTTTGCATCATCCTTTTGAAGGCCTTGTTTAAAAGTCATTTTTAAGTGTTATTTTGTACGTAATTTGACAAAATGGTCAAAGAGGCAGTTGGAGAGTCAGAGCAGAGATGTCTAATATTTGATTTAAAAAAAACATGTAGCATATAAAATGGGATTAACTACAGTAATTCAAAATAAGCACATTGGTCTGTGTAAATATTTTTAAAGCGAAACACTGTATGTCTTCATATTTACCGCAACTAATGCTATTTTAAGGAAAAAATGAGACTGCTTGAGCTATGCAAATCAAACAAGATAATAATTAATGTGCTTGCTTTAGAAGTACCCTCATGCAATAAAGTGAATGTATTTAAAACCTTTTTTTGTAATTAAAACTCTTCATTTGTTCGTAATCACTTTTCTTCAGTAAAGTTTATACTCGTAATTGTGTTCCGAGACTATGTGAATCTGCTGTGAATGATAAACAAGAAATATATCTATAATGCAAATGTTATTCATGTGTTACTTGCAGGGTCCAAAAAGCAAGTTCTTTTCAGCAGCTTGTGAGGTAAACTAAATTAATTGCAGCAAAATTAAACCTATTTATTACAAAAGCTTGATGCCTTAATCTTGTTTTGGCTGCTGGAAATGGACTCAACCACAATCAAAACCGTAGTGTTGGACCAAAAGTTCAACATTCCAACACGTTTTCACAGAAATCCCAACAACATATTTATGACCACAATTGTTACCAGGCCATTTCTAACATTTCCTTAAAAAAATCACACAAAAAAAAGTATTGTGTTGAATATTTGTTTTATTTCCCTGTTGAAAAAAAAAAAGTAAGGTATGTTTTGAAGCTCCCAGATTCAAAGCATTCATATCTTGCACATGCTGGGTTTTTTTCAGCAGGGTTATTTTGCGTTTGTGTTTAATTTGGGAATGAGACTTGAGTGGAAAATGATAATAAATTCAGTGTATATTGACAATAACAACACAATATTAAGATTTTGTTGTGAAGAAGAATTTATAGTTCCAGCCCTAATTAAACATACCTGAACCAGCTAATCAAGCTCTTACTATGCATGTTAAAAACTTTCATGTGTGTTGAGGCAAGTTGGAGCTAAACTCTGCTGGACACTGGCCCTCCAGGACCAAGTTTGGACAGCCCTGATATAGACACAGTTTACGTTGTTGTATTTGTTAAACACTGAATAGATTAAATGAGTGGCTAGAGTGAAAAGATATCTGTGTAATAATAAAGAGATTGTTTTAATAGATAGCAGAAGAGGAATGGGTTGTGGTTGATGTAAAAAAAAAAAAAAAGTTGGTATAAGCAGGCTGACTGTGAGCTATATGCTCATTTGCAACCTTGGAAATAGGTCTTCGTACATTTCTGCAAAACTGAAAAATACGTACCTATACATACAAATGGCTGCAGTTTCCAGTTGAAATGAACAGTAAAGCTTCCAACAACTGTTATTCCTTTTTACACTAAGTATGATTTTTGATTAATAAAGGCAAATTTTCACGCAATTAGTTGCAGAATGTTATGTTACCACTTCAAAACATTTTTAACATCCTGCACGATTTGAAATCTGATACTGTTGAATGTTGTAGTCACGTACAGTTTCATACTGAGTTTTCTAGTTTAGTCTGATATGGCGTTGTAGTTAGGGGGTGAAAAGCATAGGTTCAAATCATTTGTAAAACGTTTCGACAAAACAGCTCAAATCAGTGTTAGGAAGTTTAAATAGCTTGGCTGCATCAGCGAACACGTCTTTAAATTACTTTTGGATTTGTTAACGGTATTGTTTTTTTCTCTTTTTTTGTGCTCTGCTAATGGTTGACCTTTTTTTTATTATTAATGGGTGACCTATTTTTTATTATTATTTTATTATTAAGCGCTGCCGAGGGCGTGTCTAAATGGAGTCGTGGGAACCTTGGGCACATAGCGGGGCCAAGGCCTCAGATTACCTGGGAATCCTCAGGACCAAACTCTAGGCATGATTCGTCGACCGAAAATGCCCCCTACCCTCTTGATGGAGGCCAATGCGAGCAGGAGCACGGTTTTCATTGAAAGAAACTTCAGTTCTACTGCTGGCAAAGGCTCGAATGGGACCTGTTGTAGTGCTCTTAGCACGAGAGAAAGGTCCCAAGAGGGTACCGTAGGGAGCCATGGAGGATTCAACCTTCTGGCCTGAAGTTGTCAAAGTGCACCAAAAATTTTACACTTTTTTTTTTTTTTATTCATAAGACTAAGAGAGGAAATAAGATGGTTAAATTCAGTAAGGAAGAGGGTGAAAGATACAGGAGATTTACACCATTTTTGTTTATATAATACATTTTATGAATAAAGAACTTTGCATTCAATATGAGACATTTAACAACACATTTGGCAGATGGTAACTTTGGGTTTTCTTAATAAAATATAATAACCTTGAGATCAAATGTATGGGTCACATTTGTAAGGTTAAAAACATAAGCACTTAAGTCAATCCATAATTTTTTTGTAATACCACAATCAAAGAACAGGTGGGGAACAGTTTCCTCCACAATTCCAAAAAAAGAACAAGACTCATCAACATCAGAATATTTTGATATGGTCAAATTAACTGGATAAATTTTATGAAGAATTTTAAAGTGAATCTCCTTAATTTTATTAGAAATACAAAACTTATTTGGTAGCAAACAGGCCTTTCTCCAATTTTGTTTGTTATAAATGAACCCCAGTAAAATTTCCCTCTTGGAGGAATTTTTCTTTTGTTAACAGTATTGTTTGGGTTTGGTGTAGGGAATATTTCCAGCAATTGTTGCCTTGGTTGCTTAGGCTATGTATGTGTGGGGCAGAGCTAGGAGCAAGATCCTTTTGGGGTAGGGGCGTGTTTGTTTTGGTGATTCAAATATCAACTTTGGCTTCTAGATATCTTACCCTGCATTTAATCTTTAGTGACACTCACTGGATATTTGAATTCTGAACGGCCACAGAACGTACCACAGAAAACACTGCAATATGAACCTGTACCAAACTAATACAAATGTGCCATGGTTACGTATTAAACGTGTGTTTTAGTGCCACTCTCTGGACAGTTCACTTTGAAAATGCGGTAAAAGTGCAGTAAAGTACATACCTGCGGAGTTGCAGAAATGTATGGTACAAGTTTCCAGTGAGCCTGGGTTCATTTAGGGTGTCTACATCAAAAGAAATACATTTGTGGACACATTGATTTTAGCTAAAATTTGATTGGTTCTGTGATGGGAACAAGCTTTCATAGAACACTGCCTTTAGGGTGTTGTTTAGGGTGTCAGCTGTGAGCTGTAAGGAAATGAGGGCAGATGAGTGAGTGGACACATGCCTCTGTGATTGAGTGAATGGACTGTGAGAGGTGATAAAGCGATCATCAGGCAGAGTGATCTTTTTCATCAGTCTAATAGGTTTAGTTAATGTTCACCCTAGGGCAGGGTTCAAAAGTCAAGCATTTGTGTGAAAGACACAACCAGTAAAAACCAAGGAACTGAAACCGGGAGGTCTAAGCTGAGAGAGAGCAGAGCGAAAACCATGATCGCAATCACAGAGTTTCAGAGTGAGTGTCTTTCTTTCACTTGAATATACATTAAGCACTGTATGAGTTACAGTTACAACTCAACTCAGAGACACTGCTATGTTCATTTTCACACTTACTGTAAACTGTTGCTGCTCAATTAAATGAAATCTACCTAAATCAATACATGAAGACTGGTCTGTATTTTAGACGTTTTGGTTTGCAGTTAGAAGAATTTTAAAGAGATGCTCTATTTTTTAAATGTCCATGAAAATATCTGCTTTAATGATTAATAGACCTGTAATATATTCTGACTTGGAATTCTAGAAATCGGTGTGGGTCTGTCAGGATTCGGCGTGTTCTTTGTGCTGTTTGGAATACTTTTGTACTTTGACTCGGTCCTGTTGGCATTTGGAAACGTAAGTGCTGTAATGAGCTGTTTAGATACAGTATGACACAAGAAACTATGTAGATCTTTGGTCATGGGAAATCTTTCTTAAAGGGACAGTTCACCAGAAACAGAAAATGATGTCATCCAGTTCAATCTTAAACCACTTTATCAAATATTTTATGTTTTGAGAGAAAAGTTTTTTTTTTCTTTTGGTTGAACAATCCCAACATTACCACATGTCAACTAGCAGGCATTATAGTATTAGTATAGACTATCTAACACTTTATTTTAATGGGTCAACATTATACTGACTATAAGAAACTTTGCAAGTACTGTATTTGTCAACTACTAACCCTAAATCTAAACCTAAATCTAGTCTGAGATTTAGCAGACGTAACTGCAAATGAATGAGAATTAGCTAATGTGTGGTTGACATGTTGTTGCAGTTACTTATAGTTGGTAGAATGTCTAAAATGTACTATAATATTTATTTATCAAAATTTATCAAAATAAAAACATACCAAAATTTCCACAAAATTAATCAGCACAACATTGATCATAATAAGTATTTCCTGAGCAGCAAATCAGTATTTTTATTTTGTTATAAACTTTCACACTATAGAGCTTTACTAAAATTAATGCAGCCTTGGTGAGCATAAAAGGTTTTTTTTTTCCTTTAACAATCAAAAAATGTGCGTTTACACATTTGTGTATTTTCCACTTTCCCTCTACTATCAGATTCTGTTTCTGTCTGGTTTGGCCTTCATCATTGGCTTGAGGAGGACGGCCCACTTCTTTTTCCAGAGACAGAAGCTCAGAAGCTCTGCCTTCTTTCTCGGAGGCGTGGCTTTAGTGCTACTAAAATGGCCTCGTATAGGCATGCTGGTGGAGACCTATGGCTTTGTGCTTCTATTTAAGTAAGTAAATAGTTGAGTCATATCCTGTCCTAATGTTTCTTCTTCAAGCCAAAAAAAGATGCATTTTGCCCAAACTAATTATGGAACCTATATTTTCCTATTAATTGCACCTTACATGCTTTGTTCTCTGCTTGAATTGGTATTGTTTGTAGGTTGTTCCTCTCCTAAACTAGCAAATAATACAATTCTGTATTGTTCGTAGGTCATTCTTTCCTATGGCTTTTGGATTTCTCGCAACAGCCGCAAACATTCCTTTTTTAACTACGGTACGAAATAAAAACTGTTTTACAATGCTTTGGTCCAAACTCTTGTAAATCTCTCTACCAATTCAATTAAAGTGCAACCTGTTCCATTAAACACTCAATGAGAAGCTAAATGTTTTCTGATGTTTATCTCTCTCTCTTTCTCTCAGATTTTAAACAAGTTATCTGGAAGTAGTTCCTCAATGGTCTAAGAGCAGATGCTGGAAATCTAGAGGAGCTTTTGCAGTCAACTGTTTAAATTGTTCAAATGTATATAATGGATAGTTGTCAGTTTTTTTTTTTTTTTTTTAGCCTATTTACACTAGTTTACCTTTATAATATATTGAATAAACTCACCAAACATGCTCAGTGTTGTACTCAAGTATTTTTGTGTTAATTTATTTAAAATACATGTCTTTAAAAAAAAAATGAAATAAAATCAGGATTTGATTTCTCTCTCGATGTTAACACAAGCAAAAACAAAATGTCCGGTGATCTTTAAATGCTTGTTGATGTGCCCTCAGCTCTTCAAGTAATGAATACATATTTTAGAGCAGTGCTTTTCCAGTTATCTCATTTCTATTCTATCTGTCTGCTCGCCCCAACTTCAATGAACTACCCTCAAATAGAAAATGATATTGAGTTCAAATATATAAAGGCTTTGTGGTTCCGGAATGTTACTGTGAAAGGGATGGGTGGTGGACCTACCCCGGGGCAAAAAGACAAGATCACAGGGAAAGAGGGGAGGGCTGTGGAGGTCTGTGACCCACCGAGGAGGCTATGACGCAGATAATATTGTTGTATGGGAAAGATAAATTGTGTCTGAAGGTTGCTGAACCAAACACAACCTCCATACCTGTGAGTGTAAAGGTAAGACATTTACTCCCATTGCCATGTTCATTAATTGTCAGTGTATGTGTAAGTGTATGCATCTATCTATATTCTATCTATATCTATCTATATTCACTGTGATGTTCATTGGGGTTTGAATGACATATTTACCTTTGTACATTTGACATAATTTATCAAAGCGTTTGATGTAATACAGTGCATTGATGCAAAAACCAAAAGGGTCTGAATCTGATCCAGGTGCTTTAGAGGCGTCTTTCTTTCTTTCTTCGTCATGCAATACATGCACATATTCTGCTAATTTCGTCAGCTGTTCTTAATGACCTTTTATGTTGCTATATTATTATTGATTCTTAGAATAGTATAATTTGATTCCAAAGTTGCAATTAATTTTGTTACATTTTTTTTTCTGAAACATTTTTGCATCATTTGTATTAAATAATAATTTCTTCTAAATAATTTGTGTTATCATATTATCATGTTGTTGTTATTATTAAATTTGATGTTTTATTTTTATACATTTATGAACAGCATAGCAAAGGAGCAGATGTGAAAGGCTGATTTCTGATGCTTTTGATAACTCCAATTCTCTTTGAAGTGTGTATCTGTGTGTGTTTCTATCTTCATGTGCGTGTTTGAGCTTGAGTGAATTGAGTATAAAAAGAAATGTCAACAGAAATGTGATCTCGTAAAAAGTCCCCATTATTAATAAAAAAAAAAAGTTAGGTTTCTAATTGCTAATTCTTTTTTTACAGATAATTATTTTTGGTTCATAACATTAAAAAATGACACTGCTTACCATCATTTTGCTGTTGTCAGTGGCGAATGGTGATATATACCCTTCAGGGCATTTCCAGTACTATTTAGAAGGTAAGATCAGTGTTGACTGGCAATAACTTTTATAGTGAATATCAAACAGTGTTAATAGTCAGGCAACAAATGGCTTAAAAACAGATGTATAAGATTCTGGATGCATTGTAAAGTTTACTGTTGTTTAAAATAGAGATCGTTTCACTTTTTAGGTCTTTGTCTCATACGCTTTTGTTGTATTTCTAGATGAAACTCCTGTAGAAACATCACTTCGAGGTCTCAGGGGAACTGACACTCGTCCCACAGCTGGGTCTCCTTCTCCTAAGCTCTCAATGCTTTTCTCCATGGGCGCAGGTCCTCAGAGAAACACATGGTGGTGGTCTCCAGAAGGGCCTTACACAAAAAGGAGGCAGAATGTTGCGTACTATAATCTCAATTCCTTCGGTCTCCGCTATGGGAAAAGAGAACAGAGCATGCTTGCAGGGTTCAAACAGAAGATACCTGTAAAGTGATAATTTTAAAATTATGCATATTGTTCTTTGAGGTTTTATACTGATCTTTTCGTGTAGTCTTTGTGATAAATGAATCATTTTGATGTACTCAAGTCGGTGTACTGTGGGATTGATCTGAAGACATAACATTAATGGAATAGTTCATAAACTTTAGTAAAATGCTGTAATGATAACTGTAAAAACATATTTTGCTGGTAATTAATAAAAAAAATTGTCAAACAACCTGAATAAAAAGACTTTTAGAACTGAATCAGAAACTTATTTTCACGGTTGTGTACTTCCTGTTGACAAACCTAACATTGTTTTTTAAAAAAATCTTGTTTTCTGGCTTATTGACCTTTTGGCATGGTAAACTCTGGCTAAACACTTATAGCCAAAATGAACTGTTCACCATGAAAATACATACACGGTATGCTTTTACAGATTATAGATTATTCTGTTTCAAAATTGATTAAAAAAAAAAAAAAAAGTTTCATTTAACATTCAGAATGTCACTTTCAAAAGCAGGATACTTCAGCGCTGTATCTACAGTCTACAGTACCGCATTTAAGACCGGTGACGCTCAACCACAACTTTCCACTGACTCTAGATAATCACCGAGCACTTCCGTGGTTGTGCTTTTCAGGGGAGACTCGATCAACACTTTGATAACATTTCTTTAAAGATCATTAGGAGGAGGAATTTGAAAATCTCAATAATTTCTTAAAGACATCATGTGGATTATACACCCTGCGATTATTTTTACTTTTTTTATGTTTCTCTTCAGTGTGTTGGCAGGTAAGACACGTGGCACAGATTTTATTTATTTTTTGCTTTTGTAATATATTATGATGATATATAAATATAATAATAAAAAATCGTAAGATTAAGGTTTTACAAATAATGCCGTGTGTATGACACAAAATTAATTTAAAACGATTAAAAACTCTTAAAAGTAAAAATATAATAAAACAGATAAATTAGATATTTATTTGTTGAAGCAAACACATATGTATAAAATAGCAAACTGACCGAACAATTTATCATGAACATACTATACACGATATTGATATAAATGATGCTTGAAATTAATTTGACATTAAATGAATAACAATAACATAGAATATAGAATATTAAAACGGAATAGAGAAATGTTTGTTCTAATGCAAATGACATGTTTTTTCTTGCAGACAACAACAGTACAAACGCAGGAAACACAGCTTGGTAATTCTACAGTTCTCAATGTATTCTTTTTCTAACTGAAATACCCCTTGAATTTATCACAATATAACAAATTTGAAATCGTTTTACTTTGAGTTGTGAAGAATTTCTGTTTTCTTCCGTGAGAAGTGATCAATTTGGTTGTAATGTCTTGAATGTAATGTCTTGTTCCCCACTACTTTATTTAATCCTGTGATGTTTCCATATATCAACATTTATTTCTGCATTATTTTAGTGACAATCTTCATCTGTTTCTGTACGGCATCATCTGTTTCCTCGCTGCCGTAGTTCTCATTCTCCTGGTTCTTCTGTTTAAAATCTTCACCTCCATGCAAAGCGGTGAGAGCACTACTAATAGCTTGTTTTTCTCCTTAATATCAATATTAAGATGACATTTTTCTCTTATTATTCATAATAAATTTATTATTCATAGCTTTTGTGTTTAATTATTTTTGTTGTTGTTTAAACTCAGCCATTAAAAGAGACACCATCCACACAAACAGCGACACCAGAGAATCAACCGCTTTGTGTCAGAATAACGCTTTAAGTCTTTCCCCCATTTCAGGTGATGGTAAAAACACACTTTACAATAAGTCCTACCGTTCATCCACTGAGGTTTTCATACTAAACCTTTGCCTCGTCTACTATTAGGTGCAGATAATTCATCTTCTACTAGTTCTGGGACCCCTGCAGGCTCGGTAAGTCACTTGAGAACTATTAACTTCTTCCTCACGCATCTGAAAGCCATCATTATGTATCCCAGATGATTTACGAACCATTTAAAGAATGTTACAATTCTTTATTGCCATTTTTTGCTTCTTAAGGGGTTTTGTTTTTGTGTGTTTTTGGATGTCAGTTGTCAGATATTTCCACTAGATCTCAACGGTATGTAAGCCTCGAAGACCGTCGAAAGACTTCTGACTACATAAACGTTTCAGAAACCGCTTCCTTTGGATTAGTGGACTTAAAAAAAATGGACTATGTCAATGTTAAAGAGCCCCAACAGAAAAAGGTGAAAAGTAAAGGCCAAGTGAGATGTGACGACTGTACGACAAGTATTAGCAGCGATGATTCTGCTGTGAATTACTCCAAGGTTGTCTTTACTAAGGCAGATAAGTCAAAATAATGTGATTAGTAGGTTCTTTGAAATCTGCTTAAAAGGATCAAACCCTGAGAATTGAAAAATGTTATCATATGCTAAACCACTCACATTGCAAACTCACATTGTTTCCTTCTTGTGTGGTACAAAAAATATATTTCCCCCCACACGTTTAAAAAAGTAAATGGGGTCCAAAATAACATTTTGTTGTATAGACAAAAAATATATATGTATAGTCTTATTTCAAGTTAGTCAAGTTTTAAACAATATAAGGGTCAGTAAATAACAGGGTGAATTTAATGTTTTAAGAACATGTGCATGTATAAAGTTAAAAATATCAATATTTTCCCAATAAAAATATACAATTTTAAACATGGTTCCCATAAACACAAGGGATTAGGTGTATTTTTCTTCCCGATGCATTTTTAGGCGTGCATTTTAGTGCATTTTTCAGATCATAAAACACCACATCCTGACAGGAAGGAACCAGACATGCATCTTTGAAAGTCTAACAGTAATAAATAACTACTCTAATTGTGCAGTCATCAAATTCTGTACTGTGATTACAAACATGCCTCTTTTCAACACTGACACTTTATACTTTTTCCCCACAAAGCATCATTTTTCATTTAGGACCCCGAGGGAAACCATTAAAAACTCACTATGAACTGCACCATCTGGAACATCGTTATAAAAGTATTGTTATAAAATATAAGTTAGCCCCCAGATATATCCCACCACATCTAATATGTGATGTTTACATTCGATATTTATGTCGCATCAAAATGGCAGTATTACAGTGAGTCCCACTAACTTGCACTGACAGTGTCTCACCACTTGGTGGTATCAACAGCTCTGCATGTGTTGCTACATTATATGGTGATGTAGTAAACACTATGAAAAGCTGTTAGGATGGGAACTTTGTGTTATGCTGTGATCCTATTTGTAGCACATTTTTACGTGAGCCAATGCCAAAAGCAAACTGAAACAAATTCAATGTTATATCATCCGTCTAATTTTAAAGCCAATCCTAACCGCATAGCAATAACCCATAGCAATATCTGATCACCGCAGACTCTGAATATATCCCAAAAGGACTATAAAAGTCACCCTCTTTATTCCGATAAGACACAGATGTTTAAATAATTAGAGGAGACGTCCAAGTTCCAAGAAACGCTTCTATTTTGAGTTAGCATTTGAATTGAGTTCATTACAAAATTAGTTGTTTTTAGCGGCGCTTCTTTCAGGTACTGCAAAGAGACTGCTTTACAGATAACATTCCAGAATGGAATAATTGTAGTTCAGTGAACTTAGAGTGCACGTTTTTGAAAATTTTGTGTCATGGAAGCTTTGCAACAAACATGCTGCCTGCATGTGGTTCTGGTTAAGATTGAAATGCAGTTAATTAAATAACAGATGCTGAAATGGAAGAGTGTTTCATTTTTGGTGTCAGGGAAAGAAAGAAATGCCGCTGCATTGCTCACATCCGACTAATAATGACCTTTTATCTGTCTGTTTCATGAAATACTCGGCTGTAAGTGCATCATGTTGTTAGTGGAAGATCGATTGTTCTTAATAAATTCAGAATGAAAGCAAAGCGTTCTCTTTATATAAAAATGTGTCTTTGTCACATAATCAAGCATTTAATTACAAAAGTGTTTTTATCAAAGGCAGTAAAAGGAATGGGACTGTTGCACAATGTAAGGCAATGATACAGGGAGAATTCCAATCATTTTTTTGCACATCCACAGAGGTTTGGCCTGTGAAATGTGGTGGTTTGGTTAAACAACAACACTGTTTTCAGGAATCCCCGCTAAAAAATGATTCTCCTAATATAAACGCTACCATACAAAGGTTAATTCAAGATTCTGACATTTAAACGTACAAAGTTTACTTAGTGGTTATCAAATCTCTGTAAAACTTAAATAAACAATGATAGAAAGGTAAAAACCAAAGGAGTAGTACTGTATATACTAAATGTTGTCAGCTGGCAATAAAATGCCTCTGTGTGATGTTGAAGGCTTTAGTATGTAAACAGTATCACAATCACAATGTCTAAATAATTAAATAAAATTAAAAAACTGGAATGCGTTTAATTAGTTGTGTGCAGTAAAGTTTAACCACTGCAATCTTACACCAATATACTTCTCTTGGTTTATCACCACACTGTTTAAAGGATAATGACACCGTTTTTCACCTATATTCTTCCCTCAACAAGCTATAACATATCTCTCCCGTCTCAGTGCGTGCACTTAATTGCTCTAGTGCTCGGTGCCAATATGTTAGCGTTTAGCTTAGCTTCATTCATTCCTTAGTGTTTCTAAATTCTAAATTCATCCCTGTTTGGATCCTAAAGAATGAATGGAGCTAAGCTAAATGTTAACATGCTGGTTTACGTGCGATTAAGTGCACGCACTGAGATGGGAGATATATATATTGTCTAAGTTGAGGGAAGAACCTACAGGAATATGGAAAAATGGTGGCGTTTATGTTTGGTGGATGGAATGGATTTCACTTACCCATTTGTATAGTATAGTAAAAAGGAACTGATTTCAAACTGATGTCCCGCTGACAGGCACGCAAATGGTGACATGTCTTTTACAGTTCTCAGTTCCAGCATGACAAATCTTTTAAATGCCTTAACACCTAAAAGTGATTTTAAAAAGATTGTTCACTCAAATATAAAAATTTGTCTTCATTCAATTCACCCTCATGTTTTTCAAAACCCATATGACTTTTTAGCGTCTTCTGTGAATCACAAAGGAAAACTAGTCACAGTTGCTCTTTTTTTCAAAATGGATTTCGAAAGCCTCAAACTATTATTAAACTGTTCTTACAATTGGTATAATATTTGTTTTAATCCTTTCTTTTTTACAAATTCTTTGGACATACTTCTGCCCTGACATTTATTATTTTATTAAAGTCATATGTTAGAAAAGAGAAGCAGCATGTGATTGAAAGCAATAAAATACCGCACATCTGAATCAAGACAGAGACATGAACAGGAAAAAACTGAAACAAACTGACCAACTAACATGAGACGTTTTATTGTAAATGAATAGTTTTATTGACAGACGCATTGTTCAGGTTTACTGTTCTCAAGCATTCCACACAGCACGCCACCTTTTTTACATATCTGTTTATTGGTACTAAACAAAATATATTGTTATTAGATTCCTAATAACAATTATTAGATTATTATTTGACTTAGACATACTGTAAAGTTGGCACTTAGAATGTGGCTTCATTCTACCTGCCATGTATATACAGTATATATACAGGATATATTCATTTATTTATTTACACTCCATATATATTTGTGTTTGAAGAGGAGTACAAACTTAAACTGACATGAAAGAAAGACAAACTCTCTTCTTTCTTCTTTTTAAAGAATGATTGTCATTTTCCATGTAACATTTCATGGTCAGTTTGCCAGGTTAAAATGTGCAAAGAGAAGATGAACGCATAAAATCTGCTTAAAATATGACATTTTCCAATGGACCATCTGCCAGATCAGTGATTTCTGGTTCTAGCACCATATCCTAATTGTAGACCACTTTTGAGCAATTAAAGATGGTTTTTTTATGTATTACAATGAGAAAAATCTACTTGCTGATGTTTGTCTCCCAAATAGTTTGGAATAAATAATAAACTCCAATTCATATTGGAAACATAAAAGAATGTTGATTTTTCTGTTTGAAGAAGATCACTTGGGACACCCTGCTAAAAAAAAAGACCACCAGAGATATGTTTTGGCTACTGGTCACGGCATGCTTCTCTCCAGACCGGCTCTGACCTGGATGCCATTCTAAGCAGGTCTTCTCAACAGAGCAAAAATGACTTGTGAGTCACTTACTTTTTGTTGTCTGCAAAGCAGGACAGTTATGAGCAGAACTCCACCACACCCTAATGTAACAATCAGGACGGTGCCAAAAGAGATGATTGTACTGCTGGATTGTTCTGTGGCACTGTTCCTCTGATTTTCTCTGTCTGGATGGATATGGTCCTTCATCTCCTGCCTTTCCTCCTGGGATCTGCTTTCTTTGAAAACTGAAGGCACAGAATTAATAACACATGACTGAAGCGACCTTAAATGCATTCTTCTACTCTAAAACACATTTGAAGTCTTAAATAAAGTCACTTAAATAAAATATTAACATTAGATGGAAAAACATTTCATGTAGTGATGATAAAAACACCCAACAATATTGCTGAAATTGGAAAAATTAAATTTCAAAATATTAATAAAAAATAGAATGCAATAAAACACTGCTACTATCCAACTTCCTCACCTTTGCTGAGCTTTGCCTCATGGATGGTTCTCACGAAATTCCTTGGCACCCTCACTGGACTTTTTGTGTGTATTTGGAAATTTTTAGGAGGGCTGTCTAAATGACCTGGCTGTTGAACAAGGGCGCTCAGACCTTCTGACGAAAGCACAGCTGTTTTCAAAGTCAGAACTGTGGTTGTGACTGGTACAATGTGATTACTCAGTTGAAGCATTTGAGGAGGCTTGTTTTTTATCTCTGTGCTCTTTATATCTTTGTATGCAGGCTCCGATGTTGTAGTAACTGAGTTCTGTGATAATATTACATAGGAACTGGATGGTCCTTCTTGGCTTTTGGAATCTAAAGATCTCTTCGCAAGTAAAAGTGGCGTGCTCTTCTCCACATCGTCTTGCGTGCTATCGCTTGTACTTGAAGGGTCAGGGGTGGTTGTCTCAACACTTGAGTCAGTTCTGGTGGGAAATACATCCTGAAAATTTGTAAATGAAGAGAAAAGATCTGACACACGGTCCCTTTCTGAATTTGAAGTTTCTTCGTGAAAAGCTGGAGTGCTACCAAAAAGGAAGTTGGATAAGTCTCCTTCTGATCTCCAAGTGGCAGATGTTTTTAGATCTAATGTTTGGTGTTTGGTTACTGGGACAGCAGACTTGAATTGTTTAGTTTTCTCATTACCACCCTGCAAGGTTGAAAAGGATGATCTTTGTGAGGATGGAGTGGATTTCTGGTAAATATTCCAATGGCTTGTGGAAGCAGATGACTTCGATGATTCATTGCTCACCGTTGGACAAATACAGGGGCAATTGGAGGCAACTAGTGGAAATGTGATAAAAACACAACTTAAGTTAGATAAGCTGGTAAACTTTTGCTATTGAGGTTCATTTTGAGAGCCTGTTTTGCTATATTTCAGTTTCTTGGTCCCTTTTTTTAAATGAATAACATTTGTCTGTACATTTGTGCTCCAGATAGACTTACTTATTTGTGACTCTTTCTTTTGGTTATTTTATTAAACCAGAAGGTGACAGAAAAGGTGTTTTTATGAGTAAGGCACTTCTGGTTAAATTCAAATTAGTTTAAAAATTAAATAAGTGATTGTTTATGAATCCACTGACCACTAAACACAGAATAAAACACCACTCTGGTGTCTAGCTCAATGATTCCACTTCAGTGGTGTAAAAATATAGAACGTAACTGGCAATATTGCATTTAAAATGTCAGTTAATCAGGACTAAAGGGATCACAATCTAGCAAGTGTGTTATTTCAGACTACTGCTGACTTAGCAGTTGTGTTACCTGTTGTTTGACTGAGAGGTTCAGTGGTGGGTTCTGGGTAATCTTCTGTGTACTCCTCCTCACAGTTCCAGTCCACAGGCTTGTCGTTCTGAATCATCAGACCCAAATACATGCGAATCACTTCCTCAGCTTTCTCTAAAGCTGCCCTGGGCAAAGTCATGTGGGTTCTTATGAACTTTATTGGGCTATCCTGTAGGGTGTAAAACATGTTTGTTTTGTTGTTGTTGTTTTTTAGCAGAATTAGGCTGGACCTTAACCTAACTGAGAAAGCAGGTGGTAGGCTACATGGGTCATTGTAAAGTTTTTTAAATGCAAATATTGTCATTCAAGCAGACCATTTAATAACATATCCATTACCTTTTGAGGTTAAATTAATTTTGTGAAACATTCCAGGATATATAAAAGTAGCTATTTGAGATACACTGGTTTTCCCTGAGTGCTTCCTGGCAAAGACAACAAACTGTCTGACTTAGTTTTAAAAATAGAGCAGACAAAGACATATGATGCAGCATGCCATTTATCTGTGATTTAATTAGGACTGCAACTGAAAAGGCTTCCTCTGGCCTTTTTTTTAATGACATACTGTAGTAGAAAACATTTATGTGGCTGATACAGATCACATTATAAGCATGTGGTCCAATTAATGTTGACATTGGTTGGATAATCATAACTCTGAATAGCTTTTTCCAAAAACTGTCCAGTATTCAACTATAAATAATAAAACATTGTAACAGTACAGTCCAACACTAATGCCAGAAAATCTATTTTAACAAAAACCATTGACAACTATTGCCAAAACCAGCTACTGTCCAAGACTTCTGGTTTCTTGACTTTTTCCACTTGGAACTCGAATTTATGTACAAACAACACAGCACCACATGTTTCCTATAGCTCATTTCTTAAACAATTTACAAGCTATTTACAAGATGTGGGATTATTTATGCTGTTAAACTAATTAACATAATAAAAGTACAGAAGTAAAAGACAAAACTAATAGACAATTTTAGGCCCCACTGCTGTCAAAGAGAAGGTAGATGGACTTACCTCAATCTCCTCATTGATTGGAGGGATGCATCTCTGGGAGTAAATGCTGTAGATCAAGTTCTTCAGTGAATTAGTATAACGGTAATTGTCCGAGTCCTTAGCATATCTGAATTGGTTGTTGAGTAACTCCAGTATGTGAGGGAATGCTGCTTTAACATAACACACAGTACTCTGGAACACACAAACACAATGAACATTTGATATCACACCTGGGTCACACAATATAACACAGACTACATTTTGTGAGTTTTTATTTCTATTGTAATACAAGCTTTGCAATTGGCAGTGCTTGCAAATCCCATGCTTCATATCAAACCTGCTCTTTCATATAGGCTTGCACTCCATTTGAATGCTGATGGGGTGTTTTAAAACTCTACAAAAGGGTATACGTGCAGCACATCTGGCCTGCATTCCCTAAAATATATGGTCTTTACATTGTCTTTAATTGTCTTTACCTAATAGCACTTGCTCGGTGGACTCCCTGGAGTGAATGGGTGCCATCAGAATGAGAGTCCAAACAGCTGGTTAAAACATCACAATGATCCAGTCCACCAATTAATGTCTTGAGCAGTAAAAAATTGCTTGTTTGTTAGAAGCAAATTCACTATGAAGGCATTCTAAAAGAGTAACATTTGTTTTGTTTTTTTAATTTTACCTTTATTTAACCAGGAAGTCTCATTGAGATTTAAAATCTTTTTACAAGAGAGACCTGGACGTGGTAGCAGTCATACAGTAAAACAATTTTAAAATACAAGACCACATTTCAACAACATTTAAACGTATCCTCCTCTCAACAAAAACAAGCTTCCAATACCACTCTCTTTATTATGCCTTTAAATTCACCAATAAGTTTAATAATTCCCAACAAGAAAAACTAATTTATATCTTGGATGGCCTGAGGGAGAATTCCATGTCAGTAAAGTGTCATTTGTGGGTAAACTATTAATTTAATTTTACCTATTTTTTTAATGACATTTTGTGCAAAGGATTTCCCGTCTAGAGAAGTGTAACATTTGTCTCCATACGAATGTTTAGTAGTTTCAAACAAATAGCAGGGAATGTCCCCTTGAGGATAAGTGACTTGGTCAAGCACACAATTACAGCAAAATTATTGCTGACCATGTTGAGAGTGAGAGACTTTTAAACAGACATTCTTTGACCTCAACAATCAGTAAAAAATAACTTATATTGATAAGGCTTAATTCCTAGTGCTTAAGAATGTGAAGCACTTCAAACTTCATCATGAAAACACTGGCAGTGTAAATAATGTATAATATAAATAAAATAATAATATTTTAAGGTTTACGAAAGATGAATCCTCAAGAAACAAGGAGCTCCTTTATTGACAGGCTTAAAAAAAAATAAAAAACTGAACCACTTAAAAATAACATTGAAGAGAACTATTTTGTCCGGGACTTACTGTAATAAAAGTTTGCAGAAATCTCAAACCTCCACCAAAAATGTCCTTGGCCATGTTAAGAATCTGGGGCTCTAAACGATGCATTCAAAACTTCTTTGGAGCTCTGGACCAGGAGAGCAAGTAGGCTATACTAAGACAGTCCACAGAGACCCTGTCTGGCTAATCCAACCCCAATTTTTATATAATGCAAACCAACTAAATGACATAGACACAATATATATAAAGTACCACAGACATAACATGATGTCAACACCAGAGGTGGACGAAGTACACAAATCAAGTACTTGAGTAAAAGTACAGATACATACAATCAAATATTACTCCAGTAAAATACTCCTTTTTCAATTTTACTCGAGTGAAAGTACAAAAGTACTCGTTTTTGATGTGCTTAAGTAAAAAAGTACTGATAGATTTATTTTGCAATTTTATACAGTCTGCTTAAGTTTATATAGCACTTTTTTTTTTTGAGTTTTTTGAGGAGCATGATGTAGTAATGTGTGAAGCTTACACTGCAAAAAGTGTTTAGAAGCGTAGGGTATCGTTTTGCAGAATGTCACAAACGATATATATGGTATGAGAGTAAGTTAGGGAAAACATTTGAAGGAAAATATTATATTTTCTTTTTTTCTCAAACCTTGTCTATGTTGTAAACATTCTTGGGTAAATGCCCCCAGAGGGCATTACAACCCACTTTGATAATTACTGTAGTTACCTGAATATAAAATCCTTTCTTTTTCCCCCCAGATGTAATAAATCAACGATATTTGGACATTATCTAAAAATGAATCTAAATTAGCACCAGCAAGCTTGTTAGATTAACAATCAGCATTAGATAACAATATTTAGACCTACCTATTTTCAGTAACATTATATGAATAAACAATCATATCTGTCTACTTGATCCAAACAATATAAATATCACACTTTACAGCAGTGAAACAAACTGATTTTTTTCCGAAATATGATTTTCAGTTAATGTTAGTAACTTCGCGCATCATCAGCCGCGTGCGCCAGTTGTTCGGTTCACTGGAGACTCGCTCTGAACGGATCGTTTGAATCAGTGACCTGTCGAATCGTGAACAGCTGCAATCGGATCGTTCAAATTCGAGAATGAATCGTTTGGTGCGATTTGCGAACCGATTGAACATGTTCTTCGTTACGGCCCACCACTGGTCAACACTATAATTATGACGTGGCTCAGCATTTGTCAGTTCAAACTGAGCAAGTAGGAGTAAAATAAATAAATAAATAGAACGTCCAAACATGTGTCTGCTAAACCAATGAAAAAAATATTAATGACCTGAAGGACCCACATTAGACAAACAGCTGGACATCAAGCACAAACATACCGTGACCGCAGCTGAAAAACTGAGCACAAACCTTTGACATTTGCATTTGACAGTGCATACAGTATGTAAGCAATAAGATACTCGAGGTGAGGCAGAGGGCCTGCAACCCCTTCAGCCATGATTTATTCACCATACAGCACTGCCTTGAGTACCTTGTCATTAAAACCAAAATTATATTCATTAAAATCTAACTTTTTTGAAGCAAGTTTGTTAAATCCGTTAAAAAATAATGGATTTTAAAAAATGTCTGTTTTCCCTCTATTAGTTTTAAAACTGACTGATTCCGCAAGATTGCAAGCGTCATTACAGTGTAAATTGGTGGACGTATGGACATACAAAACCTGAAACAGAAAACGCATAGATACAGTAATATTCCATCCTCACATCGGAAACTGCAGATTTTCAAATAGACATGCGCACATCCATGAGAAGCTTTGATTCGGGGATGGGGGTGGTCTTAAAAATAAATGTGAAAAATTTGAAATAAGGCCAGCAGTGGTCACTTCATTAACCTTCATTAGATAAATAATCATGAAATAGTCATTTCATTTTGCAGAAATATATAATACACAGAAAAGTTTTATGCTTTATCAGCGATTGTTTATGTCGCTAATGGTGGTTGTTAAGGGTGTTGCTTAGTGATACACAGAACCAATGGGTGAAGTGGTCATAGCCATGCTGTATTGTGAATAAAACGCAGCTGCTGACCAATCAGAATCTGGAACTAATCGTTTTATAAAAATGTATATATTGATATGAAAAGCAAGGAAGAGCAAAGGAACAAAACAAAATACAAACAGACAACCACAGTTATTAACAAAAAATAGCAAAAGTAATTAAACTTCATACATTTACTCTAATAGGTGGCTGTATTGATTCCAACACCAATTAAGTGACCAGTGAAAAACTAAATACTTTTGGAAATGCCAGCTACATTCATTTAAACATACAATTGCAATACACACTTGAAAGAGTGCAGCAATAGAAATCAAATCTCCAAAATCAACGCTGGCAACTGATATATTATCATACAAGATGAAGTATCTGCTAAATGTAATCTGATTTAAAATAGCAGCCATTCTAGAAAAGAAGAAAACGCATCCATGAGTTCTGACTCTTTAGGATTGTGTATTCAGACATGTCTAAAGTCTTTTTTTTTAAGGCCCTCAAAGACGTTTATTTATTTTGCACAGGAGGATTTTGTAGTAATCTCAATCTCATATTGCAGTTTAGCTGCTGAGAGACATGACCTCACAACCTCCGAGATCATTTCCCTTAAGAACCAAGCTTCTGCTTGTGTGTTAAGTTCCAAAAATTCAGTTCTAGTGCAACTGCTTAGGCTGTCATGAAAAACAAGGTAAGTATATGTTATGACTGCTGAACTGCCTAAATTGTTTACATTTGCATTAAATGGTTTTGTTGCCTCCTTGTCGTAAAACATGATTTTATGAAACATCTGTTTTATATCATATATTCAATTTTGTGCCATGGTAGGAAAATCTATTATATCAGAATGTCAACGATCATATCAGGGTCTTTCATATACTATTAATAACTGTTGAAATTCCCATAGGAAAGCTGATAATCCATATCTTGGCATAACACGAAAAAAGGGAAAATGTGCATACCAGGTTCTGACGCTCAGTGAAGGTGTAGGTTATTAAACAACCATTTTGCATCTGGTTCTTCATCTGCAAAAGAAAACCATTCAGTGTTAAAAATCATAGTTTGCTATATGTCATATTTTTCAACATCAGAATCAATTTTAATAGGGGCTTTAAAAAAAAGTCCAGGCACACTTCCATGCAGGTAGATAGCATTTAGATTATCAGCACCAGGGCCGGACCTTTTTTCGTGACATAGGCAAAACATGTTTTTGGGCCCCCCCTTCCATATTAATATAACAGACCTAAAATTTCCTTCCAATTCTTAATTTGTTTGAGAACAGATTTACATTTATATATATACACTGCTCAAAAACATAAAGGGAACACTAAAATAACACATCCTAGATCTGAATGAATGAAATCTTAAATTACGTCTTTACATAGTTGAATGTGCTGACAACACAAATCACACAAAAATAATCAATGGAAATAAAATTTATGAATCCATGGAGGTCTGGATTTGGAGTCACACTCAAAATTGAAGTAGAAAAACACACTGCAGGCTGATCCAACTTTGATGTAATATCCTTAAAAATATCCTTAAAGTCAAAATGAGGCTCAGTAGTGTGTGTGGCCTCCTGATGCTCCTGATGAGGTGGTGGATGATCTCCTGAGGGATCTCCTCCCAGACCTAGACAAACGCATCTGCCAACTCCTGGACAGTCTGTGGTGCAACGTGGCATTGGTGGATGGAGTGAGACATGATGTCCCAGATGTGTTCAATTGGATTCAGGTCTGGGAAACAGGGGGGCCAGACCATAGCTTCAATGCTTTCGTCTTGCAGGATCTGCTGACACACTCCAGCCACATGAGGTCTAGCATGATCTTGTATTAGGAGGAAATATGGGTCTTAGGATCTCATCTCAGTACCTATCTTATCTCAGTCAGCCTACCTCTGGCGAGCACATGGAGGGCTGTACAGCCCTCCAAAGATATGCCACCCCACATCATTACTGACCCACTGCCAAACCGGTTAAGCTGGAGGATGTTGCAGGCAGCAGAAGGCATCTCAAAAGTCACATGTGCTCAGCGTGAACTTGCTTTACTTTGTGAAGAGCACAGGGTGCCAGTGGCGAATTTGCCAATCTTGGTGTTCTCTGGCAAATGGCAAATGTGCTGCACGGTGTTGGTCTGTAAGCACAACCCCCACCTGTGGATGTCAGGCCCTCATACCACCCTCATGGAGTCTGTTTCTGATCGTTTGAACTGAAGGTCATTTTGCAGGGCTCTGGCAGCGCTCCTCCTGTTCCTCCTTGCATAAAGGCGAAGGTAGAGGTCCAGCTGCTGGGTTTTTGCCTTCCTACGCCCTCCTCCACATCTCCTTATGTACTGGCCTGTCTCCTGGTAGCGCCTCCATGCTCTGGACGCTGACAGACCTTCTTGCCACAGTTCGCATTGATGTGCCATCCTGGATGAGCTGCACTACCTGAGCAACTTGTGTGGGTTGTAGACTCTGTCTCATGCTACCACTAGAGTGAAAGCACTGCCAGCATTCAAAAGTGACCAAAACATCAGGCAGAAAGCATAGGAACTGAGAAGTTGTCTGTGGTCACCACCTGCAAAACCCCTCCTTTATTGAGGGGTGTCTTGCTAATTGCCTATAGTTTCAACTTGTTGTCTATTCCATTTGTACAACAGCATGTGAAATTGATTTTCAATCATTGTTGCTTCCTAAGTGGGCAGTTTGATCTCAAAGAAGTGTGATTGACTTTACACGTTTGAGATTGATGTTACATTGTGTTGTGTAAGTGTTCCCTTTATTTTTTTGAGCAGTGTAAATAGACAGAGTCGTGGCCACATTACCACTTTGGGAATGCATTATTTCTCTAATAATTATAATAGTGCTTCATTAATTGTCCAAATAAATTGCAGAATAATCCCAGTGAATGCATTTTTATGCGGGTCCGTCACTTTGAAACATTTCCATTGTGGTCTGCACAATATGCAGCGCATTTCTTTATTTTGCATGTGTTGTGAGGATTGGCAGTACTTGTGCTGTCAACTTGATGAAAATGTTTTCTTAATGTGCTGTTGTTTTCTCTTTTTGCATTTGTTTTCTTAAATTGCAGTGGGCTGAGCTCTCTTGGCCACCATACATTTGACATGTTTCTGTCCTGAAAACTTGTGTTGAACTTGCAATTTTTTTTTTTTGCACACCGTTTTTTCAGTTGGAAATTCCAAAACATTATTTTTATTTTAGAGCTATTAAAAGAGGTTTAGATGTGCAGGCTAATGCAGTTATTAGAGAGAGAGAGCACGAAAGAGAGAGGCATCAGTTGATGAATTAGCAAGTTCAACTGCATCAAGAACCTCGCTACAGAGAAATGTCATGTAACTTTTCAGCTGCAAAACTATTTCATGGATAAATTTGAGGTCAGTGCAGCACTGACAATACATTTCAATCCTTGTCTCCATGTACATGTGAGTGCGTGTTTGTACTGTACAACTGTGAGAGAGAGAGGGAGGGAGAAATGTGTGGTTTATGTATATAAAAAATATCGAAGACATAGTTTATCATTTTTACCTGATCGTTCATTATATTTATTTACTCAATATCTTCTGGGGGTTTTGGTTCTTTTACTTAAACATATTACATATCTTCATTGTTTGAGCAAGCATAGGCACGTGCCTAGAATGCCTGTGCATAAATCTGGCCCTGATCAGCACAATTTAGTGTGCTTTCATTCACTGAGAAAGATTAAATGCCAAAATACTTAGTATTACATTTAACTAGTAGCATTTACACATGAGTGAACATTACAGACAATGTGGGAATTTAAAACAAACAAAGCGTAATAAATACTTTTCTGTATTATTTTAAGTGCTTTTTGATTTAGTCTACACAGTTATTTAAAGTTAGAAAAACAGCATATCTTACCAGACGTCTTAAATTAAAGAGATGGTCCTGGGTAACAGAGTGCTTACATGGACCTGGCACACCAGCATACACCAAATGAAAGCCCAGGATAAGGAAGAAGCACAGATGCCTTACCTACAAGCAGAAAATGATAATGAACTCTAATTACAAAAAAATGCATAGATAAAGTAGATTTTTATTTACTTAATTGTCTCTTTTTAAGGCCATGTCAAGACTGTTATACATATATCTAAGTTTCCCCTTTGATTAGGAACCTTTCTTGAATTAAGCAGTCATCAATTTAAAGATTTAAAGTTATGCATAATTAAGGGTGTGTACATTTGATTAACGGGGATTGCCTGTTTGTAGAGCTAGGGGATGGGTTAAAGCAACCGGGCACCTCAGCTCCATCCGCGTCCTGCCTCGTGAATGACGTGTTGCCAAGATGGCGACACTTGGCCACATGCACTTTGGCCACCAATTTTCATACTATAGAGAAATGAGAGAGTCTTTATTCCTAACTACTGGAGAAAGCCTAACGCTAACTTGGATCACATGTGCCTTGATAGCCAATTACATCACAGCCTTGATGTCAATGAATTTCAGTCAGAAGGCAGAATGATGGCAGCCAGTATCATTATTAAGGAGCACCCAGTATAAAGTATAAAAGGGCACCTGTATAGCAAGTTGCCAATTTTTTGGCATTTCGCAGCTCGGGTCCCAATGCTGCCAAGGCATGCTCCAGTCATGGGGATGGCAGGTAGAGCTCACTGAGAAGTTTGAGAGAGCTTTGGATCTTTCTGGATCCAGACAACCTAATATTACTTCAATACTACGTCAGACCTTCTACTTAAACATTTCACATTTAATTCAATGTGATTCCTGGCAAATAGCAAAATTAAGACAATATAAACGGCTTGTTCTGATTTTTTTCGCCCATCTTACATATGACTTTAAAGTAGTGCTGTCAAATTATAACATTTTTAATCAAATTAATCAGGATTTTCAGTGGATTAATCACTATTTAGAACTACACCTGAATTTAGAACAATGCACTGTCACTTTAATTCAGGGTAAGCAAAAATAGACTCGGCGTCAAAACTTTCGCGCGCGGGACTGGCGCTCCTACTCTACTCCTGCTATGCGCTGCCACGCCGCCGCGCCGCCTTGACCAAAGCATTCACAAAGCCGCTGTCAGCAAGACTCACTGTGACACTTCTCTGCAGCATGTGAGCGACACAGTTCATGTGTTCATAGCGTGTAAGACGATTTGCGGCAAACCATGTTTGAGTTACTTTCACCAAAATAACTACAGAGAGCGTGCCGTCAGCACAGCTGAAGAGTCCTGCATCAAATAAATACATGCTATAGACTAAAGCTCGTCACAGCATCAGCAAAAGAAGCCTAATTACCAGGAATATGTCCGAGGAAAATGGTAGGAAGATATTTAAATGATTTGGTCCATGTCACAAAGATACATTTCCTGATTTGCCATCTCCTCTGATGCACCTTAAGTCATCTTTATGGATTAAAATTATAATGAAAAAGTTTTTTTTTTTTGCATTGTTTTGCTAAGTGGTCATTTATAGCTTTTTGTGTTTATGTCTTTTTTCGCTGAGTTTTGGTTAATTTTTGTGAAGCGCTCCTGTTCAAGATATTGTCAGTGCACCCAAATAAATGTAGACCCTTTACTGTTCTGAATGATGTAATACTCTGAATAAAATGAAGGCGTCTGCCATTTAGTTTCCACTAGAGGTGGTTTAAGGTTTAAACGTTTTTATATGCTTGAAATGTTTTTTTTTATTGCATTTTAGGCAAGTTGTGATGATTTGAAAAGTTAAATGGATCAAATATAGTTTATGATCAGCACTGGCTGCTGCTGGCCACTAAAACTTATATTAATTAAAAAAAAAAAGAAAAATGCACCAAGCATTTTTCTAAAGTAACTTAATTAATAAATCTATACGAAATATAATTATTTTGCAATTAGACACAAAACTTAACTATTCTATTAGGTGGAACAGTATAAGCTGTTTTGGTAGATGCAAAAAAGAGAATCATAGATTCTGTGTAGATAACATCATTACTCATGGCCCATTGTGAATGGAGGGGGATCCCCCATAGGGTATTAAAAATTGCAATCCCTAATAAACGTATCATTTAAATTCCAAAACTAGAAAACATTTATATTATAAACAAGATGTAATAATAAAAAGAAAGTAATACCATTTATTTATTCCTTCCTTCATTCATCACAGCAATAAAACGGCTTTAACAATACAACTGTACAAACCAAGTGAAAAACTGTTTCCTGCTATGTGTCCTGGGGTATCCAGCCAGTAAAACATGTGATAACAGGTAAGAAGTATAAAGACCCAATAAAGTGAATGTTTCCATTACCTGATCTTAAATGACTGCATGAAACCACAAAGAATAAGAGCTGTTTAACGATTAAAAAAACAAAAAAACAGCCAGAATAACTAAGATTTCATTGTTTTATTAATTCATTTTTTTCAGCAAATTTCACTGTTCTCTTCTGCAAGTTCCATGTCTCACAAAATTTCCCCAAGGTTGTTTAATGGTTTGTCTTTCTTACACTGAAATAGTTTGATGGCCATGAATCAAGAAATAAAAGTGGGAAAAAAATTCAGCAAGAAAGGAAAACAGTGTTCTCGAGTTTCAAGAGGGAGATCAAATTAAGGCTCCTCAGAGATCGTATCTGATATTAAACAAACCTCATTTAGCATTTTCACACAGAAGCAAAACTTGAAACATATTCATAGGAAAGCAGCTGACTTACCTTGGCTTTGTGGGCTGTTATGTATGTGTTCATCTGGCTGACCTGAGCAAATAGAAAGCAATGAAGTCCACATGTAGATTCATTGGATTAGTCTTTTTGTTTTGCGTTTGATCCAAATAAAGATAGTGTCTGCTCTTTCGAAGATCTCTGTGAGCTTCAAGCGTCCATATATTGATGGCTTTTGAAACAGATCTGTGTGTAAAATAGTTGAGGCGTGCCACCTTGAGAGGGTGAATGTTTCTGTCTGAGGTCTTTAGTGGACCAATAAAGTAAGCTGTGGTAAAGACCTCCTCCTCCTCTTCTTCTCCCACAGTTGAGCTTATGAAAAGAGCTCTCTCGCTTTTTCTTAACTCAGATCATTCCAAGATTCTTTCATTTTATCGATAAAGGAAGGTTTTGCTTCCTCCAGACCAATATAAGACCTCTCAAAAGTTACATTTGAGCACAAGCTTAAAATCCAATTGGATGCAATAAAATCCAAGTTATCTGCTCATTCCGCAAATAGTTTTCAAGAGTTCACGCTTTCCTCATAATGATTAATAAGCAAATTTGGCGAGCTGTCTGGGGAGCGAGTCGGGAGAGC
>JAUYWG010000045.1:12476049-12498920 GCA_034779775.1 Enteromius afrohamiltoni
GGCTTACAGCTGTGTATGATTACTCGTTCAGCAATCCTCTCGAAATTATGTTAGTTTACAAAAACATTCACTTAAATGCTATAGGTTTCCATTGAGAGAAACATGCAGCAGTTTTCTTGTGAAAGATCTATTTGAAGGTATGATTCAGATAAGAAAGAGTTTTCATCATACTCAAGGCTCTTCAAACCATATATGACTTTTGTTTGAATGGGTTTGACATCAATGACACCAAATAGCAGTGCTTCCCATGTGTCTCATGGCAGCTGAATGCTTTAAAGCCCTTTAATGTCTATTTATCTGATGTCATATTTTGTTCTGAGAATGGAGCATATGCAAATTTGACGATATGTGAAGATGAGTAAATGGTGATAGAACATAAAGAGACTCGGCAATGTACTGTCTTCACTTATCTTATTTTACAATGCTGAAATAACATTCTACCCATTTGTGCAAGTCATTCACATATTTGTTCCAGATATTTGAAAAAAGTTGATATTTATACATTGCATAATACATTGAATTATCATCCAAAAATAGAAATTCACCTACAGTATATCCTGATCATGTGCAGTTAATACACAGTATATTAGTCATGACCTGAACGGTACAGAGAGGAAGGATGACCTATGACTTGTTTTCAGGACTTATCTCAAATATCCAAGACCTTACTCTAATTAAATTGCTTCTAAACTTCACTCGTCTCTGCTAGAAATTACTGTTATTAGTATCTCAAAATAAGTTGATTTATTCCAATTATATATCAATTAGGTGATCAATGACACATTGTTCAATTCAGACATCCAGTCTGAAACATACAAATCCATGGAGAAATTATCAAATGTTTGATTACATAAACAGCCTGAGATGCTGGTACAAATTAAAATTGGAACAGTTCATATTTTCATGATTTTGATTTAATATTTCAATGCTTGTGAAGTCTTAACTTTCATCCTCATATAAACTTGTTTGTGTACAGTATGCAAACTATGACTTACACAAGCTCCAGTGTTAAAAAGAAATACGTTAATTAGATAATTAATATTAATAATTAATACAAATTAATAATAATAGTAATAATAAAAATGTCCTAAGGAGATTATTCCTCTGGGGTATGAGGTGATTTGGGGGATGCTGAGATGTTTGGACATGCTCTGATAAGAAGGACTAAATTATCTTTTGTTCAAAAGCCAACACTAAGCTTATCACTACAGACATAACATCTGTAGCATCTATTTTGAGCTCGTCTTCTACTGGAGCCAGTGCTAAATTATCAGTCACATTCTATCAGAGAGTTAAATATGCAGAAATAAGCCAACTCCAACATGAATATCTTCACGCCACAGTAACTACATGCACATGGTTCACATATGTGCTGCCTCTCAGGATGGAGAAAGCAAAATCCATTACAGGCCTCAAGCATGTGTGCTGTCAATAGATCACTGTTCTGTTCTTCCTTTGGGACACTGTGTGAATATTCAGCCTGGATCAGTGACTCCCCCTTTGCTTTTAGATGACCCAGGTTATTTCACATATGCAAGTAGTAGCTCTAATTAGACAATGTAAAGCACATGCTTTTAGCTATAATTACATAATTCTTACAAAACCTAATTCCATTTTTTGTGCTCAAGCTCAATGCTTGTGCATTAACTTCACAGATGTTAACACATTTGTTTTAAGTTAGTTAGACCACTCTTTACGTAATTATGTTCTAATAAAAAGTTATTAGAAAGTTAAAGTTGCCATAACGTTGCAGAAGAGCTAACGTCTTATGCACTTAATTGACATGTGGGTTTAAATGTTTTTATTCCGCCTTGTTTGTAACTGTCCAACATTCTAAATTAAGTTCACTCAAAATCAGTTAAGGAACAGCAATAATTACTGAATTTGTCCAGGTTCATTGCAACAAACGTGTAGCTACTGGATCAGTCCTGTGAGATGAACGGTCGCCATTATTATGCCAATACATGATCCAGGATAAACATTTTTGGTTGATCCTGGATCAACATTACTGTTCAAAAATATAAACTCATCCCAATCACTACCCCTTCCCATAATGTATTACTAAAATCAGTGGGAAATTATGGCAAATTAACAAGGTGTAACGAACCACTAGAGTCAGTCGGATCCATTTGCAGTACTTTATTCAGGGTCAAACAGGCAATGGTCGAATCACGGGCAAAACAGTAGTGTAAGGGGATAGACAGAATCGTAAACGTTAAACCAGGCAAAAGATCAGGGCAGGCAGCGAGAATCAAAGTCCGAAAAACAGTCCAAAAATACAACCAAAAGAGATATCCAGAAAACGCTCAGAAATGTCTGCGGGGCAAAACAAGACTTTGCAAGGAATAAGTGTCCAAACTTCGTTTAAATAGTCCATGAAATGAGCTACACCTGGGACCGGAATCAGCCAAGGTGCGTGGGTAAAAAGGGTCCGGACAGGAAACATCAGAATTCGGGCGAAGGTTCCCGCTGCCGAGTTCCGGAGAGGGCCACAGAGGTACGGCTTGTGACACAAGGGTGTAAAAGCACCTAACCCTGATCATAATCCTAAAACAGATATATCTCAAATCTGATTGGTTGATTGGAATGTTGATCCAGGAACATTGTGTATTTGGTGAAATCACGCTCAGCAAGATGAACAGCACTGTGTAATGCATTGGGCAGCAAACCTTTTGTTTTTGAATGGTTAAACAGATCGATTATTTTACTCCATTAAACTACAGATGTTTCACATGGTCTAACTTTTAAAGCTTTCACTCATTCTTCCCCTTTCTCTTACATACTCTTGCTCGTGTAACCTTATATCATCTGATATTCTTTTTGCTTATTAAATTTTTGAAGCAGAGGCACACTGTGTCACATGGCTTACCAACATTGGATTTTTCAAAAAGTATACCGTAGCACACCAATGTCCTTCGGAATGGTCTTGGCTTTGTAATTGTTTCAACAAGTTCTATTGATCTTGGAAGTTTGTCAAACGAATTAATCTGTTTTCAGGGATTTACTTAAAAACCACACTGACCGATATGTGTTCATGTTGTGGTGGCTGTGGTTACTGCCCAGATTAATGGTTTGGACTGCTAGCCACAAGTTTTACCCTCCCCTGTCAACAGCCCTGGGCTTTTGGGACTGAATGTCCAAAAATGTTTTCTCTAACCCCAAACCCTTTTCCCCCACATTGTATGTAGTAGCAGGAACCACGTGTTGCCCACTGCTTTCTCTTGCATAGCAGCATTATTGGTCTCATGAGAGTCGGGCCAGCCCATAAAAATATTTTATATTATATTGTATTGGATCTGCCACTTGGGTCCACAGTCTAGTACTGCCCTTTTTGCTTTTAAGCTATTGTTTTGTCTGGCTTTTATTATGAAGTTTTGTCTATGGGTCATAATATTTTTTTTTAAATATCTGAACTGCATCTAAATTGCCATTATTATGCCAAGACATGATCCAGGATAAACATTTTTGGTTGATCCTGGATCAACATTACTGTTCAAAAATATTGTATAAAATAAAATAAATATAATAATATATATAATATAAATTGGTCACTAGTTCACCTTATTACATAAAAGCAATAATGATGCTAAATTCTAGTAACAACTTTATTTAAAAACTACACTTTTTTTTACTGTGTTGTTGCTAGTATTGCTACCATTGCTAGTAGTCCCAAAGTCAAAGACTGAAATTATCCTGGAATTGGCTCACTCTCACGTGACGGCAGGTCACTTAGGAGCACAAAATACCATCCAGCGCATTCGTGATCGCTTCCACTGGCCAGGCATGGATGTCGAGGTAAAGCGCTTCTGCCAAGTCTGCCCAACCTGCCAGCGGACCTCGCTGAGGGAACCTCCCCCAGCCCGCTTATTTCACTACCCATCATCAGGGTACCCTTCGAGCGGATCGGGATGGACCTTGTAGGGCCGCTGCCAAAGTCCAGCCGGGGGCATGAACACATCCTGGTCATCGTTAATTACGCCATCTGGTACCCCGAGGCCGTCCCCCTGAGTAAAGCCACGTCCAAGGTGATCGCACAAGAATTGTTCCTGTTGGCGAGCCGGGTCGGCCTATCCTCCGAAATACTGACCAATCAGGGGATGTCCCGGCTAATGGCAGACCTCTGCCGGCTGCTGAAAGTGAAAAAGCTTAAGACCTCCCCAGACCGACGGCCTCGTCGAGAGATTCAACCAGACCCTCATACAGATGCTGCGATGGGTGGCATCCGAAGACAGGAAAGACTGGGACCCGCGAAGTTCCATAGGGCATCTACAGGATTCACACCTTTCGAGCTCCACTTCGGACGCCAGGGGCCTCCTCGACGTTGCCCGAGAAGCCTGGGAGCAGCAGCCGGCAACCCATCGCACCGTGATCGAACACGTAACAGAGATGAGGAAGAGGATCGACCGGGTTATGCCATTAGTTTGAGAACACCTCGTCCAGGCTTAGCAAGCAGAACAACAACGGGCAGCCCAACCACTGGCCTTCCAACCGGGAGACAAAGTGATGGTCCTGGTCCCCACGTCTGCTTGCAAGTTTATGGCCCAGTGGAAAGGGCCCTATACGTTGATTGAAAGAATTGGAGTACCGAGTACGCCAGCCAGGACGGAGACAGGAGGCCCAAATCTACCATGTAAACCTGCCATGTACCATGTAAAGAGATGGGTCGGGGACCGGAACCAGTTAGCCATTTTGGCACTCCACTCCTGGACATCACAGCTTCACGGATTCACTGGACACCTCAAGGAAGAGGAAAAAGAGCACCAGCGCACCGACCGTCAGCCACCGAGCACGAGCTCATGGGGGCGTGCCGTGTGGGCGAAACTAACCACTTAGTCAATTGCAACAAAACCTTGTTTTATAAAGTAAAGTTTTGCAAATAACTTGTTTCGAGAGAACACTGAACGAGTAATCACACACGGCTGGCAGCCCGTTTACCTAATCATCCCTTGTTTACTGCACCCAATCAAATCTTTTCCCCTCACCATAAATTCTCCCAGCTTTCATTTCCCCGCATCTCGCTTTTCTTGCATCCCTCCTCCTCCCCTTCTCCACCATTTCCATTTAAATTCACGCCTTTCTGGGGGGGGGACAAGGAAAGCGTGAACTCTCGAAAATATTCGTAAACAACCACACTAGTTTCTGCCATAGAAAAACAAACTGCATTCACTATTCATTCAGTCCCATGCAGTTCAGCTAAATGAAGCGTTGATTGTCATGTGGTCATGTGGTCTACGCGGGCATGTGCTTCCGTGAGAAATGCCCATATAAGGATTTCCACCTTTGTCAACGTCATAAAGACCAACCAAAAAAATAAATAAATAAAATTATCCAAAAATAATATGAACTCTAAAATACACTAACATACCTCCAAATTATTTTTTAGACTTTGTCCATACTTGCAGATCCATCGGTGCAAACAACTTTAAATGCATGCAATAGCACTGTACCCCTCCTACCTTTAAATATATCTTTTGATTAAAAATAAATGAAAAAACACATTCTCTAAAATTTTTACATTCTCATTTTTCATATCACGTTTAATAGATTGTTAATTGTTGTTCAAATGCATTTAGCCAACTCTGTGGTTTCCTTAATCACAAAAATTTATTTTTTGGTTCACATCTCTGGGTTTTCAAACTTATTGTTGCATTTCCATATTTGTGTGTAACTCAGGGCCATCACTGTTGGGAACAACAAGGACTTTGGACATTGTCCCTGGGATGCAGGGATCCAATAAAACATGCATTTATTACATTTGGATGTTTTCACACTTAAGTCCTCATTAAAAGAACCAAACCCATTCCCTTTAAATGGACGAAGAGGTGGACCAAGTGAAAAAAGACCCAGTTTAGAGTAGGGGGTCTGGATCCCAGCGTCTTCTCTGGGGCTCTGTGAATTCAGCATCTCTCATAAATATTTTGTCCTGGGCCCCCCAATTTCAAGCAAGCTACACTGCAACCTGGCAGCAGCTACAGTACATTTGCTACATCTGGTCATCTATCGTCCCCGTCGAAGGTCCACCTCTAGTCTACAGATTTTTCAGCCTTCACACCTGAATTTAATTGAAAGCAGAAACACAACCACAGAGTTACCATATACCATAAATCTCAACAGGCATGAGAAGTCTCTTTTCAAGATTCTTTAAAAAAAAAAACTTTTTTTCCCCCTAAAGAATGTGTGTGTGGCCTTTCATGACAAATATGCTTCATCATCTTTGGTCATTCTAACCTAGAAAACACATTCTTAACTATAAAGTATTTCAGGAAATTCATAATTTCAAATTATATAATTATGTTTCTACTCCAAACCGCCGTGAAGACATAATGATTTAAATGGCTGTCATTAAAAATTTTTTTTTGGCAAAATGGCCTCTATATGATTTTAAAATTTATTTATTTATAACAAAATTGGGAGATTAACTAAATAATTAAAGCATCAGCAAAAGGTTAAATAAAAATAGAACGTATTTTAATATGGTGCAAATATTTAATTATATATTTCTGATTTTAGCAATACCCAAAATATTTTGCACCTAGCAAAAATGGACAGATGTTCTTATGAGCAGAACTGAACCTGCTCAAGTAATCACCCGAAAACTTGGAAAAAATAATCAGTGTCCATAATCTGTTTCATACGCTATGGACACTGAATGACTTCCTGAGGTACAGTTCTGTTCATAAGTTTACATACCCCTTGCATTATGTAAGATGTTAATAACTGTAACAAAACAGGAGGATCATAAAATATTTTTATTTAATAAAAAGGTATTTTAATTTAATTTAATTTGATTTACTAATTTTATTTCATGAGCTGTCCTGAACAAGCTCTTTCACATGCTTACATGCAGTTCACAAAACAATAACTGAATTCACACAAACAAGTTCAAAATTTTTCAATCTGTGTTGTTTACTTGGATGATCAATGACTCTTCAAGAAAACATTTTATTAGATCCTGCACATTTTTCAGTTTTCTAGCACAATCTGCATGTTATAATTCTCAGCAGTGATTGGATTTTAACATACATCTTTACACTTTTAACAAAGTCATTTGGAAATGATTAAATAACCAAGACTGTCCTTGCAAAACTGATTATGCACTGACTGCAGTGCATCTGTAGGGGTGAATAGAATAGCATTGAAGTTTTAGGTTTCAGATGATCCCAGTCTCTTTCCCACTGTGCAAGGATGAAACGCTGAAACAAAATAGTCTGAGAATGATCTTTTTTATAATGTCCCTCTGTGTGAGACAACAAGAATGGAATTTAAAATTGATTTACCTGAACACAGGGAGACAAACAGTATAGTAATTTTCAAGCAGTTCAATACTTTCTGCTAAGATTTATGGATGAGACGGAAAAGACAGAGAGAGAGAAAAAAAACATAGGCTTAGTGATTACTGTATTCCTTTGTAGATCCTTCAATATTATACACTACCAATCTAGTTTTGTTGACTATGTGAGGAGTAATTGATGGCAGATGTTTAATTTAATGTGACCATGATGCAGGTGTGCATTCATTGATTTTGAGTTGAAAAGTGCCCCAGAGCCAGTTATCCTGCATATGTAACATGTAGGCTACATGTGTATTTCAACAAGACATAAAAAAAAAAACCTAAAATATTTTGTAAAACTGCTTACATGCATCGCTGTGCTTTGCTTAAAAACCATCCAACTTTTTTGGCTTCACAATTAAGTGTATAATTAGGGGTGAGAAAAGAAGAAAGATTATCCGATGCATCGTGATTTTCTCTTCAACGATTCTAAATCTATTTGGAATATATCAAAGTCAATTGTGAGCAAAGGTTTTTTTTTCTTCCCCCGCATATGGCACGTGTGCACGGTAGAGATGTACCGGCTTTTTTTTACAGGTTTTGCGCTGAGACACGTGCACGAATGTGCTTCCATCTGGCACGTTTTTTTTTATTATTATTTAGATATGTTTTTATTTATAACATTTGGAATGCAGTGCTCTTAGATGCACGGAACTCGGGCACTGGCAGACTTTGTCACTGACAGTCACATGCTCTTTGTGTTTGTTTGTCCTGAAGCGGAAGGTCGTGGCTGCGGTTAAGTGCACTTGCATTTTCGAACGCTTTTATACGAAATTGATGTACACATCGTCAGTTATGTTTTCAGAGCAGAGCAAAACATCTAATATATCGAAAGATATCTATGTATTTGTCTGAACGCAGCCTGTCGAAGCTGTCACTGTCTATGATCTTATCAGTAATAATCAAACGGAAACACTTTGATTTGATTTGGGTTTGATTTGGATTGTATGTGTTTTTTGAAACTCAGAGTTTTGGAGTCTGGAATGTTTGGTTGCCGTTGATTATATGACTGACAGGTTATATGAGTTAAAAAACTTTGTTTGTATTCTACTGAAGAAACAAAGTCTACATCTTGGATGCCGTGGGGGTAAGCACGTTAACATAAAATTTTCATTTTTGGGTGAACATTAAAACTAGATAAATACAAACACACAAACTGGGAAAATACTAATTTAAGATGCAGTTCACAAAATAGTTTCACCATGTACATGTCATTTAAGTGCTTAAAGACCACCAATGCGTAACAATCTGTGTTCACGATATGTGGTTGTTCGTTCGCGGGGGAAAATGTTTGGATCAGTTCCGAGCATAATAACGGCTTGACCATACCACCGACTGTCAGCAGTAATATCAAACACTGAGCTAACAGAACCATTAACTCTGCAGGGAGCTGAATCGCTGCTGCCGTTAGCACCGCGCACACACTGAAAGATGCGACAGCATACATCTGCTCCTACTGATTCATCTATGATTATGTAAATAAAGCTTACATAATCGGACAGTGGGGCAGCAGCCTAGTTCACATACTTAGCACAGTGTTTGTATGCTTTTATTTAATGCTACCAGTGTTTATTACAGTTTATGAACAGTTTGTTCAGAGATAAATTAACATTAAACATTAAAAAGTCTTTACAGGACAAAATAAATAAAATAACAGCCTCATGCGAAGCATTTCTGGGAAACAATATCAGAAAAAACAGAAAAAGGTTGATGAGGATTTCTGGTTCTCAGAATACTTTGCATGAGGCTGTTTTAATAGTTTTATTCTGTAAAGGATAAAGACTTTTTAATGTTTAATGTTCATTTTCAAACTGTTGCCAATAAATTAAAAAAAAATAACATTTACAGTAAGTTACTGGCATCTAGCTACATAATTACAGCAAATCTTTTTGCAGTGTAGGCTACAATCAATTGGTGAACATAAAGACAAAAAAGTCATTAGACAAAATCTTTAGCAATGGATAAATGGAGGAGATTCGGCAGAAGGATATGGCAGGACACCTGTACCTAATTTGGAAGAACATGCGGTCACAAATGTTGAACTTCAGTTATGCAAAATTAATCAACATCCTCGGAACAGATGTCAACCAGAATCATAAATGTATTAAAGGGTTAGTTCACCCAAAAATGAAAATTCTGACATTAATTACTTACCCTCATGTCGTTCCAAACCCATAAGACCTTCGTTCATCTTCAGAACACAAATTAAGATTTTTTTTGATGATATCAGAGAGCCACCTGTCCCTCCATAGATAGCAATACAACTGAAATGATCCCAGATCCAGAGACTTAGTTAAAACATCTGTAAAACAGTCCATGCGACATCAGTGGATCAACTTTTTTTTTTTTGCGATGCTAGGAGAATACTTTTTTTTTCGCAAAGAAAACAAAAATAGCATAATTTACTCTTCTCCAGTGAAGTACGTCTTCCGCCATTTTAGATATTATCACAACGTGTGCATACACGTTCTAGGTGTAAATAATCGCAGATTACGTTCTTGTGCATGCTTTCCCGCAGAAGTAAACAAGGCTGATTGCATCAGATACATTAAAGCCTGTGTATACGGTGCAGTGAGATACTCTCTAAAACGGCGGAAGACGTAGGTCATGGGAGAAGAATAGTAGAGTTAAATAAATAATAAATAGAGTTAAATTATGTTATTTTTGTTTTCTTTGCACAAAAGATTATTCTCCTAGTGTCACGAAACTAAAGCTGATCCCCTGATGTCACATGGATGGTGTTTTTACCATGTTTCTGGATCTGGGATAATTTGTTTTGTTGTGTAAACAGTTGTGTTGCTTTCTATGGAGGGTCAGATGGTTCTATGATATTATCAAGAATATCTTAATTTGTGTTCAGAAGATGAACGAAGGTCTTATGTGTTTGGAACAACATGAGGGTGAGTATAATTACAGAATTTTCATTTTTGGGTGAGCTAACCCTTTAACAACAGGATATGTATCCAGTATTTGTGTAATTTACGAAAAACATGAAACTGTTTTTTAACAGTGAAATGTTTATTTCTGTGTATGAATTCATAAATATGCTGGATTATTTGTAACTTAAAATCTACAGACAACGTTTGTGGTATATCACATTGCTGTACCACAGGACCACAAAAAATTATTTCAACTCATTCCTCATTTTGTAAAAATGAGTTGAAAACATGTTCAAAGTAATGCACTTCGAGTACTCCACCACAAACAAATTGCGTCTTTCATGGGAAGATAAATATTTAAGAAATAATTTTTTGTAACAAGAAATGTGTACATAGATGAAGAAAAAGCAACAATATCCATTTTAAAGCACTTAAGAAACACTTCTCAAGAAATGTTTGATAAGCTGAGGTAAACGTATCCTCCATGTCTCAGGAGCAGTGTGTTTTGGAAGCAGCTCAATAATAGCACAGTAGTCAGCAGGTATGCTGAGACTCTCAGCTGTGTTTCATGAGAAAACACACACATACGTTTGTTTCTGTGAATTGTCGGGACTTTCTATATACTTCTATTACTTTTATATTTTCTATCCCTAACCCAACCCTACCTGCCCCTTACAGAAAAACTATTTGCATCGTTACACCTTCTGATAAACAAAATTGACTCATTTTAATAATTAATTTTCCTTGTAGCGACCGTAGGCCCCACAATGTTGTGGACATTTGGTTTCCATAATAACAAAAACAAGTACACACATATGTTACAGATTTACTGTATAAGTGAAATCATCTCACAATTCTTTATACAGACAGAATTATTTTTTATAACTTCCCTTAAACCAAACTTTAACACAAACGTGTTTAGATCAGTACATGTAAAGGGGCCAAAATCGATGATTTAGGATATTTGTATAATTCCAAATAGTAAGAAGCACTTGAAGTTGTAAAAATTAACCTATTAAATGTTGTTTTTGCTCATTTAAGAAAAATCTTAAATTAATATAAATTTGAGATGAAATACAAAAAAAAGAAAAGAAAAAAAAAATCACCTTGACAGCTAAATGAAATATAAGTACTAAAATGGCAAAAACTAAAATAAAAACACATTAAATAGCCAAAAAATAAAATCACATAAATTACTGTATCTAAAATGAAAATGACATTTAAAAATAAAAGCTAATTCAAAATATTGAAAAAAGAAATAGTACTAGCTTTTCTAATAATTTTGTTTATATTTTTATTTCTATTTCATTTTTTAAAATTTTTTTTTACAATTAACAAAAGCAAAAAGGCCTCTAAAGCTAGCTTGCTTTAATTTTCTGTTCTATCGGTTTTCTTTTTATCTATTATTATTATTTATTTATTTTTATTTCAACGTGTATTGCATTAAGCTAACTGAGACTTGTTATGGCACTTGCATATCATCACATTGTTGGTTTTGATTGCTTCCATTGTTCTGATTTACACAGTAAGTCACTTTGGATAAACACGACTGCCGAATGACTAAATCTAAGTATAATATAAAAGTATAAAATAGACATGCCTGAAATGTGTTCACAAGTTGTTTCCATATGATTGTGAGAACAAATGTGAATAAATGAGGAAATCTCAGAGGGTTCAAAAAGATGTCATCCACCTGCAACCAATCAAATTCTTTTGAGAAATAAACAAGTTTAGTGACTGCAAAACAGATGAAATGTCCTGTGAGACAATTGCAGCACATTGTTTACCATGTTTTCCCGTTCTGATAGATCACTATCAAAGTGGGATATCTGTTCACTTCAGTCAATAATGTAAAGCCAAGCATATATTATTGTGTATTATTATTACAGATTGGTTGTAATATCCCAATTCATGAATCATCTGCACAATCTCTGGCTATTTTAGAAACATCTCCCCCCAAAAACAAAGGGATTATTTAATGGATCATATAAGTTATATTAGTATGAAAATTAAGTGAATTGTTAACATTGTTGTGCTGGCTAAAGAACAACATACACCATGTTGTGGGCCCATAAAAATAAACATACATAGGTCAGTGAAGAAAAATATGTAAGTGAGTAGATATTGTGTTTCAAAAGCCCTAAACGTGGTAACTGTATACTTGTTTCTCTTCAGTGCTGTTGTAGTAGGTTAGAAGAGCGTTCTCCTTCATTTTCTCTAAATCTGCTGCAAAGGAACATTAATGTAATCAAAAACTCTGGTTATTTAGTAAGCATACCTACCATTGTTTCCCAGAGGTCATTGTAACCACTTGTCCACTTGCTTGGATTGGATAATGGTATTTTTGAATTTTTGAAAGGAACGAAAGTACTTTTACCTTGGACCTTGTGAGCAAAAACATGTTTTTGAATCTTTTAAGTGAATAAATCAATGTAAATAAATAACAAACACTCTCCTATGGATGGGACCCAAAGAAACCATAATCAGAGGTCAGAATTAAGAAGAGCTTCATTGCCAAGTATTTTTGTGTCAAAAGCTTCCAGCAAACAGAGACAATAACAATAGAAACTGATAATAGAAATGAGATGTGAATAAAATGCACGTAAACCACAAAAAAGACAAAACTGTATGTACAGGTGTGCTATATAAAATAGGAATAGAATAAAAGGGGTTAGTTGAATCAGAACATCTTAATTAAATCAAAAGAGCTCTGAATCATAAACATCACCACTAGAAGTATATGGTATATTTTAGTTATGTTTTTTTTTTTTAGTTAGTTAGTTAACAAACAATTGAAAGACTAATTATTTTACCAGTTGTAATGAGGTGTGGAGTATTTAATTTAAAGTCTTTTTAGTTCGTTTTTTTTTTTTTCAATTTAATGTCATGTTCCCGTGTTTCTTGTCAAATAATTTTGTGTTCCCATTAGTCCTAACGGCTATTGTTTGCTTTGCTCTTTGTCACGTCTTACCAGCTATTAAATGGATTGCTCAACTGAAAATGAAAAAATAAATAAATGAATCACTGATTCACACCAAATTATTGAAAAAGAATCTCAGTTGCTAGCTGTCCAAAACAACACATGGACTTTTCGTATTAAATTAGCTATTCTTCTTTATTTCAAGAGTTCGCACTTTCTCATTAATGCTAGGGAAGATAAGAACGGCTAGTAAGTTTAAGCTAATTTGGCGAGCTGTCCGGGAAGCGGCCAGGAGAACAGTGGGCCCCCGAACCCTAGTGGCCTGAGCCCTAGTGAGGGCAGGGTTCGGTGACCGGCTCGCCCTCTCGGAGGAGAGCGGAGCTGATGGAGGAGAAGGGGAGGGGGAGGGTTGCATAAAGCGAGAAACGGAAGGAAGGGAAGCGGGAGCATTTATAGTGGGAAGGTAGCATATGATTGGGTGATCGTGATGGGGAGATAATAAGGATATGAGATGCAGCTGTGATTACTTCACCCGCCGCTCTTCTGGCTTCTGCGGAAGCTGCGAGGAGGCCTCTGTGGAGGCGGGAGATTATATCAGGGGGTGGCTTCAGCGGAAGCCGGCGGGGAGGCCTCTGCAGAGGCGAGAGCTGATTGGGAAGGGTGGCTTCTGCAGAAGCCTGTGGAGAAGCCTCTGCGGAGCCTGGGCTGATTGCAAGGGGTGGCTTCTGTGGAAGCTAGCGGGGATGCCTCTGTGGAGGATCTGCATAGTGGGTGATTGCTGGGAGACCCTTGGCGAGTGTTAAACAGGCTAAGGTTGGGTTTAGGAGGGAGTTTGGTTTGGGCAGGCGAGGGCTTGCATGGCTTGGTGGATAGAAGCTGGGTCAGAGCGGATGTAGCTTTTGAAAGCGTCGGATGACCAGCGGCCTAGGGTTTGAATTTGGTTATGGGTGAGACTATAGTGAGAATAGTGAGATCAGAAATGGTTGGGTGGATTTTTGGGTCGAAGAAGAAGTTGGTGGTGAATTCGGAGACTCTGAGGAAACCGAAGAAGGCTAGCTTGATCATGGCGTCTAGCGTGCAGTTAATGGGGGGACTGCTATAACCTAGGCGAAGGATGGAGATGCAGTGAGTGAGGATTTCTAGAGTAAGGGGAAGTCTTTGGTCTGGGCGAGGATGGTTCTCTTTTTGGATGCCCTTGATTAGAAGGTTAGTTTGGGCATTGGAGATGGCGGGGGATGGGGAGCCGTAAAGGAGTTGACTAGGAAGTCATCGTGGAGGTGGATAAGATGGTGGATCTGATAGTTATTTGACAGAATCCAGCAGATGGCTTCGGAGAGCATGTTGAAAATTTTGGGACTGCTTTTGCAACCGAATGTTAAGCAGACGGCAAAGTAGAACTGGTTTCGCCATTGAATGCCAAAAAGATGCCAGAAATCGGGGTGGATAGGCATAATTTTGAAGGCAGAGGTGATGTCTGTTTTTGCTAGCCAAGCACCTCTGCCTACTCTTTTGATAATTTCAATAGCTTGATCGACATTGTGGAATGTCATTGCATGACATTGCATTTTTATTGAAGGATGAGCAGATTATTTTAGAGTGTGCCCCCCCCGCAGAAAGAGCAGACATGTAAATATTTGCAGTATGTATGGAGACAGCGGTGATTGTTGAAATTCATACAGATGTTGTGGTTGGAGGGAAGAGGGGGGCGGGGAATTGGGCGTTGAAAGAGGGAAGGGATTCTGGGAACATAGCTTGAAGAGCAGGGTTTATCAGGAGGGGGAGAGGATTGAGTGGTTAGTGGGCAGGAAGAAGAGGGGTGTGTAGTGGACCTGCAGATCGCGCAGGTGAAATCAAGTGCTCTCCAATAAATACACTGATTCCACTGAGTGAGTCGTGCTGCTGCCTTAGCTGAAAACATTTTGTGATAGGTGTAGAAATGAGTGCCTCCGTAGGAGGACGAGAGTTCAGACATGATGGCGAGATAGTCGTTTAGTTCTCGCCTCGAATCAAAGAAAAATTGCCGCAATCCACCTGGCGATCTTCAGGATTTGGGGAGAAAGGTGAGAGAAGGTGAAATAAATCTACATCGTTACCTGCTAAAATTTGGCTTGCGGAGAAGGGGAGAGACGATGGTAAGTGGCTGTGGAAAGAGAGAAAGGAGTGCGAGAGGAGGTGGAGGGGAGAGAGATGTTAGCAGAGGAGGCGCTAGAGAGTTCAGGTTGGAGGGGTGTAAGGCTAGAGAGCGTAGACTAAGTACTTAGTACTCTGCTAGACACTGCGGCATTTGGTAGAGTTGAGGGCGGAGCGGCGGCTTGCTGCGCGGCCGGAGCTTGAGTTGGTTGAGGGCGAGGAGCGGGCTCCTCACGGAGATAGTCGGAAGACTATTGTCAAAACAGTTGCATTATTTCAAGTTCAGTCAAGTACAGTTTTTCAACAGTGGCCATATACCTTCCTCATTCTTAGAAAGAATCTTATTGAGCTTTCTGTAATTTTATACATCGTCAACGGCTTGACTAATGTTGTGCTGTATATGACAAACAGCTTAGTACACTTGGGAAGAACACCCCCCAGTATAATATAAGATTTCATTAATTGTACACTGATGTTGCACTGTGTCATGGCAACAGATATTACTGAAGTGGTGCTTGAAATAATTCTGATTTCCGTAGTAAAAATAATAATTTATTTTTAATTGAAAAACGTATTAATAAATAACTATTGGAACGTTTCTGAATATATGCTTATTTATAAAATGCTTTTCAGCTGTCCTGTATCAAGTTTCCACAAAAACATTTAGCAGCACAAATGTTTTCAACATATATAATAATAATAAATGCATTTTTAGCAACACATCAGCTTCTTAGAATGATCAATGTGATGCTGCGAGTAATGACTGCTGAACAGGAATAAATGATTTTGAAATATATTAAAATATTGCAATTGTTTAAATAGTTTAAATGACATAAATTTTTCACAATAGTACAATTTTATTGTATTTGATCAAGCTTTCTTAAAACTAGCTTTTGTTAAATTAACAGAAATACTCAATTTATCCTCTGCACCTTAGTGCTTTTTCCCGAGCTCCTTCCCCCGTCATCTGCATTTAAAAAAGCATTTAGCAAAGGAATGTATGATATCTGAAACATTTGCTAATTGCAAAGTGACACAAGATCTCAAACAAAAAAGAAAAAGTCTATTTGTGTCTCGTCAGACTGACGCCAGTAAAAAAAATCAGATGAGGTCAAAGGTCGTCCATTAGGTTTGCTTTTGGACATCAGTCTGAATCAAATCACAAACAGCTGACCTCACCGACCTGCTTAATACAGCATGAAATAACATTAAGTTCATTAGTTGAAATCAGACTTTAAAGGGTATTCAGTCAAATCGAGTCAAACAATTACGACACAGTTTTTCTTCTCAGTTCCTTTCAGTTCTTTCACTATTTTGTTAAGAGGTCTAAAAAGTGTCAGATTAAATATACTGGGAACCACAAGGGTGAACTGCCTGTTCAGTTTGGTTTCCAAAACAGTTCAAGATGCTTCCAGGAATCAGAAATTGACTTCTGGAACACCAAAACATTATAAAACATAATGCCAAAAACAAGAATCCTTGCATCTCCCTAGGACACGTCTGAAAGCCGCATAATAATAACAACCTGCTGGTAGGAAGTGCTAAATGACCAAACCAGACAGAGTCTTGAGTCTACACCATTGACAGGGGTGTAGAATTAGTGACAGCTGAGCAAACTGACCTGGCCATTCCCCTGCTGAGCTCCCACTTCTCCCCCTCACCTAACCTAATTGTGTCCTCAGTCCTGGGTCGGTTATTCATTGCTTAAACCTCAGAAGAACACAGGTCCAGCTTCCATAACCCTGTTCCCATAAGATCTGCTCTTGGGCCATGGCTGTTCACAGACAAACATCAAAGGTAGGCTTCTTTTTCCCATTCCTGCTGCGTGAAGACTTGTTGATAATTGGCTTAACATTTTAGAACAGAGTTACACAAGTAATTGAATAGGCTCTGGAGAGCTCTGAATACTGATGTGTTAGGCTGGAGCTGTTAGAGGAGTTTTTGGGTGAGGTTAGTGTCATCCCCCGATTTAACAGCATTGATGACCATGTAGATATGCATCATAGACTCTGTCTGTGTTGATTCAGTATGTAGGAAGATGCATTATTTGGATTTATGATGTTTGGTTGGTTATAAAGATCCTTCCAGATGATTTATTGATAAAGAAATGTGTACAGAAAACCCATACTTTCATTTCCACACCCTTGTCAGTGACTAAAGCAAACAGACTTCTTTGCAAAAGTCTTCTGGTTAGGCCATGTTCCATATCCAAATACAACCATCTAATAGATTAATGTTGCAAACCACACAACCACTTTATGTTTTCAAACACGTAGAGGGTCTAAAGTGTGTGAACTTGCACACTGTGGTTATGTGTGATGTTTCTGGCTATTATAGATTTACGTGTCTAGGCAGCCAGAAAGAATGACCTTAAAGGTTAAACAAACACTGGTTTGACAGGCATACAGGGCTGTAAGACAAAGAGCTCCTGCGGATGGCCATAAAATCATTGGGAGAAAAAAAAAAAGGACATCGCCAAAACCACAAAACGAATGCTAACTTTTCAGATATAAAGAAAGCTAAGAGTATAAAATGCCAAAATTTGTATTAACTTGACATTCTGTGAGGTTGAATCCATAAGACGTCTCAAATGGAGTTGCAAATCCACTATGACAAAGCAATACATGAAGTATACTTACACAGATCATTCACTTTGTCTGCTATAGATGGCACTGTACCTTGTTTGGACCCTGATGGGCTCCAGTCTAAGTGCCCCTCCGGTTACTTTGGGCCCTGTACCATTTGACCTGGATAATTATGATGACCCAAATACATGGGATATAAACACGTATGGACTGACCTATGACTATGATGAACTGGATGAGGAGGTGAGGGGAGGTTTGAAAAGTTTCATCAGTCTGTCAAGTCTATAATCATTTTCTCATCATCATGTTGTTCCAAACCTGTATGACTTACTTTCTTCCACTGAGCTCAAAAGGATAAAGTTTGGATTTTAGGTGGAATGTTAAACAGTATTTTACTTCATAATCAGTGTGAAGGAGTATAATCCAAAATTTCTCCCTCACACAAATACACACACACACACACACACACAGTAAATATGCAGGAGAAATGTAAGCAAAAAGTAACTTATATATTCCAAGTAGGCATTGATATTGGTATTTATTTGACTCAATAATTAACTTTTAAAGACATTGATGTTTTTTATTTTTGCAGCATACCGTATATTTTGCGCAGCAAAGGAAAGCTGGCAGCTTTTAAACCCAATAACTTTGGTTGTATGGACAAAAAAGTAGAGACACTTTGCTTAAAAAATATAATCTTGTTTGCTCAGTTTAAACAGTAGCTTTTTTGAGTGAACTGTACCTTTAAGAAAGATGAACTATGAACAGGTTTATTTAAGTTATGTTCTGTCAATTAATTTTGTTTGACCTCTTTTTTTTTCCTCACTGACTGAGGTTGGGACGCTAGCTCCTCCTCCAGCAGTAACTCAGCCACCTGCTATAGTTCCTCCAGAGGACTACGTGGAGGAAGTGACACTGCCGCCCCCTCCGACAAAGTCACCTGTCCCTTCCACACTAGATTTCCATGGTCCGGGCCTGTTTGGGCCTGACACAGGCTTAGGTAGATGGATAATTGGTCTAAAAGGGATAAAAATGTTGTGATTTCTATTGTAAATCTTCGCCCTCTAGTGGCGTAAAGTGTAAATACGTTCCTCTTTCCCTCTCTATTAAAGACATGCCCTCCTGCCTGCTGTGTGTGTGTATCAGTGGCAGTGTGTACTGCGATGACTCAGATCTGACTCAGATTCCCCCTCTGCCCAAAGAAACCACACACTTCTACGCTCGCTTTAACAAGATCACGGAGGTCAGGGCGACAGACTTCAATAATCTCAGTAAGTCTCAAAGAAGCTTCTATTTTCTTGCAAATATAAATGCTATGTTATGTAGTTTACATTAGGCACGAAATGCATAGATAGTTACCTTTTAAAGAGTCTAGATTTAAGACTTAATGAATTGTATTATAAATTAAACTGTGTTAATATGTTTAAGAAATCTATACTAACTGCTGTCCTCAGGTCTGCTAAAAAGGATCGACCTGAGTGGAAACCTGATAAGTAAAGTGAACAAAGATGCCTTTCGTTCAGTGCTTCAGCTTCAGGATCTCATACTGGCTGATAACAACATCCAGGCCCTTCCAGAACTCCCAGATACCCTCAAACACATTGACATTAGCAATAACCAGCTGAGGAGTTCAGGCATTCATACAGAGGCCTTTATGGTATGTACACAACCATTCAAAAGTTGGTGTTGTAGAATTTGTTGTAGAAATCATACTAATATGCTGATTTCGTGCTCAAGAAACATTTGTTTTTATTATCAGTTTACTTTTTTTTTTTTGAAAATGAAAAACAACTTAAATGTTAAACATTTTTAGTATAATTTGAGGCATAGAACATGTGAGCATTTATTAAAAACATACATCATAAATGTCTTTTTTGTCACTTTTGTTCGATTTGATGCACCCTTGCTTGAATAAAAGTTAAATAAACGTAATAATAAATAAATATATAATTAATAATAATAATAATAATAATAATAATAATAAAAACTTACTGACCCCAAACTTTCGATGGATAATTTATAAAAAAAAAAATATATATATATATATATATAAAAATAAAAACTCTTTTCAAAATTGTTTTCCAGTGAAAATATGTAAAAATCCTTAAAATAAGATGAATTTACTTCAGAAGCACTGCATAAGTTTATGTTAGGTTTTCAAGGAATGTATTTTTAATACACAAAAAAGTGCAAAAGCTAACACTGGAGCAGTAACTTCTAACAAGGAAACATCTTTGTACCTTGTATCTCTAAAAATGGTCTATAAGGACCATCCTAGTGACAGCTTTTGAGATAATATATCAGTCAATTTTGTTTGTACTGACAGATTTCTATGTTTCCCCTTCCCAGGTTTACACTTAGAATGAGTGAAAATGTAGTAAAAACTAAAAACCTCTCTAAAAACCTCTCTAACCATAATATTATGCCTTTTTATTTTTTTATTTTTTATCCTTGCCAAATAATTAAGTTTCCACTGACAAATTACAAGCAGTGCATGGAGCTTGATAATCTTATCTTGTTTGTGTTCATTTCCTCTCCTGAGTAGAGGATGAAGGAACTTCAGTTCCTGTACCTGTCAAACAACAAGTTAGACTACATACCTGTCCCCATCCCTGAGAGCCTACGAGTGCTCCACCTGCAGGTAAAAAACAATTCCTATTGCCACTAATCTAGCAAATAATATCCTCAGTTAATGCTGCTTCACTCTTTTTTTCCTCCAGAACAACAATATACAGAGCATAGGCCAAGATACTTTCTGCAACGCCCACGATGTAAACTACATAAGGAAAGCCCTGGAGGACATCAGGCTTGACGGTAACCCTGTGGATATCAATCTTTACGCCCATGCTTATGTCTGCTTACCACGACTACCTATAGGAACTCCAGTCTAGGACAGCATCCCCCTTTTTTATGCAGTTTGTGTGTGTATGTGTGCAATTTCTGATCTTTAAAAACGTTTTTGTGACCACAGCACAATAATTTGTAGCAAAAAGATCAAATATTTAAAATGTCACCATATCAATATCTAGGCAATCAATGTCTATCTTCTAAATTCTAACTTATTTAGCCAGTCACGCTAAGTAGGCATTTAGTGACTTTGCACTCATTACAGTACAAGTATAAATTGGCTCTGTTCCAAAATCCGGTAAGCTTCCATAGGCATGATCCTAAATGAAAAGGCAAAATAAGTGACCATTTCGTAACCTTCATAGGCAGCAACACTGCAAAAAACAAGATTTTAACAGTTGACACTCACAGTTGATTTTAACAGTATTTGCAATTAGCATGTTGCTAAGCTAATAGTCAAATAACCATATAAATAACCCTGCTGACAATAACAGCATATACTGGTTAGGTAGCCTATGTTTTATAGCTGGGATGCTAGTTTAAGCTGGTCCTTTGCTGGTTCATGCTGGTTTAAGCTCGTCATTTTGCTGGTTTATGCCAGTCCTGTGACCAGCTTAAAACAGCATCCCAGCTTCCAAACATACCTAAACCAGCATATGCTGTTTTTTAAGCAGGGAAATAGCACACTGACAAATGTTTTTTTTTTTATTTATTATAAATTCATTAGTGATGTACAAATAAATCTACTTCAACATCAAACGTGCCTTAACCTACAAAACTCAAAAAAAGTTGCTATGCATTTAGTTTACTGCAGTTTCTAGCTAAAATGAAGGCAGTACAGCTCCATTATCATGTATTCCCTGGTACACAAATTATCATTAAGAGAGAGATTATCAATTAATAGAGACAGCTCCATATGGATGAGCACTGAGTGCACATACCTAACCAGCGTATGCTGTTTTTTTCAACAGGGTGGTACACCCAACTTGTGATATGGAGCTCTAGGTTTTTAAATGCAATACATACAGCAACCAGAATTTTTAAATTCACATTCATCTGTGTCGAATAAAACTGAACTAACTTTTAGCAGCACTCACTGGACAAATGTTGCAACATGTGCAACAGGGAATATAACATAATTCTGTGGAAATGTCACCATAGGCACATTCTCTTTATTGAATCCATTATAAATGTATTTTTAAAATAACGATGTTTTTAATTGCATTTTTATTGGCATTGTAATATATTCTGTATTTCCTTCTGCATGAAGGATGTGTGATGCTGCCTTACAGCTTGCTCATGAGAAGCCAAGCTGCTAGCTACATTTTAGATCATGCTTCGTGTTGTGAGCATGCCTGCAGTATGATGCCTTAAAATATCTTTGTAGGCAGATCACTAGGTTTTGGAACAGACATTGATTAGTCATGAGAAAGTTGCAAAGGAAGCCAGAGCAACAGTGTACAACTGATTTTCAATTTTCACCACAATGTGGCGCCATTCTCCACCACTTTCAATCTGCTGTAACGCATTCCAGCATTTCTATAGGTACTCCGCTCCATCTGTCAGGCGTTTTTGTCATTTAATCAGAGACTCATGCTAATGGCTTTTGAGAATGCACGGTTCTGTATTAATGATGCCGCACGTTTGCTTGATTTGCTCTATCTCTGTTTCCCATTCAACAGTTTTCAGGACGTATATACAGTGACAACTCAGCTGCATCTATTTTTAAATCAATTTGTTCATGTACCACTGCAGGTGGTTTCTGAGGTTACTTAGCAACTGTCAAATATTTATAGTTTGACATTTACCCATGAGCACAATGTAAAGATACTCCTAGATTATTTGCACTGGATGTTAAGCACCTGTAAAGACATAACAAATGTAATCCCGTGAGAATGAACAGGTTTTTTGACAAATCAAAATGTGTTAGCTCATTTTTTTTACTTCAGCTATGCCACGACAGCAATGTCTAATTGAACAAAGCTCCATAAAGGTCTTGACTGCAAACATCCCGCACAGATCCATTTAAAGCTGCATTTTGAATAAAGCCCAGATGTCTGTTCAAACATTAAATTAAACACAACAGCAGGAAATTACAGTTTGGCTCTCATTCATGGCACTGAGATCAACAGCAGAGCTCTCAAATTGTTTCTTTATATGATACATGACAAACAGACAAT
>JAUYWG010000045.1:12515462-12534291 GCA_034779775.1 Enteromius afrohamiltoni
AAAGTCTAATGTTTATCAGTACATTACAGAAAATAATGAACTTTATCACAATATGCAAATTTTTTTAAAAGGACCTGCATATTGATATAAAAAAAATTAACATTTTAAATAAATGCTGTTCTCAAAACAAAAATATCACAAGTTTCAAAAAAATATTAAGCAGTAATTTCCAGTTCAATTTTAAACACGTCAGATTGTGTAAAGGACCTCAAGTGTGTATGTGTCTGGATCCGCTGTTCTGTCCACGGAGCTCATCTAGATGTTCTGGTCTGCAATGAAGATCATCTTTGTGCTGGTATACCATCTGATCTGGATATGGACTGAGGAACAGAATAAAGAGAGAGACAGACTAATATTAGCGTAGAGGCCATTCTTTGTACAATGTTACGAGTACATCATATGTTAAGTGGAGTATTCCTGGTTCCGGCTGATCTAATTAATGCAGCCTAACAATCCTTTAACGGATTTGATTAATAAATATGTATCATTGTGTTAAGTGTAAGCCAGAGAGATGTCTCTTTAATCTAGATTTAAACTGACAGAGTGTGCCTGCCTCCCGAACAGTATTAGGTAAATTGTTCCAGAGTTTGGGGGCTAAATAGGAAAAATATCTGCCACCCGCAGTAGATTTTGATTTTCTAGGTTTTATCAAACGGACAGAGTTTTGAGAATGCAGCAGACGTGGAGGACTATAATGTGATAAGAGCTCGCTCAAGTACTGAGGAGCTTATCCATTCAGGGCTTTATAATTAATTAACAAGATTTTAAAATCTATACGATGTTTGATAGGAAGCCAATGCATTGTTGACAGAACCGGGCTAGATATGTTCTTGAGATGGAAAAATGCAGTCTTACAGATGCTAGAAATGAAAGATTGCTATGAAATAAGTTCCTAACTGATGAAGAAGAACTGACAGAGCAGCCTTCAAGTGTTAGACAATGAATGATTTCTGAAGGATTGTGTAACATAACATTCATTAAAAAAATTGTTAATCTTATGATCAGCTATATTTAATAAGTTAAATATTTTGTTAAAATCATATATTTTAGATTTTTTTTTTCTATATTGCATTACTTTTACAATTATCAAATAAATAAAGAAGATGTATTTGAAAAATGGCATTTTGTTTATAGCTATGTAGTCTTTACGAAACAAACACAGTTTATGCAGAATCTGCATTCAAAACAAATCAGAAAATCCCAATATTTTTTAAATTAGATATGGAAACCGAAGGGCACTCTGCCTTGAGGTAACTGAACGTACACTTGACAGATTGAATCTGCAATCTGAAGTGAGAATTTGAGTAAGCCCATTACATATTTATATTTTTCAGTACTTGTCATGCAAACCCTGCATTACCATTACTGGAGGAAACAAATTACAGTCAACCTTAGAAAAATACATGTGTGGAAGTGATGCTGTGATCAAGCTTTTCAGATGAAGCCAACTACACAAAGATAAACAGATGCATACTGTGAAGGACATCAAAGCACAATGAATAACCATTCAACAACCAACAGACATTAAACTACACATCAGCCCTTTTACAATGCCGAGGGATGTAATTCTGCCATGCAGCCTTTGCTTTTTATGGGGAGCTGTTTAATATATGGCAACCATCCCTACTTTGATGGAAGAGCGAGTCCATTATTGTCATTGTCTTATTATACGTTTGATCATTTTGCTGTGTTTTTTGTGAGAATTTCAGTGTGACGGCATATGGTCATTAGGGCAGAAAGGTCTACGGGACAGAACATGGAAGTTCAGACTTTGGTTCCCATGGAGACAATATTCTCTGTAAGAGATGTGGAACCAAGAAGAAATTCCATGGTGCCATAAAATGAGCCAGGCGTTTGTGTGTGCTTTCATTTTCCTCAGCTACTCTTAAAAAGGGAAGGAAAGAAAATGTCCCTTCACAGGCAACCATCAATTACACTTTTATAGGCTGTCCACCTTTTCCTAAAGCAGCCTGATGTCATTGGCAGTTGGTCAGAGCGGCAGAGGGGACCTTGTTTTGTACAGGTATGTATGTGTGTGTTTGCCTAGGTGTGTGTATTCCTTTGTGTCGAATGGGAAAAAGGTCACTCTTGTAAGGGGTAAATGGCAAATATCCTTTCTAAATCACTGCTTTGCTCACATGGTCATAGAGAAAACAAGTAGGCTGTTGTCATCTAGATTTTCTTATCCCAACTTGATTTGTGACTGCTCTCTGTCAGTGTAATAACGTCCAGTGTTTTCTATTCCAGTCACTTGCCTGGCTCTGTTGTGCATTTACATAGAAATTGCATTGGCCGATTTTTTTCTCTTCTATTTAATGGCACACTGTTTAGTGCTGCTGCAGGAGTCTAAAGGCATCTGGGATGATGGTGGTTGGAGTGCACTCTAAGAAAAGTCTGTAAAAAAAAGTAAACTGTGTAAATGTAAAGGAATTGAAAAATGTTAAAATTAGGCCTTTGCCTATGACTATGTAAATTTAAAAAATGCATTTCAAATGCATACAAATTAAACATTGTTTCTATTACTATGAGAGTATATTGATATTTATATTTAAACATTCATTTGTGGTTAATTATCCCTATTAGTCATTAGAAACTCATTATGCAAAGTACCAGGGCCATTTCTGGGTGCACGTTCTATTCTTACAAAAAACACTGCAGAATTACCCATTTGTTCAGTCTATGGGTATAGCTTCCAGTCTCACCCGCGTCCAGCTATTTTTAGCTGTACGAAACAGCGTACTTGATATTGAAAGTTGTGTGTCTTGTGTTATGTTATTTTAACGCATGATCTTAATTATTAACACATTGGTTTGTATTACAGTTTTACTGTTTACTGTTGTTCTCCTTGTTATTTACCTATAATGTCTAATGAACTGGAAGCCTCACAAATAGGCTTACTTTCGTGTTCAGGAAAAAGGTGGGTATTTAAAAAGTACTTAAAGTGTTAGTTCACCCAAAAATGTAAATTAGCCTGTGTTTTACTTACCCTCGAAGCATGTAAGGTGTATATGGCTTTCTTCTTTCAGACAAATCATATTGGAGTTATATTCAAAATTGTCCTCGCTATTGCAAATCGTCAAATAAAGTTTCATGTATCTGTCATACGTTGGCGGCATCTGACATAGGATGTATCCGCATCGATTCGCTACAGAAGGCCTTTGTTTATAGAGCTGTTTTGATTCTTTTGGGTAGGCCTATGATATATTTAATTTTTCTTTTATGTGAAATACTCTCTTTCATTTCATAGGCCGGTGTTTGGAACTGAAATACCAGCAGCTTGTAACTATTAATTAAAAAAAAAACATTTGTTTTAGAAATCTGACTACATTGTTGTCACTGCATATATTGATTTATTTAAAAGAAGTGGTTCATAAGATTTGTTTGCTTGTGAATCACACACTCAGCACACTGTTTGTTTTAGAGTCATTTGTTAATGACTTGGCATACACTTCGTCGTGCTGGGCATTATTGATTCATTAAAAAAAGTACAGCTCATAGGAGTCATTTTTTTGGAAAATGAATGAAGCATGAATGAATGAATGAATGAATGAATGAATGAATGAATGATCGAAGCATTTATATAGCACTTTATCTTGTATTGCCATACACCCAGTCAAATGACTCTGTTTTGTGTGCAGACTGCAAAGTTAACACAATAGAAAGATGTTTAACAATCTTTTTTTTTATTTTAATTTTAATTAATTTATTTTTTTTATTTCATCACATTCAATGTAAGCTGCAAACCAACATTTATTATAGTACCTCTATTATGCCATTTCAAATATGATCTTTCATGCAGTGTGCTATGTAGTTGTATGTGAACATAAACTATCTGCAAGGTTGTGATGCCGACAGTGCAAGATAAGTAAAGTTATTTTAAATTTAAAGTTAAGCTTAAATAAGCTATGAAAAAAAAGAGTCAGCTCACATTCGCCTAAACGAGTCATCAGCAAATCGAATCTTTCTCTGTTACAGATCCACGTCACTAAGTAACATATTTGCGTAATGTCTGCCCACGTTCTACGTCGTGAACAACCTGCCCCACCCACAAACAGTACAATCTCCACGTGGATTACATCATTTCAAGAAGACACTGCATCCAGTGAGAGTAAATTTGTTTTCTATGCCCTTATGAAAAATGAATCTACAAAGAATGGGCGGTTAACATTTATTTTTTCGACAACACCTCAGCGGTACAATGTCTTCTTGTGTTCGCGTCATTTTACTGATGACTGCTTTTTTCTAATCTTGGAGTACAACGCGATATTCACCAAACACTTGGTCTTAAAAGATAGATCAGTGCCAGTTTATTTGGACAGGCTTGCTCCTCTGAACTTATACCTATAAGTATGATTAATCATTGATTATTGTATTTTCTAGTGATCGTTCAAAATACGTATTTGTGTACGTTATGTTGCGTAACAACCCTGCACATGACTTGGTAACCGGCTAACTAGTTTTAGTAATGGTAAACAATGTTTAACGCAGTGTTATGCATTATACTGTACAATGTTGAAGTTTGCCAGATTCAAAAAGCAAATTGCGAGCACTTTCCATGGTAGTCTGTGCTAACTAGTTGATGTATGCTCTCAGAAAGCATCCCTAGTGATGTCAGAAAGATGGCGGTAGACCAATCAAAAAGGACTGTGCCATCTGACCAATCACAGCAGTGAGGGCTCACGGAGAGGCTGGGTTTAGACAAACTGAGTCTTCAAACTGCTTCATACGAGTCGTTTACAAATAATTTAGAAATGGGGTAAAATTAAATTAAACATTAAATTAAAAATTAAACCTTGCATACATGTAAACATGTTTTTAGAGACTCATAAAACAATATTAGCAACCTTTAAAAGGCATAATAGGGGCACTTTAAAGTATATCTGACCCTAGGACTAAATTTGGTCAAATTTAAAGGCGATTTTCTCAATATTTCGATTTTTGGCCCCCATCATATTTCAAATTTTCAAATAGTTGCACCCCAAATATTGTCCTAACAAACCATACATCAATGCAAAATTTATTTATTCTATTTTCAGATGTTATATAAATCAGGTTAAAAAAACTGACCATTATAACCAGTTCTGTGGATCACATGGTTTTGAGAAATTAATTTATTTGCATTGGTACTGAAGATCTTGCTGATTTGTTGAAAAGTGGTACAGAAAACATTCATTTTATAAAATCAACTGCAGGACCCAAACTACTGTTAGCTATGGAGTACAGTAGATAACTGCTGTGCAGAAACTACTGCAAATAGGCAGAGTAAATGTTTGATCTAGGTATTACAGGAATTAAATTTGAAGTTTTTTTTTTGTTTTTTGTTTTTTTTAATGAAACTTTTATAACAAAACCCAAATTACATGTTTCCTTCCATACTTTTGTTAGTGTGACTAAATAATTTTTCGGAAAGACACAGTGGCACTTTTTTTTGAAGCGATAAGATCAAGACAGAGAGTATGTGAAGCGTTTTATTAGATCATAATGTTAGGTTGTCATCCCCATGGATGTTCCACCTGTTACAAAATGTGAAAAGCCACATGCTGACTGGAGCGCCTCCCAGTTGCTGGTGTGCTCACTAGCACAAAATAATCACAGGGCGGGACCGACATGTCCTCGCCAACTCTGCTGTCCTTCTGGAGGCACAGACACACATATGCACATACGTACTCTCTCAGGGCCGGCCGGAGTCTCTACGGATAGGCATGCAATGCCGGGGGAGTTGCTGAAAGGTCATAGCGGATAATTGTGTTGGTTCCTACTGTGCACCTCGATGCCACTGAGGACTGATGAAGAACAGTGCACTGCCAGAGCATGCATGCTTATAGGGCCTGGAGTGTGACCAGTTCTCACTAGCTTTGCGAGCAGATAGATAGACTGAGAGAGGAAAAAAAGATGTGGACAGAACAGAAGGGAATTAAATAAAGAGATGGAAAACAGCATGGAGGTCAAAGTAAAAGAATAGTTCATCCAAAAATGAAAATTCTGTGATGATTTACTCACCCTCATATTGTTGGAAACACATCATCATCTGCCAGAGCTTTCAAGCTTCAAGGATGCAAATGCAGTCAAAGTAGGCTATACGACTCACGCAGTGTTCCAAATTTTCCAAAGTCATCTGAGTTTTGTGAAACACAAACTAAAATACTTTTTTTATTATTCACTGATAAAGTTCTAATTCAAGTTATTATTCACTGATAATTTTCCAGTGAGGTTTTATGATTCATCAAATTTTAGATTTTAGAGTTCACAAATCAGGACACTATAAATAGTGTTAGGAAAATTGATAAAACATACCGCTTGACACTATTAACTCATTATTACTCACTTAATACCATTATTCAATAAGTCTTTATTGAGGGAAAACTTTTCCTAATCTAAAGTGTTACTGAGTTCAGATGCTAAAGCCTCTAAAAGCCATCTTGGTCAAAAATGAGATAATGATACTGAGTGAATGCTCTTTGACTTCAAATGTGCTAAATCCCAGCCTCGACATATCTGGACTCCCTAGAACTTACATAGAAACCTATACAAAGTGAACTAATTTTAAAGAAAAACTTCAGACATACTTAGAGGCTTTTGCATCGGAACTCTTAATTTTTAATAATTAAATAATGTCAAAATACAATAAAAGATACATTCGTATTAAAGTATTAAAAGTATTAAAAGTTCTAATTGAAAACTAAAACTGAAATTAAAAATAAAGCTTAATAAAAATATTTAAAAAATATATCAAATAAAAATAAATAAATGGACAGTGTGCATAACAAAATTACTCTAAATTTAAAAAGAAATTGAAATGAAAAATGAATAAATATAAATATTTTAAATAACATTTTTTAATAAAATAAAATATAAATATTTTAATTAAAAAATAGTATAATAATACTGAAATAACAGAAATCGAACATCATTGCTTTTCTTATCAGTTAATAACAGATAATATTTTGGTCCGTTTCTCACATAAAGTTATTGAATGTCTTTTGAAAATGCAGATCATATCAGTTTTTTTACTATAATTTTGTCATAAGCTTCACTGGAGTTACCCTCGAAAGCCTCCAAAGGGCACTCCAGCCCGGACTATGTTTATTGTTTGTCTGTCTTTGTTCAGGACTCTTATTATGAACATTTGTCTCCTCCCACCTTGTTTGTCGCCATGGCTGCCCATTAGTTCCTCCGCCCCCTTGTCTTGTTATCTTGTGTATTTAAAGACCCACCTGTGTTTGTCTTGTCACCGATCATTGTGGTGTTTTTCCCCTCTGCAAGCCTTCCGTGTTCCCTGTGTTTTCTGTGTTGGATTTACTGTTGCTGACCCTGCCTGCCTCGGATATTTACTCTTGTCTTTGTCCTTCTGGAGACCGTTAGCTGTTTGCCCGACCTCTGCTCCGTTTTTTGGATTATTCTCTTGCCACTGCTTCCGTTGCTCCTGTTTGCTGTGTTTTTGACACTGCTTGTATGTACACTGAGTTATAATAATATAAAATATAAGCTAAAGAAGCTTGCATTTGGACGCCTCTCCTCATCATCCCTCAGAATCATTACAAATTTAGGCTACTCTTTAAAATATTATATGGATATTCCTATTACAGGAAATATATTATAATTTCAGTTTTGTGTTCTGCAAAAGGAAATAAGACATGCAGGTTTGGAATGACATTAGGATGAACTGTCGCTTTAAATCGACTGAATTTCCCCCCTCTCTGAGCTTTTGCACATGTGAGCCTTATCTCGCATCCTTCTCTCCCTGATTCTTGTTGTTCTCACCCCCTCTCTCTCCTTCTGTCTATCTCCCTCTCTTTCTTGCACTGCTGCAGTCAGTGTTCACACGTACAGTAACTCAGCCTTAGTCACAACCATCCTCCTCTCACCCCACCCCTTCTTACTGACATGTTCTATTTATGCGATTTGCGTGCAAGCTTGTGTCTGGGTGTGTGAAATGTGATATAATTTTAATCATACTAATTACAAACTACGCCAACATCTCCCATTTTAATTCATTCTCTCAATTTGAACAATAACAAGGTGGTAGCTTGACAGGGGAGATCTAGCACCTAAAACCAAGCAAAGAGAATATGCACTAAATGGCTTCATTTCAGGAACATTGTGGGAAATTTTCTCTTCACAGACTGCACATTTGTGCTTGTGCCCAATGAATAACTCCAAACAAAAACAAAAGCCAGGGGGAAATCCTAGAGAAAATGCCTAGAATGCTAGAGTGAGCACTTTTCATTGTTTTGGTCCTATCGGTTTGTCCTGAGGGTGGAATCGGGTGTCAGACCAATGACTGTGTAAACTCTGTGTGGGACTGCAGGCGTAAACTTCAAACTTTTGTTGACACCTCAGGAAATAGGATTTTAAATAAGCTTCATGTTGTTAAACCCATGCAGGGTCAAGGTTTGCTGGTTAGCTTGAGCCAATTAGCCCTCAGACAGAAGACATCTTTTTGTTAATTCAGGAGTGTCATTTTGTCCTACCTGTAATGATTTAAAACACATTCACTAGGATGAGCATGTTTTACATTTATTAATTAAAATGTATTAGAATGCAAAAAAAGCCTGGTCATATAAAAATATGTACCTCTGTGCACTTTTTGTGCAACACCGTTTTTACATACAGGTAAATTACATAAACACAGGTTTTAGTGCCTTTAGTGTTAATTTCCTTTAGAAACTGCAGTGAAATGTACTTGCTGGTACATATTTCGTGTCTCACTAAAAAGTGAACCCTGGTACGTTTATGCCAGGAGACCAGGTAGCAAAAACATCAGGGTGATACAACTCACCCCCTATCACAATAATAATAAAAAAAGAAAAAAGAAAAATCCAATACCCCGATAAATAAAAATGTACTACAGTACATTAATGTATAGTGTTCTGCTAGTGCCATTTTTGAAGGCTCTCAAAAGTGTCAAACGAGTTATGCTCTTATCGAGGAACTGCCATTAAGATGAATGGGAATGCTACCAAATAGCTTTCTCCTGCTATTACTGAGCTCCTTGTGGTAAATCATACTGCAATATATGTGGGGATTTGCATATTGGTCTTGGCTATGAAGGAAACAGTTGGGAGAGCTTTGTACGAAGCCATATACATACCAACTGCTGCTGGTGAACAGGATGACACATTGAGTTGTGGTCCCTCAGCCTGAAGTAATAGCAGCACATGGGCCGTTAATCTGGGGATGTCATCAACAAGAGCAGACTGGACTGTCCATCAGACTTTGCCCCTCACCAGCGGAAGCATCTCATTCCAAGAACTCATGGAAGGATTTATATCAGCAATGGTGTTGGAGGAGATTACGGAGAGGCTTTTTTAATTCCTCATCCTTCATATCAAGCCTAGGCTTCTAGCAAGAATGGACAGAAACTAGCCAGTATGTCATCTACTAGCTGCATGGTTCACAATGGCTAATAGATTTCACTGCTCTTTTTGTATTTAGCATATGATTTTCCTTTTTTGGGCACTATATTTATCCGTATTTGTAGTTCCCCATCATGTGCTACTGTTATGTATAGGGTAACCGTTCTGTTCCTTGAGAGATGATAAGAGGAACAGACTTTGATCCTAATAACAAACAGCTGGAGATGGTCGCACTTTTCCAAAACCTAATGAGCTGTCTCTGAGGGCAGAATTTTAAGACATCACAGGCACTGTTCTTATACATGGGTATTTCAAAATATAACTTAATTAAGCCTCTGAAAATGTTTTTGCTCAATTCTATGGCAGCATCACATATAATAAGGGATAGTTCACAAATTTCAGTTATGCCATTGAAGACTCATCCTTAAATATTTTTATTGAAATCCAAGATCTTTCTGACCCTGCATAGACAGCAATGGAACAACCACATTCAAAGCCCAGAAAGGTAGTAAGGACATCGTTAAAGGGGTTATATAATGCCAGATGCACTTTTACAAGTTGTTTGAAATGAAATGTGTGTTGGCAGTTTGTGTACACAACCACCCCATAATGATAAAAATCATCAATTTTTTTTTTCTCCTTAAATGTTTTCGCCTCTCTCAAATCGAGCTGTCTGAATGCACGGTCCGAGCAATTGTTGATTGGCAGCAGCATGTCACACAGACTGAACTGGTGTCTTACCTCAGACCCACCCTGAGTGAGCCGACTGAGAGGTGTTTTGTTGTTGAATGTATTAATGAACATAGCAGTAGTCATTTACCCCCGACATCTGGCTGAAGACACGGAGGAATAATGTTAACTCACGTTGGGTTCCTTGATCTACCTGAATCCGTTTAAGTTCACGAAATCATAAATGATCCACCCTGACTGTCATGTTGTCTAGTGTCATGTGCTGTTTTTGTTTTGTTTTGATTCTGTTTCACGTGTTTTGCCCTGTTTGTACCCTGTCCATCTCGTTAGAGTTTCACTCCCTTTCAGCCATGTCTCCAGGTGTTTTGTATTGTGTCCTTGATTATGTCTGTACTTAAACCGTGCATTGTGTCTCGTGTCTTGTTCAATGTGAGTTGTTGAAGTGTACAGTATGTCTGCATTGATCTCTGCCTTTTTCGTCAGCGTCTTTGTATCCGGTGTTCACTCATTAAATGTTCCACGTTTACTTGAACGTCTGTCTCCGTGACTCCTTGCCCGCTGAGAAGCGAGGTCACGACTGCACCAATTGTGACACTGACCTACAGAAGCAGTCAGTGTACTGTATATTAATGAATCTTTGCAAGTTTCCTTTCCTAGTAATGTGCTAATTAGTAAGTTTCACTATGAATGTAACATCTGAGACTATGAATACAGCTTTATAAACATCCTCTGAGAGGGGCAAAAAAAGGGGCAAAAAGGGGAATATTTAAAGGGGAAGTACATAGAACAGAGTTTTGAAAAGAGCTGTTTTTGACAGGGTAAAATGGGTGTTTTTTTACTCTACCAATGAGAAATTTTAAACAAACTATATTACAGACTTTTCATTAAGACTCTAAAAAAAATCATATCAGCTTGTGGAAAATTTACCTTTAAAATAGTCCATCAGACATCAGGGATTTAATTTTCTAAAGCTATTAGAATACATTTTGTGCACAGGGAAAACAAAAAAAGGGCTTTATTCAACATTTTCTTATATTCCATGCACATTCACAACAGTACTATCTCTCTAAGTACATCATCTATATATTCTGATTCAAATAAGGCCTCATCACAGTCGAAATCTTGTTTACGACATGTTTATGGAAACTATTTTATGCACAGTGTGCATAAAATTCCTGTGTATAAACTGTAACTTGAACTAGAAAAGTAAAGTTCGAGACTTTGAAGCCTGGCTTCAAAAAGCCTTGCTTGAATATCTTTGAAAAAACTGAAAATCTTTTTAAACCCTTGAAGTTTGTAACTTTATAGGCTTTAAAGACAGATGAAATGATAGAAAGAACATGATTTCAACTTCACGTATGGTCAAATTTAATAGAAATTCCAACTTATTAATTGAAAGATAGTTTCTTCATTCTGAATCTGTTCTCCAATGACTTTGTTTCCACTGCGCATAGAAGGCAGCTGTCTGTGTAGGCAGAGCACAGCCGGGCAGTTCTCTTGGTTTGGAACAGAGCTAATAACAACCGCAGGAAATCTTTCAAAAGTATCAAACAGTATATGCAAGACAGTGGGTTTTTTTCTGGATATATGTACATGCACACGATATTTGTACATGCTAGCTTTTATGTGTATAAGTTTGTGAGAATACTTGACATATTACTTTGCCTAGTGTTTGTTTAGTTTGTGAGCGTCTGGTGTTTTATTCATAGTATGAGGGTACAAAGCCAGCAAACACAGAAGCTCTCATCAAGCAGAACCTCACTGCTCCACACCACAACAAACAAGCCTGCCCGAGAGAGAGAGAATGAATAACTTATTATGAGAAAATGAAAAACAATATCTTATTATGATAATGAGAGGACCATGTATATGTGCTACTGATCCAAATCATATCTATCTCCTGAGATATTTTCTGTTGCGCAAAGTGCAAGAAGCGTCTTTTGATGTCTGTGCATTCTCAAAAGACACACTGTGGTGTAATTTAGATGGTGGTGGAATAGATTCAATTTAGATATAAATGGAAGGTTGATCGCCCCATCTGTTAGTGCTGCTACTCTGTCCTTATCACCACTCCCTGCTTTAATTTGGAGAGCAACACAGCTTTGTTATTTTGACATCACGCTGCTGTAAAGCTGACAGCAGTGTTTGAATCATGGAGGCTTACAGCTGAAGCAATTTATTAAAAATACTGCAGGAATCGGAGCAAAATTCTGAAATGTTTTATGAAGTAAAACTTTAAGTATTTTTTAAGCGTTAACATGTGTCCTGTCCTAATTTGTCGTGTTTTGGTGATGCATAGGATTTTCAGTCACTGGAGTTGCCAATTCATGTTTTTTGAGGGTGCACAGCAGCAATCATGAGCACCCTTCAGAATCAAAAAAATAAAAGTCTTTACAGATATGGGCATGTTAATGTCTGTATGCTAAATACTGCATGAAACAACTCATGTAATCTGATTTGTTACCATGTAAATTTAATTAGAAGAATTTATTTTTTTATAGAACTGTTAAATGAGTTGTGAATCACATCCAAAATAAAGGTTTTTGTTTGCATAATATATGAGTATGTATTTATTACGTGTGTATACATTTGTAGAAAGTTGTAGAAAGTCAACCATCACTGCAGCCCTCCACCAGTTGGGGGTTAATGGCAGAGTGACCCGACGGAAGCCTCTCCTCAGTGCAAGGCACATGAAAGCCTGCATGGAGTTTGAGGCTAAAAAACACCTGAAGAGCTCCAAGATGGTGAGAAATAAGATTCTCTGGTCTGGCCTTAATTCTAAGCTGTGTGTGTGGAGAAAACCAGGTAATGCTCATCACCTGTCCAACACAGTCCCAACATCATGCTGTGGGGGTGTTTTTCAGCTGCAGGGACAGGATGAATGGCCCAACCAGAGCCCTGACTTAAGCCCAATTGAGCATCTCTGGAGAGACGTAAAATGGCTGTCCACCAACGTTTACCATCCAACCTGACAGAACTGGAGAGGATCTGCAAGGAAATGGAATGGCAGAGGATCCCCAAATCCAGGTGTGAAAAACTTGTAGTATCTTTCCCAAAAACACTCACAGCTGTATTAGATCAAAAGGGTGCTTCTACTAAATACTGAGCAAAGGGTCTGAATACTTTGGAACATGTAATATTTCAGTTTTTCTTTTTTAATAAATCTGCAAAAATGTCAACAACTCTGTGTTTTAAAATGAAATACAAACACATGCATTAATCCATATAAGAAAAAATGTTTATAAATTGAATACATTTATCAAATATACTTAATGTGTGGGTATTTACACAGTACATAAATTATGTTAACAAAAACCTTTATTTTGGATGTGATTAATCATGATTAGTCATTTGACAGCTCTAATTACAAGTAATATTAGAATATTTTTTATGTTTTCATTTATGGGAATTAGTAGCAACAACAAATAATGTTCAATAATATGCTTTAAGTTTTAAAATTTCAAATGCCTAAACTCAGATTTTTTAAATATACAGGTTCAGTTTGTCTCTGCGCCAAAAAACATCTACTGTGGTTTTGACCCTTGCTTCCAAAACCCAATGTCACAAATTATTGTAAACATCCAGTGCCTTGCATTAATTCTGAGAGAAATGTAGGGGAGAATAAAAATGAAGTTAAGGGGCACAATCCTTAATTCCAAAATGAATTAAGGATTAGAAAAAAGAAAGGAGAGAGGAGGGGGGAAAGAGTCAAGGAGAGCAGTGTGAGCAGTGTGTTAAGCAATCAAGCAGAAAATGGAGGAACCGATTTATGCACCCTTTCTTTTTCACATACCATTGCTCTTAATGAAGAAAGACCCTGTTTCATCAGGTCAAAAGCTACATTTTACTTCTTGTTCAGTGCACCTTTTGTGCTCTAAAAGCGTTTTCTTCAGTCCCATAAAAGGTACATTTTCGTTTAAGCCAATGAACTAAACTGCTTTGATACCTTCACTGGCTGTTTCTGTTGCATCCATTCTTTGTGGGATCCACCATTTTGTCCAGCTCACCATATATTTGTTTCGCAAAGTTCCAGCAGCATGCAGCTGTTAAAAATTGATCAAAGTGTATTTATTATTTATATTTAGTGAGTTAATTATGGATAAACATTCCTACAGAAGGCCTAATGATATTCAGTTGTGGTGATAATTAAGAAGGTTGCCGATTCCCTTTGACTGTGTCCTCTTTGGTGTTGTTGGGCACCTGCCGTGAGGAGTCTTCCCGCCTGCCAGTGAGAACCTCCATCCATCAGCTACATTGGCATTTTCACAAATGTCATCAGTTACGTTCTGCTTCTTCTCATGCCTGTCTTTCCAGTTATTTTCCACCTCTCTCCCCCTCTCGCTTGTTTATCATTTTTAAAACCAACACACAAACACACACACATCTTCAACAGAATTATACTTTCCTGCAGTAATCAATAAAGAATAATGTTTTTTGTTTTGTTTTCGCTCTTTTAGAATAATTCATGCATGTCAGCGTTCGTAAACAGACCCTATTAAACAGATGCTGCAGTATCTATTTAACATTCTCCATCTCTTAAAATGACATAATAAAGTGCAATCAAATACAGGCAAATAAAAGAACAAAAGAACCTCTAGAGCTTTAATTTAACAAATGAACAACCCTCTGAGCCATAACAGCTCATTATTTAAGGTAAAGCTATAGCTAAAATTCTAGAATTACTCTTGGGACCCTCTCTTGATGATATGTTGCATTCATGTCAGAATGAATGTCTTTACGAGTTAAGTGCGCATAAATACCACCATAAAGATATAATTACAAGCAGGCAACTGCTCATTTTCCTTAAGCCTAGACATTCCAATTTGAGGTCATGTCAATAAATAATTAAGGAGGAAGAATTGATCATTATATGTTGTAATTGTGAGTGTGTGTTGGTTTAATTTAGCTCAGGGAAACTAAAAAACGGTCAGATTTTAAGACATACTTTTATTTAACAAAGATGCATTAAACTGATTGAAAGTGACAGTAAAAATTGCTGTTTTTCGCACACAAAATGCAGTTGAACATTTGAAATGTAAAGCTTTTTAAATGTAAATGTAAATGTACAAATGCTGTCACTGGGGTGGTACCTTTTCAATAGGTACACTTTTGTACACTATTTGAATTAGGTTCAAATATGTATACTTAAAGGTACCAAAATGGACCCTTTAGGCACAAACATGTACCTTTTGTAAAGGTACCAACCCAGTGACAGCTTTTGCAATTAGCACAAAAACATTAAAAAGCACAACTGTTTTCAACATGATGTATTCTTTAGCACCAAATCAGCATATTCAATTTATTTCTGAATACTGAGTAATTCAGCTTTTCCATCACAGGAATAAATTACATTGTTATGAAATGAAAAGGAAAGGCAAAATTGCTAAACAAAATTATTTGAATGCACATGGCATCCTAATTCCCAAACACGTGAGGGAATTCCCAGATAAACGTAAGCACTGCTATACATTCGTTCTGCATTAAAGTGGTTAGCACTGATCAGGAACACAGGTGCAGAGCTGTCATTGGTATTTAACATAAATGCCATTCTGTAAAATAGCAGGCGAGTTTAGGGTTATAGCCTTCCCTCTTGCATCCACACAGATTCCAAACAGCTTCTTTCCCCTTCTTCTCCTGCTCCTCCCTTCTCATTATCATTCTCCTCTTCTCTCTCCACCCTCTCTTTCTGCACCACTTCACACAGACCTGCTCGCTAGCTATCCGGACACATAATCAATAGAGCGAATGCCGGGGAGAGAACTACTACATGGATTTCCAATGGGCTGCTACTGGTGCAGAGGAAAAAATAGATGGACAAAGATAAAATATAAGCACCATAGCAGCACAACCACACGCGCTCACCTTTCACTCTAATTGGGTAAACCGAGGTGCTCTCTGCTCCTTAGCGAGCAGTGTTATAAAGGTACGGATATGAACGCTATAGCAACAAGTGAAAGTGGAGCTTGTTCTCAGAGTGTGGTGCTCCATGAAGCTCTGCAGACTATAAACAACACCGAGACAAATGGTTCGGTTTATCTCAAGCTAAATTTAAATTGGTGTTGAAATCATTTCTTCCATCAGGAGGGTTTATGTTATTGCATTGTGTTGTGTTTGGATGAATTGTTGCCAAATCTCAAGTCCTGCAAGTGTCTTATCTCTCAAAGGCTATAATGTGGATTAAATGATTCATCAAAGATGTTTAAATGGTTTTTAATGTAGACTGTGAGTTGTATTCCCACCACGAGGCAGAATTGGGATTGCTGATTGATTTGGTTGAGGAACATTAGTGTGATAACGCAACAGTCTTCAACAACCCTGCTGCTGTCTTATCTGGAATATCACTGAGGCAAGCTAGTGTCTGTGAATGTGTTAATATCTTCTTTTCTGACAGGAGAGAAAGTCAGAGAAAAGGGAAAATAAGGGCAAGCAGATATGGTCTGTTCCACCGTTGTACAGGATAATGCCAGAGTGACCAGGAATTTTGTTTTGCCATATTTAAATACTGTAAGCATATAAAAAAGAGACTCGGCTTTAATATAAAAATCTTAATGGGGTTAATGCAACATTAAAAAAATAAATCAACAGTGTAATTCTTTATATTTATGTATTTCAATAAAAAAATATATTAAAAGGTTAGTTCACCCAAATGTCATTCCGAGGGTTACTCACCCTCGTGTCATTCCAAACCCATAAGACCTCCGTTCATCTTCTGAACACAAATTAAGATATATTAGATGATATCAGAGAGCCACCTGTCCCTCCATAGACAGCAATACAACTGAAATGATCCCAGATACAGAAACGTGGTAAAAACAACAGTTGTGGCTTAACCTCCCTTTCACGATTTTTTTGCGCAAATAAAACAAAAATAGCCTAATTTACTCTTCTCCCGTGACTTAGATGAACGTAATCTGCGGCTGTTTGCACCTAGAAGAAAGCGTACACTTACACAGTAATGTTCTCTAAAATGGCGAAAGACGTAAGTCATAGGAGAAGAATGGTTGAGTATGATGTTATTTTTGTATTCTTTGCGCAAAAAAAAGCTGATCCACTGATGTCACATGGACTTTTTTACCTGGGTTTTTACCTCGTTTCTGTATCTGGGATCATTTCAGTTAAATTGCTGTCTATGGGGTGACAGATGGCTCTCTGATATCATCAAAAAATATCTTAATTTGTGTTCCGAAGATGAACAAAGGTCTTATTAGTTTGGGGCCACATGAAGGTGAGTAATTTATAACTAAATTTTCATTTTTAGGTGAAATAACCCTTTAGGTTTCCATGAATCAAAATGCAATTATTGAAGCAATTACCCTTATTAGATTTAGATTTCTGTTGCTTAAATAGAAATTTACCAAAACTGCATATGTGTAGACATAAAAGTAGTCTATATAGTTTGAATGTAATCCAGATTTACTATATTCGTCATGTTGTCGTTGTCATGATTTTGAATGATTCTGTTGGATAAAACTTGCAAGCGATTACACCATGTTATTAATACCAAAGTGCATGGTAGAGATTGGAAGAGAAACTGGACTGAACTACAAAATATTTCCATTTTTGTATGATCAGTAAAGTAATTTTTCAAGGAGTAATAATATGATAACATATTAAGATGAAGTGCATTAAATGTTGCATGCTCACTTGATTACACACAAAATCACTTGAGATTTATGAATACGAAGTGTGATGGCATCCTCATTATAATTTTACAGCAGCCTGAAACATAAAAATCCAGCATATGCTTGGCTCCCACAGGCTTAGCCGGCGCCTTGAAGTGGAACTGTTGAACAAAATGTGTAGGTTCTTTTAATCTAGGTTAGGGATGAATAAATCTCTCTTTACAATTAAAAAGAGCAGCTGAGATTTGATTTTAACCTTAAAGCACCCTAATCACTGCACAACAGCTTGAGCACATATTGAATTTTCATATTGGTCTTCATAGCTCTTTAAGATACCAGATACATTAAGCTCATAATATCTGAAATTGATTAAACCTGATCAGTTGCTAATAAGTCTTTAACAGCAAATCAATACAAAATGCACATTGTGATTGCTACAATCAGATACAGTATACAAATTCTATGTCACTGGCAATTAAAAAAGAATTGCGCAATGATAAACATACAACAGGGAGTAAAAAGCTTTTGAACACAGACTTTAAATGAGCTCCTTTTTTCTTGCTCCACTGCTTGGCTAAAAATGATCCAAATTTCCCTAGACCCGAAATGAAAAGACTTCTTCACCCAAGGCATAAGGCATGCAAATCAATTTATGCCATATTTCTTTTATTGAGACAGCACTGCAATTTGAACTTAAAGGGGTGGTGTTCATGACAGCAGCCTGTACAGGTTCTCGCAGTTTCTTTCTAGGTCGTAGAGACTTAGGATACTCATTTTTGATGGGGCTGAGGGAAAACCCTAGAAAACTGTAAACAGGTTCTGCATGCAAATGCAAACATTTTAAGGTAGAAAATGTATGCGTTCAGCATCATTAGTTACCTGAGAACACAGAAGCCGATGATCACAGAGGTAAAGAACAGGGTTTTCTGAGGTATTATAGATAATACACAAGCTCTGAGTTTTTTCATTATATAGCAAGACGGGGGTTTGTTTGCTATTGTGGGTTAGTTCATTCTTTCTTTTTTTCGTTCTTTCTTTTTTTTTGCACTTTGTCTTCATTTTGAGCATATCTGCCCTTGTGCCCTTCAGTGGCGGAGCCAGAAAATTTTTCCTGGGGTGGCCAGGGTGAGATCACTACTCACATAGGGGTGGCCATAAGTA
>JAUYWG010000045.1:12542607-12563306 GCA_034779775.1 Enteromius afrohamiltoni
TATACTCACACAGTGATGAGGTGCACCTGAGCGCAATCAAGTGCACGCCAATATTCATTGGCCTTTTGTATAAAGCTTAAAGGCATTTGGTCTCTCTGGCGAGTTCCCATATGTAACGTCGAAGTGATTCGACTGAAAGGGTAACTTCTGTTCTACACCTTGACTGGCCTAAAATCAAGTAAATATTCCGAAAATGTTCAGCAAATAATATATTCTAATTTTATTACTACTACTTTTTGGATGTTTTTTTGTGTCCACAACTTTTATTGGGCATGATTTACATTTTATATCAATCAGTTGTCATCGCTTTACAAGATTTCCTTTCTTGAGATAAAGCTCAGCAAACATCTTGACATGCAATCATTAATAGGTCAAAGAATGCATAGCATGTTGCAGGAGAGAAATATAGATTGCCTGTCAGAGTAGCCATGGAGACTACTTGCCACACGTGTTTCTGAGTGCACACACTCACACTCACTTGTACATTGACAATTATAGATTGTTTAATCTCAACCATTTGCTCAAAATGCCTTTATTATTTATTTTATTGATAAGGAATGATAATAATGGGTGTTAGGAAATTCTGATATTTAACTTTTATATAAAATATTGTATGTATTTGTTGGGTTTAAAGGGTACATTTGAGTATCTATAGAAGTAGTGAAGTGACTTGTGGCCAGATATGGTGACCCATACTTGGAATTTGTGCTCTGCATTTAACTTATCCAATGTGCACACACAGCGTTGAGAAGTGAACAAACACACACATCGTGAACACATACCCGGAGCAGTGGGCAGCCATTGCTGCGGCGCCCAGGGTGCAGTTGGGGGAACAGTCCCTTGCTCAAGGGTCTCACCTCAGTCGTAGTATTGAAGGTGGAGTGTTGGGAATTCACTCCCACCATGTTATTTGTTTATCCATATTAATATAAAAATCATACAGCCTCTCTCCAAAAAAAGCTGAGCTCCTCCCATGAGGACGGAACCAAACAGTGACGGGCACCATTTGTAACAAAACACAGACATTTCATGCCGTTTCACTTACCGTCTGCAGTTCTAAATAATGACTGTGATCTTTTATAGATGAGACCTCTCCATCTTTCAGTATCAAAAGATACATATGCAGTGTCAACAAACACAATTGTGAAACAAAGCTGAACAAAGTTATCTTTTCCTTCCAACCAAAAACAAACAGAATTAAGCATTTTGAAGGGTATAATTGATGGACACTTTGGGCCCCATGATCCTTTCCTGATTATTTCCATCATGATGACATATCCGTGTAGGCATGAGATGATGACACAGAAGGGCACTTCAATAAACAGTTCTTTGGTCCTCTTAACTCTTCACCCTTCAAATCTCTTACAAGGAGGATGCAAAGTAGAGCTCTATAATTGTCATAAACTTTCAACCTAGCAATGTCCATGTATACAGTGCTCTCCACTAATATTGGCACCCTTGGTAAATCTGATCTGTGGCTGTGAAGATAAATCTGCATTGTTTATCCTTTTGATCTTTCATTCAAATAATTCATACAATTCTAACCTATCATTGAAGTATAAGGATTCAAAATAGGGAGAAATTCTTGTCATGAAATAAATGTTTTTCTCCAATACTTGTTGACCACAATTATTGGCACCTCTAGTATATTCCCATTGATATTCACAATTTTGAGCACTCGAGGATGATTATGGATATGAAATTATCCAGACATGGTTGTTTCACAGAAATATATAGGAGGGAAAATAAAACCCAAATTCCCTTAATCATCAACACAATGAGAAAAAACAAATAATATATTTATGATATGCAGCAAAAGATAGTTGAGCTTCACCAATCAGTGAAGTGGCTTAAAGAAAAGAACTAGAGCAGAGAAAATTACCATTTTCACCATCAGGGAAATAATTAAGAATTGGCATCATGGATACTATCAAATACCAGTAGATAACAGATCTAAAACTGACACTGTTACAAATCTTATAATGGACTATGGTTGGGTCTTCCACCTGGAAAATAATCCAAGCACAAACCTCAAAATAAACACAAGAATTAGTCACTGAGCACAAAATTAAGCTTTTGCCATGGCTGGCCCAGTCCTCTGACCTGGACCCTGCAGAAAATGAGTGAGGTGAACTAAAGAGGAGAAGCACCATCGTGGAGCTGGTGGCTGGTAACCTACAGTAAACTACATTGGAACGGTCAAAGGCCCGTGGACAACGCTAGCAATGAGATGCATACTCAACCCATAACAGTTACTGGCACCAGGAAGTGGGATTCTGGGTGACCAAACATTGCAACTCCCTCTCAAGATCCTGGTTGGCCTGCTCAGTTTGGCTGTTAGTCTGAGGGTGGATGTGGGACCAGGGTCTCGAAGGAACTGACAGCGGTTGAAGTAACCCCTCTGGAGAATGAGTGGAAGTCTGAACTGTACAGGCCAAAACAAACTCTCGGGTGTCGCGAGCCATGGCCTGCCACCAGAATTGCTGTTTATCCAGAAAAATGGTGCATACGATTCCTGGATGACAAGCCACGTTGGAAGAATGACCCCACCGAATTACATCAGACCGTAATCCCTCCGGCACAAATAAATGACTCGTTCGGCATCAGGGCAGAGGCATTATCTCTTCTAAGGCATTCGATTCGATCACCCAAGTGACGGCAGAGACAACTAATCTTTCAGGTATGATGCACTCAGGAGACATCGGGTGGTCTGAATGATCAAAAATGCGTGATAACGTGTCGGGTTTAATGTTTTTGGAACCCGGACTGTAAGAAATAGAAAAATCGAAACGTCTGAAAAATAATGCCCAACGAGCCTGTCTGGAGTTAAGATATGATCTGAAAGCTGAATAAATGAGCTTCCCATTGATGAGTCGAGGATGGACTGGACTCGATAGATGTTTTCGGCGGCCTCGACCTCGGGTGGAGGAGGGGGTTCCGGGTGGTCTGTGGGAGGATGAAACATTGGGTCAATATGGCATTTCAGTAAGGACACATGGAAGGTGGGTGTGATTCTGTAGTGTGCAGGGAGTTTTAGCTCATATGTGACATCATTAATTTGTCTGATGATGGGAAATGGTCCAATGTATTTTGGACTGAGTTTAAGACAGGGGGTGCGAAGCCGGTTATCCCGGGTTGACAACCACACCAGTTCGCCAGGCTGATATGCTGGAGTCGGAGAGCGACGTGCATCAGCCCATCTCGTATGCCTCCTTACAGCTCGTTGAAAGTGTACGTTAGCTGACTTCCAGACTCTCTCACTCTCCCAGAACCAGTAATCTACTGCCGGGACTGAGGAGGGTTCTTCGTTCCAAGGGAACAGTGGAGGTCGATATCCTAAAACACATTGGAACAGGGTTAGTCCTGTGGTGTCTTGTCTGAGTGAATTTTGTGCATACTCAGCCCACGGCAGATACTGGCTCCAGGTCTCCTGATGGTAATGGCAGTAGTTATGGAGGTATCGAGAGACCTCTTGAATCTTCCGCTCCGTCTGGCCATTTGTCTGTGGATGATACCCTGAAGATAGACTCACAGATACTCCTAGTAAGCGGAAAAATTCTTTCCAGACACGTGAGGTAAATTGGGTGCCCCTATCTGACACGATATCTTCGAAAGTGTCGAAGATCTGTGAGAACAGGAGCAGTGCAGTGTTCATAGCTGTAGGTAGACCCGGTAGTGGTAATAATTTGCATGCCTTAGAGAATCGATCAACAACTACTAGAATTGTAGTGAAACCATCAGAGTTGGGTAAGTCAGTGGCAAAATCTACAGCTATATGTGACCAGGGTCGTTCTGGAATGGGTAGTGGAACTAGCTTACCCTCTGGAAGACTTGGGGTATTGTTGACAGGGCGCAGACGTAGCATCCCTTTACGAACCGGTAAGTGTCTTGGGCCATCTCCAGCCACCAGTACTGGTTGCTCAATAGATCGAGCGTGCGTTTACCTCCTGGATGCCCTGGAGATGCATGAATAGACTCTAGTAATTCTCTTTGGAGAGTATGGGGTACGTACCGTCTGTTCGCAGGTACTCCTGGAGGTGCTGGTTCCTGTAAGGGTGCTTGTTGAAGACGGGTATTCAGACTCCAGGAAAGCTCTAGGAAAGCCTCCTGGGGTAGGATGGTTTCGGGAATCTCAGGTCGGCTTTAGTGTTCTTCGTCCCCGGCCTATAAGCGATCTTAAAATGGACGCCTGTGGTCGCTGCATCCACCTCTACAAAAAAAGGTAAATCTGGTTTAGGGTGTTTTAAAACAGGTGCAGTGCAGAAAGCCGTCTTTAGGTGAGTAAAAGCCTTTTGTGCTGCTGGGTTCCAGGGAATCACCCTTTTTGCTCCTTTCAACAGGTAAGTCAAAGCGGAGGAGATTTGACTATAATTCTTGATAAAACGACGATAAAAGTTTGCAAACCCTAGAAATCGTTACAGCTCCTTAACAGTAGTAGGTACCGGCCAGTTCTGTACTGCAATCACCTTTCGTGGATCCATTTCAATCCCCTCAGGAGTAATGTAGTACCCCAGGAAGTGGACGCGGGTCAGGTGAAATTCACATTTCTCTCCTTTTAGGAATAACTGGTATTCTCTGAGACGTTGTAGTACCTGTTGCACATGACAGACATGGGTAGAGTAATCTTTGGAATAGATTAAAATGTCATTGATGTATATGACTACAAATTGGTGTAGCATGTCTCGTAATATTTCATTCATGAAATTCTGAAAAACTGAGGGTGAGTTGGCCAGGCCATAGGGCATAACCAAATATTCATAGTGGCCGCTAGGGGTGACAAAGGCGGTTTTCCACTCATCTCCACTACAAATTCGAATGAGATTATAGGCACTTCTCAGGTCCAGTTTGCTGAAGACCCTTGCCTGTCTCAGTTCTTCTAGAGTAGCTGGTATTAGTGGCAATGGATAAGCGAATTTAACAGTTTGAGAGTTTAGGGAGCGATAATCAATACAAGGTCTCAGACCTCCATCCTTCTTGGCTACAAAGAAGAAGCTGGATGCAGCTGGTGATGTGGATGGTCTTATGAAACCTTGTGCTAGAGCCTCTGTGAAATACTCTCGTATCGCTTCTTGTTCAGGAAGAGAAAGTGGATAGATCTTACCGTTGGGTAAGGTGGCTTGCGGGACAAGATTGATGGCACAATCCCACCTGCGATGTGGTGGTAGGTGAGTTGCAGCCTCCTTGCTAAAGACGTCGGCATAGTCCTGGTATTCAGGTGGGATACAGACTTTTGTGGTGATTTCAGGGCTTTCAATGGTAGTAGACAGACATGGAATTTCTGGTGGCTGAGGAAGGGATGATAAACAGTGGTTGAAACAATAGGGACTCCATTGCAAAATTCACCTGATTTCCAGCTGGTGTTGGGGCTATGTTGAATTAGCCAGGGCCGTCCAAGGAGGATGTCAATGGAAGCCTCAGGTAATACGAAGAAACTGATGGTTTCCTGATGAAGGCATCCGATCTGGAGTGTAAGTTGTTCTGTGCAGGTGTGAATGGGTCGGGCATTCAGGGGTTTCCCTTGGATGGTGATAATGCGATATGGTGTGGAGGTCCTTTGTGTGGGGATCTGAAAAGTAGTTACACAGCGTGCAGAGATGAAATTTCCAGCTGCCCCAGAATCCACTAAGGCATTTACCGGTACAGGGTGAGTATTTAGGATCAGCATAGCATCAATTAATGGAATCGTTTGATGTAGGAATTGACTGGACAACTGGAAATGCGGTGTGAAGAACCTCCACAGTATAGACAGCGTCCCTCACACACCCGTCTTGATCTCTCTTGAGATCTTGATAATCTCAAGTGTCTGTTTGCATAGGTTCCTCGGTGCTACTGGATGAGACTGGTAAGGTGGCTGGTGTCTCACAGGCAGCTAGATGTTGTGAGATAGTAACTTCACGTTTTATGAAGGCATCCAGTCCCACATGATCATCATAAATGTCCATCTGTTGATGAATGCTGTGATTCAAACCTCGACGAAACACTGCCAGTAACGCGGTCTCATTTCAGCCGCTGGGTAAAGATAGAGTTTGAAACCGGAGGATATATTAATGCATGGGAAGATCGCTTTGACGAAGTTGTAACAGCTCCTCATATGCGGTGAGTGACGAGGTAGGCTGTCCAAAGACTAACCGGAACTGTTGGAGAAACAGTGACAAAGAGGAGAGATGAGGACTTTCAGAGTTCCATAAAGCTTCTGCCCACTGTAGCGGTCTTCCTGCGAGCAGGGTGATTATTAGAGCAATCTTGCTGCGATCTGTAGTAAAACGATCTGGCTGTGCTTCAAAGAATAATGAACATTGTAAAAGGAAACCTTCACAGGATGTATTGTTGCCAGAGTAGATCTGTGGTCTGGATACAGGACAAGTGGCAGTGGGAGCTGTAGTTCGTAACTCTTGAAGGATTTGAAGAAGTGTAGAGTATGGTTCAGGATTCGCAGCCACTTCCTCCCGTTCCATCCTTTCTTTTTGCTGGGCTGAACTTCTGTCACACTCAGGGAATACAGAAAAGTGTGTATTGTTCAACATGGGTTTTTACTGTGCACAAACTGAAAGATATCCTCAGCGGAATATTACGAAAGCAAGGTGAGCAGTACAGAACATCATAAACAGAAGATCTCCACTGGCAGGTGAACATGTGAGCACATAGCAGACGGTGAATGGTTAGTCAGTGTTCAACAGGTAAGTAAACAAGGTAAGTATACTCTGTCTTAGGTTAAAGTTCCACAAAGTCACTTTGTCACGTTTCTCGCAGATAGGGATTTCCAGATGACAGGGAGCACAACAATCCAATGATAGTAAAAGAGGGGTGAGGATAGATCAGCGTCTAACCTTGAGCTCAGCCACTGAGTCTCTGTTGGTTTGAGTTTATATAGTGAGTTGTTGATGACGCACAGGTGCTAATAATCAGGTGAGTGGGATCTGATAATTGACTGGGTGCTCTCTGTGCGTGCTGATCAAGGGTCAGGTGCATGTGACAGTGTGACACTTTCACACCACATGAATGATAGGGTGTTAACCTGGGCCAAAGCTAGCATGTGCTTCATGCTGTGGTGCTTTAGGGTTTGGGGCATGAATTTGTTAGGCAAATAAAAAGTTGGAATGAATATGGCATTACATGGTATTTTTAAGTTTGTAAAATAAATCTAGAAGATAAATCAATTAAAAACAGAAGCACTATGTAAAAAAATACTCCTACAATGGAGAGCTTGCAAATGTGTCAATTTTTCCATGAATAAAATGAGCAGAGATAATCTATTTATGTGACTACAGTATGTTTACATTATGTAAAGACATTCAGTATGTGCTAAGTGCTGTTAAAAGTGATTTGATAGAAACTTTACTTCTAAAGGATGACAGGTCAGCTTCATCAACAGCTGATCTAAAACTATCACAGATACATTAGTAAAGAGCAGCTAAATGCCATAAATTGTAGACAGAAAGTATTCAAGTATTTCTAAATCTAAAGAAAACGTTTCAGAAAACATTTTCTAAGCTAAACTTTTTCTTGGCAGCTTTCAGTAGGGTGCCAGTTAAAGTGAGACAAATCATGCCACAACCTGTGTGTAAATAGCAGAGGCAAAACCCTTACACCCAACAGCCCTGTTTTCTGAAGACTCCCTCTAGAGAAAATCATAAATAATAAAACAAACTACAGTGCTTTCAGCACTGACAGATATACAGTGTGCCTGCTTTCACACATAATCACCCTTATATCTGACACTGTACAAAATATATAATGTGGGTCAATTACATGATTATTAAATACAGTTCTTATTTAGAGTGACTTCATTACCTTTATTATAATGCACATGCTTTTCATTTTCATGAACTGAATATTATTTTAACATGTTTTGGGTGATGCAATTTTTTGCATGGAACATTTTCAGTGCATCTATGAAGAATTTCAGTTTGAAAAGTCAATTTGTTTAAATATTATTACAATTTTAGGTAATATTAAAATAAAACTAGCAATAAAAATGCACAAGAGAACTTTGTGGTTGAAAATACAGTGTTTATTTCAACTGCTCTGGATTTTATGTTCTGCTGTTCAGTACTTATGACACTGCACTGTTAGCCTATTTTCTCTCTAATATTTGGCATATGAGGATATAAAGCCAATATTTTAACACACAAAGGCAAATTAAAATTGAGAAAAGCCGTTAAGGCTTCAGGCATTGTCTCTCAATCTGCAAGGAGACATCTCATTTACAGTTTGACTTAATTCTGCAACATTAAAATTCGAAAAGCAACCCAGACTATTTCTTCTCACTTTCCTAAACATTTCCCCTCGTCTCTGGATGGGCTGCCTGCTTACGCTGCCCTTTGACTTTTTTTGCTGTTCTGGGACTCCCGTAGCTTCCGCAGATCATAAACACGCGCTCAATACTTTTATTTTCATATTTGGATTACTTAGAAATCTACAAAGATGTTTTTCGAAATGATTTCGTCAACACATTTGTCCTTTGGTGCATCTTCAAGTCATTTGGGTGCTTTAATTGCGCAAGCGAAAGCAGGCTGTTTATTTGAGAGCTCTGTTTAAAAGACTCCATTAGAGATGAATATCATTACTACAACAGAGCGAAGACTGTTTGTCTTAATTGTTTATTTAATTGACCTTGCAGAGCTGGTTCATGAGACCCAAAAGAGGCAAGACTATTTTTGTGGCACAGCTGAGACGAACCATAAGGTTTGGATGAATCATCTTTTAGCCCATTAGCAGTGACGGTCCATACATCATAAGAAAGTATTGCGCTCGTCACTTTAAAGAACATCTTTGACCATCTGCGCAATGTGGCTGTACTGTGGCATTCATACATCATCATCCATCCCATGTGTGTGTTTGGTAGGAGGACAATCAACGGTTTATTCTTGGCTGCCGGCTGCATTCTCCAACCTTCTGCTATCTACTGCTGCCACAACACCACTTGTATCAAATGTAAATATACCATTGTGAAGTCAGTTATAGGAGCAAAAATAAGACACACACTGTCCTTTAGGATGTCTCCCTGTACATACATGTCAAATTTCTGCTTTTCAGGGGGAATATTTGTGTTTTGCAAGTGTACTCTTCCCTAATGTAGTCCTTCAGATCTGTTGTCACCGTGTCTGTGTAAATACTGGTATTTAAAATAGCCTCAAGCAAGGACATGAAGTGTAGACAAACAAATAACAGAAAGTCAAATAGAGCCAGATGATGATTTACAATATGCCATTGAACACTGATATTAGTTTTGCAACTCTCTAACTTTTAAGCATCGTCTCAAGATGTAAGGAGAAGAGGATTATGACACAGTTTTAGATCTTCTTAGCATTTGAATAAATGATGACTATGAACAGTGTTGCATGACTGATGTTGCAATATCATCAACTGTAGGCATCTAATCTTATTAAATGATCAAAAGTAAATTTCTGTGCTGCACTGTTGAATGTATTTGGAGTAATGATATCAGTGTGACGATTTACTGTTTTTAATCAGCATTGTGCCCTACATGTGAAAATAGATTTGAATTTCATATTCAATGTATTTGACATTCACGTCAAGCTGCTTTAATTCCTATTTTCTCTGAAGCATTAATATCAAATTCTTAGCACTTTCATCTCAGAAAGGCAAAGGTTTTTCTTTTTAAACAAGATTACATGCTTTTTTATGTAAACCAAACAACGGCAATAATTGTGAAACTCATAAGGCCTCAGCCTCATTATAAGCCACAGTCACAGAACTGTCCAAGGAATAAAAACATCTATGAATGTGCAGTCACCCTTTTAAGAGTATGTAATAATGATAGAAATAGGTAACCATGGCTACCAAACAGTAACGGGCCACCTGTGGGCTACTGTTTCAGTGAGGACGCCAGCAGTTTCAAAACATTGATGAGATCGCATGTTTGATAGAATTAAAACGCTGTTCACTACTATGTAGGCCAATTTGACTACAGTTCTCTCGTATTGTGTTACAATTCTCAGTTATCACGCCCTTACGTTAGAGTCACAAAAAAGAGGTGTGAAATGTGAGAAAGCGTATAACAGCCTACTTCCCATTTTCATTTTGAAATATGTAATTTGAGCATCTGCCAAATATAGCTCTTTTCGATGCCCGGAACTGCTTTTAAAGAAACATAATAAAATCCTGAAATTAATTTCTGCCTCTTCTTTTGCATTTATATTTAATAGAAATTGGCAAACCAACTTAAGATGCATTTCCGCCATCTACTGGACTGGAGTGATGTGGATTTTTGAAGCTGCAATGCAACTGGTAAACACATTTTTCAATAATTACAGCTTTTAAATTCAAAAGTATGCTGCTAATTTATGTTTTAGAACGGGTCAGCCACAAAACGCTGTTTTATTAATATTCTCAAAACTGCTGTAATAAAAAAAAAAAGTATATTTAAAAAAAAAAATAGTATGACTGGAAATGCTAATTCCTTTTTTTTCTTTAGGACTACAAGTTTAACAGTTCTGTTTAGCTATACCGCTGGCTTTATGACCAAAATCTGAGTGCTGTCCAACCATCTGTAAATATTAAAATCGTATTAAAATATCCCTGCACCACTGCGTCTATAGTTACATATCTCGCTTTACAATTTACCCTGTCTAGCAACTCGAAGGGTTGGGAATTCCAAGATCTGACCATTCATTTGCTTCAATTTTCCTTATGATCCACCTTAAATGACTGATCCCACACACAAGTCCCTCCCTCTCCGCCGCAGCTCTCCCAACCCTCAGACCGAATCTCTATCTTCCCTCTTTCGATTTCCAGCACGGCAACCAGTGATTTAAACTGTCTTTTTCGTCGCGCGGTGAAAGGTTGCGTTCATCCGCACTTTTCCCGGCGGTTAAACTGGGATTAAAGAAAAAGAGCAGTTAACACGTAGAAAACAAGATTTAAAACCAAACAAAACTTGGATCTGTTGCGTTTGCGTTCCGTAACCAAAGCGGAAAATACCTCAATCCCTCTTGTGATTATTTCCTCTTTCTCTGGACAAGAAAAGGCTGTTGGATTGGGTTCGAGCAGACGGGCTTCATACTTCTCAGCGGCGCGACACAAGTTTATAAGTTACATGTTTTTAGCCTAAACGCGGAGGTCACATTTTACATGTAGGAAAAGTGACCAATTCCATCCTGCTGGTTGACTGGCACGAATTCTAAAGTTAGTTTCCAGATGCAGAGTAAACAAACACGGTTTGCAAGCGAAGAAAGGCACTGCAGATCCGTGCACGCGTTTACTTAGAGACCCTTTGCGTTTTCCTTCATTGGGAGTTTTGAGGAGAAGGCTTGTTTTTGAGGAGCAGGGCTTGATTCTCGATGCACTGAATGAAGAGGAACGTCCCATGTGCGGCTTTCACTCTTTCTGACAACCCTTCAGCCCCAAGGTAGGTTTGTTATTTTCCCTGTTTTATCCTATTCATTTCCTTCCTTTTGATTTCCCTATCCACAGGTGTGCGCGTGCATGTTCCGTCTTGTAAACGTTCATCAGACCCGCGCCGTGTTTGCTCACGAGACCTGTTTTTGCCTGTTGCGAGTAATAATTTCTGCACGGCGTTTACAGATGCAGTTCACTGAAAATAGCTTTTTATCGGTATTGCAGTACCGTTTCGTAACTGCCCGTTTCACGCAAGCGCTTCACTTATCGTTTTTGTATCGTTATTTATGCATACATTGGCGTAATTTAGTGCCATTTTCTGTCTGCGCAGTCTTAACGTTATATCATTGATGTGTGGACGTTTCGCACTGCTGGCCAACACGGGCTTTTAATGGTCAGAAATAAACGGTTACATTTCATGTGAAGAGGCTCTCTTGCTGATTGATAAAGAGGTAATCAGTCGATCCCTCTGACGTCATCCCCTTGGGTAAAGTCCACCGCGCCTCTCTGGGTGTGTCCTCGCGCTATTGCGTCGAAGGGGAAACCCTGCAATTTGTTCCCCGTGAGGAGCTTCGATTCTCTGTCCTGTGAAGAGAGCAAAACCTGCCCAGTAGCTTTGGAAAGAGAGGAACACGAAGACATAAGCTTTCTGATTTGTGTTATGTAAACATTTCCATTTTAAATGAAGATTCAGCTGCGATATCAACGTTTTAAAGCTACCCGTCGCCTTGTGATCGTTTGGCTCAGCTGCCTGAGGTGATGAAGCGGCGACTGTCGTCGTGACAACGTCTCGAAACGTAAATAAATAAGTTTTGAATATCACAAAGGTTATAAGCCCCCCTTATAACATCAGGTTTTAGTATTAAAGAAGTAATTTACCAATATTAGGGACGCCTCAGTTAGTACTGACTTCCATGTTTTCCCATTCAATGACAGTGAATGTGAGAAAATTGGCAAATTTTTTTTTTTTTTTTTTTTTGATGAAGTACTCAATATTGAAGCTGATCTTGTATATTTTGTCTAAATGGTAACCTTCAGGGCCTCTTGAGGACTTTTGACCCTCAAAAGGTTAGGTTGTGTTTATTTGTTTAGGATTCTTTGTTTTCCCTCTTGGCAAAAAATGCTATCTAGATGTTTTGGAGGGCTGCTAGTCCTGTGACACAAATCATAGCAGTTAGTTTGTTTACAGTGTCACATTCACAAAGTCTCATTGTGTGGAAAGCCACCTTTTTGTTTTACGGCCCACAGGGGATGTTCACAAGCTAACCTTCTGTTGGTGTGTGCATGATTTATTTTGTGGAAAATTATGAGAGATGCTTAGTATGCCAAATAATCAGAAGAGAAAGGTCAGTCATTATGAAATATGCTGCGAGTGTGATCACATTTAAGCTTATCCCTGCAGATCCACTGTAATCCAAGGAGAATCCACCCCAAGGCTGAAGGACTGTTGTTAACCAAATGAGAGTGATTGAAACTCTGAGATCATGCGATAGATTTCCAAAAAGTAGCCTACGCTCTTTGCGTTTTTTAAATGTAATGCGTTGAATGTCAAATACCGCTCATGATGCATGGGAGTTTATTAGTAATTGTGAAGAACCTTCTTGAGGACATCATAAGCAGAAATCACCGCTGAACAATACCACTTGTGTACACGTTCATGTGTGTGGGTGTGCTTTTGCATGCTTTAAACTTTACATAACCTGTAGGGTGGGGGTGTTTGGAGCTATCGAGAAGTTTTCTTCTCTAGTGATTACTCCAGCCGACTGATGCAATTTATTGTTGTGCATATCAAGCTGTGTTTACCCTGCAGAGCATCTGTTCCCTCTAATTAGGGTAGAATTGTACTGTTCAGCCTCCCTCCTCAGACGTGATCATGGGCGCTGGTGGTAACATCAGCCTATACCTTGACTCTGGTCTCTCCGGTGTAACTACTGGCTATAAATGGGAAAGCTATATCTACCAGATCGGACTGTTGTGCCAAAAACACGGCTAGAGGCACTTAATGAGCTGTGGGGGATTGTTTAGCGGGAAACAGTGAGGAGGATGTACCTGTTGAATTGGGCTAAAATGGAAAATTAGGCCTTCGTTAGTAGGAGTAGAAGCTGTCGCATTATGATGAAATTTCAAAACAGTCTCTGGTAACATTTAATGAAAGAAGCTGAAGAAATGAGTGGTATTTTTCAAAATCAAGCCAATTTTTAAACATCCAACATTTAAAATGTTTCAAAACATTTAGCATTTTGACATTAATTACGAGTGATTACTGCTGAACCTCAAATTCTAATTAGAGCTGTATGTTTAAACGTTTTGTAAATGCCATATCATTCCCAAATATTTAATTATCATTACTGGATTTTTATTTTTTTATGAATCAACATACCTTTGGCAATATGGAATTGGGAATAGCTTTAAAGCTATTGGGAGCTTTAAAGTTGGATGTTGTGATCGTCTTCTATATTGTAATGTTTTTGAATTGTAAAATAATGTATGGCAGGGCTTGGTTTAGTCTATTGGGAGTGGATTGGTTGTTGGTTCATTGTTTACTCATTATTATGATCTCATGTGAGATTGCTGGAGGGGAGAAATTATTGTCCCACCTTTGCATTAGTGTAAACAACATCAAAGTGGACAAGAATTGGTTGTGAGAGAAAGACGCTTAGTTATCTTATTAAAGTTTATGAGGTCATGAATAAGTAATGAAGTGCATGGATCAATAATTCATAATAAAGAGTGCAATGATATAAAAAAAAATGTCAGTTCGGTTTGGCTTCAGAGCAACTTTTCAATTACAGTGCTCTGTAATTTCTAGAGCTTTTAATGTAAAAAAAATGTATAACAATTAGCCTATTTCCAAACAATAGGTCTTATGTGTAATAACCAAAATTCAATGACACTTCTAGCATGAGTGCACTTCTCTTGGTGATTGTCTTGTGATATTTGACTTGTTGAGCTTTGATGAATGATAAAATTCCAAAGAAAAAGATTTGACCAGACGTTTTCCTTTCTTTTGATTATCGGTTGAAATATGATCCGGACATGTTCACAAAAGATTTAAATGAAAATATATGCAGCAATATATCTTTGGCAGAGAAATAAAGAACCAGTGTTTTTTCCTTAGCTATTTCTGTACAATTAGGGTAGCCACTCGATTGCCCTTCTATTACACATTAACATCATCTAGCATCAAAATGCATGCTGCTTTTCATTTCCTGCAAGCAGTTTGTTACAAAGATTTCTTTTGCATCACTTTCCCTGTAGTTTGCTTGTATTTAGGACATTAGCACTACTAAATAGGAGAACAGGGTTAAGTGTGGCAGTGTAATGATTACAGAGGTCAGGTGATTCTTAGCATCTGCGTGTTGTTTTCTTCTCTCCTGCCAGACAGCGTGGCATGCATGCTCTGGTTTGACGGCAGAACGGCGCAACCAACGAGCCTTGCAGGGATGCCGCGATTCACATTGGCTTTGCTTGGGTGAAATAGTGAATGCGCAAATAAATGCATAAATAAGTAGCTAATTTTGCATTAGCATTTGGGTTTAGTGGAGCATGGTTGCATGTGGATGTGAGGTTGCCCGGCTTGCAGTGGCAGAAGAAAGATCACCGCTGACTGTAACGAAGAGAGGGGCCTTCCTTTAACAGATGCTCATACTTGTTTGTCTGGAAAAACAAACATGCTTTTTTTATTTGTACGTTCCAATCACAGCGAGCTTCGGCATTTGTGTTATCACTGGGAGCTAGTGAAGGATGGTTTCAGCCCCTCACTCTCAAACTAGTTGGAGTCTAAAGATGTGATCTCTTGCTTTTTTCCCTCATTCACTAACGGCATTACTCGCTTTCTCTCTCTGTCGTCTTTTCTGTTTCTATTTATCTTTCACCCTCCCACTTCTGTGTGATGTTTAATGCAATACTAGGGGTGTGTTTGTGTGTACGATGATGTTTGAGTATGCATGATTGCTGGTGATTCAACAGTCTTTAACTGTGTTTGCAGTTGCATCAACATTAGCTTGTAAGCGAAGAGAGTGTGTGTCCTTAAGTGTGTGTTTGTGTACATGACCGATACAATACCTATGTATTCAGAAAATTGGACACACTATGCATTTTTAAAAAGAAAAATATATTTAGTTTTATATAAAATCTGTTGTTATAAATCGCATAATACGTATTGGCTTTGTAGGTTAGAGTAGTATATAAAAAAGCATGTGTATTTGTAAATGCATGCATTCATGTTAATTCTGAAAGCTGTAATTAATATACAAGTACAGCTTTGTATGCTGTATATTGTATTATCATGAATATATTTATCATGAAGCTGATTGGCATGCATTTAAAGTATGTCGATCCGGTTCTTGAATTTAATTGGTCATATATTGGTCTGTAGGCTACAGCCTGATGAATTGGCATGCAAATATTGTCTTCTCACTGTTTGTCTCACTTTAGTGTTAAATGCTTGCTGTTGTACTGTATGGGGTTCTCAGACTTTTATTGTAAAAACAAAATTGCATACGCACAAAGCAGCCAAGCTAGTTTTCAGGACCTAGTTTACACCCCAAGCGAAGTAAGGCAGAATATAGTTTAATATCAAATTTACCTTTTTATAGTGTTGTCTTATATGGTTGCCGTTTCTTATAATTCACTAAAAGAAACTGGCCTAAAGCTCAATGAGACAGCAGCCTTCTTGGCTTTATCAGAATGATAGCACTGCTCCAGCAGCCCACGCAGCAATGGCAGTTACATAACGATCACTGATGTCTCCCCGCGCAACTGTTAGAGTCAATCGACAGGTCCCACGTTCAACCTCCACTGCTGGCCTTGTACTGTGGGCCATGGTGGGCGGCATAGTCAATAACTTGAGCCTGGGTGGAAGATCGAATGGAAAAATAAAAAACATGACAACAGTGGCAAAGACTTGTAGAGAAAATTCCCAACCAGGCAGCTTACAGAGATTGCATTCAGTGTGTCGTTTTAAAAATGCATTATGTTCCCACTTGTTGGGTGTTGGGCTAGTTAGTGATATGGCCATCTGTACTCACAGCCACAGATGAGCAAGAGTCTCAGAGGTAGCACTCATCAAGGGCAACTGATACACCCGAAGGCGCATTGTGTACTTATACTGTCTATAATTGCATGCCCAAAACTGATGTGAGAACTGTCATGACTTGTTCATCATTATTGTTGGCCCATATTTAATTCCACTTGTATTGAGAGAGATTCACTTTATGTGCTGGCTGTGTTGTAATCAAAGCTGCTAACAAACAGAAAACAGAAATGATAAGCATGGGCTTATCCACTGTCACAAACGCCATTCCTCGAGATTTAACTACCTCATCAGCTGTTTAATCTCGGTGTGGAATCTGTCTATGGCCATTTCTGACCAACTCTTCCCCCTCTCCTTCATTTGAAAGATGAAAGCTTTCAGATACCCTTGTGAGAGACACTGAGAACGAGATGTGGATGAAGAGAGAAATGGGGTGAAAGGGATTAATGTCTCAGACAATGTGATGGACCCATTTAACAGATACTGTCAGATTCTTAATTAAATGTTTTAAAAGACAAGGGTAAGCGAACGCTCAATTACCAAACCGATTGAGGGTCTTTGGAATAAACAGTTCTGCAGGTTGACTAAATCACACAACCACCGATGCTTCACAGATAGCCTTTAACTTTACATAAGGGAATTATGAAAGCTTGTTGATGAATTGTTATTCATTAGGTATGCAGCGATATGAAAATGTTGGCGATCATTTTTCATAGGGATGCACCAAAATGAAAAATCTGAAGCCATGTGTATATATATATATTTTTTTCACTGTTGCCGAAATTCCCAAATTATTATTATTTTTTTTTTGAGTTTTGACTTGAATTACAAAACAACAGTGGCAAACAGTGCAAATCTAAAGGAAATAATAGTGCATTATTAAAATAGTCCACTTATTGGATATTTGTCTAAAACCAAACAATGGAGTGTAGTGTATAACACAAACCATAAAGCAGGAGATAATTGCATTGTAACCTAAATGATTGCATGTTAAAGATGTGGAGCAGAAATTGCTAAATTATTCTGGATCCCACCTGTCATTGTGGTCCTGGATTTTAAAAAACAAGAACAAAAACAAAAAAAAAAACCCTTGCTAATCCTTACTTCATATGCTTTTTTTTTTTTTTTTTTTTTTTTTTTTTTAATAAAATTTATCTCTGTGACAAGAGAACAAAATGTTGTTTACAGAGTTTTACTCTTCTGATTATTTTTTGTTGTTGGTGTTCTTTGCCATGCTTTAGTTGTTTATGCCTTAGAGGTGCCTGGCAGAGGCACAGTTCTAATTTAGTTGCTGGGAGTTGTGCCAAGTGGGAAACTCTTGGGCACGATGTCTCTTATCGAGGCCCTCCTTGATTTCGTTTGCGGGGTTACAGTGTTGGGATCTGTGTGAACTAAAGACCGCCTGCTGACCAGTGCAGCTTGTAGATGGCTGTTAGAAGCCTGTCTTCACCTAGTCTGTCATTAACAAAGCAGTTATGCTGCAAAACATGTCAAAGAGGTCATATCATGATTCTTTTTTTATTACTTATTAATTGTTTTCCCTGAGGTCCGTTTAGAGTTTTTAGCATAGCTTTTTTGAGCCAAAAATAGTAAAAATATGTGCCTTTTAAAGGGCTTTTCACACTGAACATCAACATTTGGTGCAATGATGAATCGAAGCGAATGATCCCTATGGTACTTTTCACACCAGGCGTGATCATTCTGTGCATCAATGTTAAGTCAGAGAGCATTTACTCTCTAATGTTTAGATCTTCCATATAAAACCGTTTTTAGTATTTTTTTTTTTTTACTCGTGAAATAGACTATGAAAGCAAATAAACATGATTGTGACTGTATTTTTTTGTATGTGATTTGTATGCTGCTCATAATTATTTATTTATTTATTTTATAACAAGCGGTGTGGCGTTATTTAATATACAAAGAGCAATTAAAACTATAGACCACAATCGAAAGTTACCACAAGCGTTTAATGATGGTTTAAAGGTGGTCTGTGCGATGTTGCAGGATTTTAGCTCAATTTAATTTTTTATCTCAAACTGTATGCATAACCCCTTGATCGTCCGAAGCTTGTTTTTGTTGTGATGAACATCCTGTACTCATAGTGTTTGTTTCGGTATTGCAGCCTCTGTGTTGTCTTTCGAAACCGGGTTTTTTCCCGGTGTATTCAGAGGGCAGACAGCAAGACGATAGATGGGTTATGCATACGGTTTGAGATAAAAAACAAATAAAGCTAAAATCCTGCGTTTTTTTTTTTTTTTTTTTTAGCAAAAAAATTTATCACATACATTAAAAAAATGTGGCTTTATGCTAATTGTACCTTTAATTATATATAAAGATGTTTTCTTGTAAAGCATTATAGATGGTGTTAGGGGTGGCACGGTTCATGGAAAAAAAAAACGAACTGCTCGGTATGCTTGTCTCGGTTCGGTGCATGCATGCGTCGCACGGTTCGACGGTTCATGACATGCGCAATGTAGCCTCGTGCCCCGTATGTGACGTCAGTGTGTTTCCCTTTCGCACAAAATAATTGAGGTGTCTACGGTGTGGAGTGAGTGCTGCAGGTCACAATACTGTACGTGTATGACTTCAGGGTGAGTAAAACATGGGGTAATTTTTTTTTTAATTTACTCATCCTCATGTTGTTCTAAACCTGTATCAGTTTCTTTGTTCTGTCGAAACACAAATGAAGATATTTTGAAAAAAGATTGTATCCAGTCTGTTGGATATCACCATTGAATTCCATAGTATTTTGTAACCAGCCTGGTAACAAACGTTTTTTCAAAATATCCAAAATCCAAAATATATAGTGTTTGGCAGAGCAAAGAAATTCATATAGATTTGGAACTACTCAAGGATGAGTAAACGATGGCCGGATTGTCCTTTTTTGGGTTACCTATTGCTTTAAGATTTCCATAGCAGTACCTTTGCAATGCATCGTGACAGAATTCTAAAACAATCTAAGCTGGAAGTGTGAATGTTACAATGATAATTTAGTTCAATGAGTGTGATTTCTTATGAAGGACATGTAGAGCTGCAGGTGCTAAACACAGAAGGCATTTAGTTTTAAAGTGAGATATTTTTTGCTGGTTAGTTTTGGTATTTTATTTATTAAATGGGAGTTAAGTTTTAGAATTTCTTTATTTTAATTTTTTTTTCTTAAAAATGGGTTCTGAAAATCCACAATATGGCCTTTAGGTGTGTAAAACATTTAAATCTGTCTCTGTCATCAAATCCTGAATCCTGTTTTATTTTGTTGATCCCATGCTGTTCTTATGATGGATGCAAAATACTGTGTCATGCCTTCTCACCGTCTGGCCATGACATACATTGCCACATCATGTTTCTCACAGAGATGGAATAGCTTGTTTGGTTAGTGGATGAGGGTGCGGCGTACACGCATTGTTCTTTTCAGTGTTTACAAAAGACAATTTGCCATGAAACCTCATTGTTTTTTCCAAAATTCAGCAGCGTGATCAATGGAATTATTTTTATTTTTTTCCACATTTCTTTTCTTTCATCATATGATTAGCCACTTTCCTCTTGTGGTATTCGGGAAGTTTTGCATCTATCTTAGCTCTGTCATGGGTGGAAACTGTTGTGATATTGTTCCGTTCAGTGTGACACACCCAATATATTCATAGTGAATGTGGAGGTTGTGGACAGAAAAAGGGTCAAATATGCACAATTTTCCAAAACCCACACTCTGGCTCTCCGCACAAGAACTCTCAGTATTCAAGAAAGTTTGTAGTAAGGACCATGTCCCAAGACTCTTGAGAGGAGTGAAAGAAGGAGCCTTTGTAGATTGCGTGCTCCTTCCCAACTTTTTCCACTGCTGCGTAAGGCCTACTGTTAAAGTGGTTTTGTGTGTGACAAGCAGCAGCATAGGAGAATGTGGTAAGATACGCCTAGCGTTGGACAAGAATTTCTGTGTTTTTTTCATTCCTCAACACTGGAAAAAAAGGGGCTTTACAAGAAATTCCATTACCCCCATTTAGGAAAAAAGCTCCATTATGGTTCCCAAATGTTCTGTGTTTGCTCAGAAGTGTGCTAAGTGGTCAGACATGTGCATGTGCTAGCATCTTGTGACATGCATTTGTGAAAGGGAAGCATCTCTAGGAAAAAAGGTGCCTTGTTCTCAATAGTGTTGTCACTGTACCAAAATTTCAGTATTCGGTACCAATACCAGTGAAAATCCACGGATCTAGGTACCAATTTTGGTACCAAAGCAAAACACTTTTATATAAGAGGACTTTTATTTAATCAAACAGCGCAAACTATATTTCATAGCCTAGAACTGCTTTTC